>OX402561.1:17325997-17928854 GCA_948098915.1 Lampropteryx suffumata
ACGCCCCATCCCTCCTATCCAAACCCCTTTCCCGAGAATCCCATCGCCCCTTCTGTTTTCCAAAATACCCATCCCTTCCAAGTCCGCTGCGGAGTAATGTGGCCCAGCTCCGTGGGCCTGTCGCCAAATAAGGAGGCAGGTGGGGGGTGGACCACCTACGTTTTTGATGCTGAGCGTAGGGGCCCGTGCGGGAGGATGAAACTGACCTGGTGGCTGAGCGGACAGATGTCTCTTCCGCAACACTCCACTTTGGTGTGAATTTCTTCCAAAACGGGGGGCCATCGATCTAACCAACCATGGCAAACCAGCATGATGGTCGGCCTTCTGCCACCGCCGGTGAGAAGGGGGGGTTGATGGGGTCTGCAGACGGCGGTGCACGCCCTTGCGATGACGGTGGTGGTCAACGTCATCTTTGGTGGTGCCGTTTTGGTTGCGTTGCCGTGTAGGCAACGCAACCAACCCTTCTATATCTGACCGGTAACCCCGGTGTACAACAATACATCCCCGAGATGCGGACTCCGTGGTGGGTGGGAACCGGAAGGACGAATATAAAAAACGAAGAACATGGAGAAACAAACGACAAATGACCACTATAAACCCCCCTACACAGGGGAGGCGGTTAAGGACCTGGTGGCGGCCTTCGCGGTCCCCCCGTCCGACACTGCTGCCTGGAAGGTGATAGAACCAAAAGGCAAAAACAAAAACAAAAGCGCCAGGAGCAAGGATCTACAGCCAATGGCAGGACCCTCTAGTACCAACGTTCAACCCGTCGTGGTGGCTAACGTCCCGGAGGGCGAGAACGACAGAAGGCCAAATAACAAAAACATAAACAAGAAAAACAAAAAAGGGCAAGGACAGGTAAGGGAACAACGGGTTGCGGCGAAACCAGAAGCCCCCGTTGGGAAAGGACCCGGTCCAAGCTACTATTTCAAAAAGCGCTAAGGTATCCAACCCTGTACCGCATGCCCCGCCGGCGACAACTATGGGCTTGCCCATAGTAACTGCCGTGACCGTTGGTTGCAGAGGTACGGGGATGAGAACCAAGCACGACAACCGGCACAACCGTAAAAAGAGGGCGGCCTTGGCGATCGCAAGATCGGCACAGGCTCCGGCCCAAGGGGAACCGAGCAAAAGGTCGCGACCGGACGAGACTATGTCACCGAGAGGTGAACATAAGAAACAAAAACTAGACAACACACGTCGCGCCCCTCCCAGCTACGCGGAGGTTGCCCAAAGCAACCTGCAGGTAGCGGTGGTTAGGGCCGACAACAACCAAGCCACGGACGAACAGGCCACCCAAGTGAAGAGGTTCCTGGAGAGGCGCATCCTGGAAGATGTGAAGAACCCCGCGCTAAACTTCTCACCGCGTTTCATGGGCAGGCCAATCATCACAGAGGGAGCCCTGAAGCTGTGGTGTGAGGATGACCCCTTGCTGGGGTGGCTTGTGAGCACCGTCACAAACATAAACACAGCAGATTGCCCACGACTAAAGGTGGTAAAACAAAGTGAGCTCACCAAACACAGCAACACCAAGTACACCAGTTTGGTGCTGGCTGACCAGAACAAGTGGGCTCACGTGGTCCGTCTACACCCACAACAGACTGGAGGACGACATTCTGTTTATCGCCGTCGGGATCCCGGCAGGTCTGATCCCGGAGATCCTGAGGAGAGACAGGAGACTCGCTCACAATCTGGGGAATGTCTATGTGAGGTTCTACAACAAGGATGGAGCCTTACAGGACACTCCCCCCCACCAAACACACACCGACAACACATCCAGCCCCTCACAACACCCCACAGCAAACATAGAGGAGGCCCCTAAGGCTGTGCCGTCGCACTCGTCTCCCACACCGTCGCGCTCAAAGCCGATGGAGGAGATGTGTGCCGACCTTGAGGAGCTGCTGGACCAGGAGACACCGGAGGAAGAGGGAAGCCATCATGATGGTGACCCAAGCCCTCTGTAGTGTCATCCAATGCAACCTTCAGCACAGCCTTACTGCTACGGCCAACCTGCGCAGAGTGCTGGAGGCAAACAACAAGACCATAGCCCTGATCCAGGAGCCGTGGATCAGGGCGGGGCGCATCTGTGGTCTAACAAACATGGACGGTAAGTTACTATACGACAGCACTTGCCCTAACCCACGTGCGTGCATTTATGTACCACGAAACTTAACATCAGTGCCCCTCACCGAGTTCTGTTTCAGGGACCTGGCAACGGCCAGTATCCGTGGCATTGTCAACGGAGAGACTGCCGCCATTACGCTTGCGTCAGCTTACATGCCCGCTGACGAAGCAATCCCAGCAAACGATGGCACGGATCTGGTAAGACACTGTGAACTAAATGACATGAAACTTATAATCTCAGCTGACATAAACGCACATCACCCCATATGGGGCATGCAAACGTCAAACAGAAAGGGAGATGACCTGGTAAATTACATTTTCTCCACCACCCTCTCCCTAGCAAACAAAGGTACAGAACCAACCTACGTAACAAGACGACATCGCACCATCATAGATCTGACCATGGTATCAGGCAACTGCCCAGACCTCGTGCAGAACTGGAGGGTATCAGAGGAATCCTCATGCTCCGAACATAGATGGATCAGGTACGAGTTAAAACTAAACACCACAACACCAGCACCACACCGGAACCCTCGCAAAACAAACAAGGAGGTGTACATAAACTCGCTGAAGCAAAACCTCGGCAATCCGACACCGGTTCAAACAATTACAAACACAACAGACATAGAAAATGCAATCAAACACATCACGGTTAGTCTAACCAAAAGCTTTGAAACAGCCTGCCCCCTCACCGTGGCCAGGGAGGCCAACGCTGAGGGGAAAGGATGGTCAAAGGGACTAATAAAACTCAAAAACAAAGTACGCAAACTATTTAACAGAGCTATGAACACCTACGACGACGAGAACTGGGACGAATACAAAAAGGCCCAAGCCAAATACAAGAAAAATATTCGTCACAGCGATCGTAGTAGGTGGAAAAAGTTCTGTACAAACATTGAATCAAACTGCAAAGCCAACAGAATTAGGAAAATCCTTGCAGCGGAACCAAAGCAGGATATCGGTTCCCTGAAAAAACAGGACAATACATATACAAAAACAACAGCGGAAACACACAAACTTCTGCTACACTCACATTTTCCCGGGTGCCGAATAGACAATGTCATTGAGTGGCATGAAACGGAGTGTACAACGCCAACAACAAAGGATTGGGCGGTCGCGCACTCTGTGATAAACAGGTCAAAGGTAAACTGGGCCATAAACACGTTCCAAACATACAAGTCCCCAGGCATGGATGATATTTTCCCCGGCCTCCTTCAGTGGGGAGCGCCGTACATAGTGGGGGCGCTGACAACCATACTCAAGGCATGTCTAGCCTTCCGATATGTACCCATGACCTGGAGAGAGGTCAGGGTCATCTTCATACCAAAGCCTGGTAAAAGTGACTACAGTGAAGCAAAATCATACAGGCCTATTAGTCTAATTTCTGTCCTACTAAAAACTCTGGAAAGACTATGCGACAGACACATTAGGGACAACATACTCACGCTAACACCCCTACACCCCCAACAACATGCGTATAGCGCGGGCAAATCTACCGAATCAGCTTTACACATAGTTGTAGGGAGATTAGAGCGAGACATAACAAACAAAACACTCTGCCTAGCTGCCTTCATTGACATAGAAGGCGCTTTTGATAAAACAAACTTCAACAGCATTAACGCTGCCCTCCAAAAGCATAAGGTGGAACCAACTCTGGTAGATTGGATCTTAAACATGTTACAGTTCAGAGCTGTACGTGTCGACCTAAAGGGGGACACAAGAGGAGTGGTGGCAAGAGGATGTCCTCAGGGCGGAGTACTGTCACCACTTCTGTGGAACCTGGTGGCAAATGATCTAATCACCAAACTAAACGCCAATCGCTTCTTTACGGTGGGATATGCGGATGACCTAGCAATACTAATAACTGGACACTTTGCCAGCGTTGCATGCAACCTGATGAACAATGCTCTTAAAATAGTTGAAACATGGTGCACAGACTATGGTCTAAACGTAAACCCATGCAAAACAGAACTAGTAATGTTTACAAACAAGCGCAACCTAGGTACATATCAACTCCCGAGTCTTTTTGAGACGCAACTACACCTCTCTGAGGAAGTTAAATACCTAGACATCACACTAGACAACAAACTGAACTGGGCTAAACACCTCGAAAACAAAATAAAAAGGGCCACCATCTCATTTTGGCAATGCCGAAAAATGATAGGCAAAACCTGGGGTCTAACCCCTAAAACTACGCTATGGCTGTACAAAACCGTAATTAGGCCCTCCATAACGTATGGGGCAATGGTCTGGTGGCCCAGAACCAAGCAAATCACAACGATAAGCAAGCTACAACGGTTCCAAAGACTGGCATGTGCAGCAACAACAGGGTGCATGAGGAATACCCCCACAGTAGCTCTAGAAGCCTTAATCGGCTTAACGCCACTACACCTACACGTAAAACAAGAGGCGGCTACAGCTGCCTTTAGGTTATGGGCCCTAAACCTATAGGTGCACGAGCCTAGCGCACACCACACTAACATCTTAAAAGAGTATGCGGAGGACAACCCACTGCTTCTCTCACCCTATGACAAAGTACCCAAAACATATACACACACAAAGAGCTTCCCTATACAACTACATGAGGAGCCGAGTGACAGCTCAAACACAAATGAACTCAGAATATACACGGACGGCTCAAAAATGAAAACAGGGACAGGAGCGGGAGCGTTCTCAGAAGATCTAAACATTCATGTTAAAACTTCTTCCAAGCAGAATGTATTGGTATAATAAACGCTGCAACCGCAGTGCTACGTAGAGAAGTCACAGACTTTAACATCAGAATCCTCTCCGATAGCGCCGCGTTACTTAAAGCACTAAACAGGTACGAACACAACTCTGGATTGACCATACAATGCCACAACCTGCTGGAAAAGGTAAGTCAGTCAAACAAGGTAACCCTACAGTGGATAAAAGGACACAGCGGGTCCAGAGGGAACGATGAAGCAGACGCACTGGCAAGGCGTGGCTCGGATCTGCAAACAACAGGACCGGAGCCAATAGTCCCCCTACCCTTTAGCCAGGTCAGGTCATGGATCCGCAAAAGAACGGCCAGCATGCATCAAACCCTCTGGACAAACACTACAGACTGTAGGCAGTCGAAGGAGGCCCTACCGGAGTTAAATCCGAGGTACTCCCGAAAGCTCCTATGCCTCAAACGCGACAAGCTCCGACGTATCTTCGGTATAGTTACAGGGCATTGCTCACTAAACAAACACTTATTTACATTGGGGGTTACAGACAGCCCTCTATGCAGAGGATGCTTGAGCACGGACGAGTCAGCCACACACTTGCTCTTAGAGTGCAGTAGTGTGGCACCCCAACGTGCTCAGCATCTCGGTACACCAAGGACACCCAGGGAGGCATGCGCCGGGATCAGTAAGCTGCTGGCCTTCCTGGAAGACACCAGGTGGCTGGAATAGCAGCCTCCACCCGTCACGCAAAAGGGGCCCACATGAGGCCTAGTTGCGGAAAATCGTCCGCGCACCAAGTACCAAGTAATAATGCTGGACATTTCACACAGTATCATCTAGCCCTAAAGTAAAAGTTCCCATACAAACTTGGACACCCCATTTTACCCCTTTGTTAGGGTTATTTTGAAAAATCCTGAAACACGTCTCCATTTATATTGCATTTTATTCATTCACATCAAGTTTCAAGCAAATCACACCATGCGTTGAAAAAGTATATATAATCATTTTAACCCGTTTTCACCCTCTTAGGGATTGAATATCAAAAAACCACGCCTTAGTGGGTGGTTTTGCTATAAATGGAAGCTACCTTCCAAATTTCAGCTTTCTAGCTTTAGTGGTTTCAGCTCGGCGATGATGAATCAGTCAGTCAGTCAGTCAGTTTATGCTCTTTTATAGGTATAGATTTACAAAATAAGTAGTATAAAATGTGGGTTCATGTATTACCCATAACACAAGCTCTGCTTACTTTTTGGCCAGATGATGCTGTGTGAAATGACCAGCAATATAATATGCGGCCAAAGGACTTGCTTTTACAGTAAATTAAGAAACTCACCAGACTTGCTGCCCACCAAATAAGTGGTGACATTAACATATTCCTCGTAGGACTCATGCACCACCGTGTAGTGAACAGTTTTGTCATTCTCTCTCCGGGAATGGCTCTTTGTCCAGTGTACTTTGCAGAAGCCTACGAACTCTGCATAGATACCTGGAAAACAGTTACTTAATTTATACTAGTTACTGCCCATGGCTTTGCACACATGGTACCAAAAGTTACCTACGTCCATCTTCAAGATACAATGTATCTGCTTCTTTAATTTTATTATGCTCTATCTAATATCAGTAAACTTTTATAAAAAGTATAAGGCCTTGACACTTTGAAGGTCTAGGAAACTTGATTGTCCACGACAACATAATTCATGTCTATGAAGATTTTATATTCATATCGAACATCAAAAAATAAAATGATATAAAAATGCACTTGAAAACCTAACAAGAGTTTTTATAAGTAGGTACATAGATATCCTACTAATCCTATTAGTATTATTAATGTGGAAGTTTGTTTGGATGTTAGTTTATTATGTTTGATAGTAACTCAAACTCACAATAATGTATCTACTTATACATAGTTTTATCTAAATTGGTCTTGGATGGAAATTGAACCAAAAATGTACAGCGCAGAAGGCAGAGCCACTATAAACTGAACTGAGGCCAGTCAACTCAGAAGCACTTCCAATTATTTTTATAAGAGTCAGCAGGCCAAGCAGATGATTATAATAGGTACCTAATAAACTTATCATAGGCAAACAGTTCAGATATTAATTATAGGTACTTAGGTATTTCATTTTATTGGTAACTTGTGGAAATAAATTATACCTAAACATAACGTACCTACTACAAGGAACTAAGACCAAATAAATCAATAATTTATTGGTTTGAGTCTAATTACCAGTATTATAATTTCTAAAATAGTATAAATCTAACATATTGAAGCTCCTATCCTCAAGCGAGATATGCATATTTCTACATAATGTAGGAATAATATACCATGTCTTTTGTGAATAAATATATCTACTGAATACTGTGCAAAAGAAATGCCAATATTTATTAGACCTAGGTACCTACCTAAATGTATTGTAAGTAACCCTGTTTGTTGATAAAAATTTGTAAAAATGTGTATAGACTTAGAGGACTGTGGTGTGGAGGAGTGTCTTTGTTGTACATATACAATGCTAGGTAGGTGTGTATGTTAGACAGACGCGCTACAAAATGAAGGTCAACAGGCAGTTTATTTGGACGGCAACGCCGGGTTTATTGTAGTCTAGCTTCATAAAAAAACTTACCACGAAATGATTTAACGTCTGAGAGATCGAATACCAAATTTCCACTTATAAATTGACCGGGGGAGTATGTATCATCCCCTCTATCGAAGACGATTCTACCATCATCGAAACCCATTATAAATAAAAACCGGCGCAGCGAATAATATATCAAAAAATCAACAGAGTTCAATTCAATCAATCAATAGTAAGTAACACGTCTGGCGCGCGCGCACGCACTTACGTTAATGGCGGCTGTACACACTCGTCGAGATACCCCGAGACAGGCCGAACGCGAGTGTGTACAGCGCGCTCTCGTCTCGTCTCGCTCTCTCGTTCTCGTCTCGGTCGCTCTCGGTGGCTTGTCGGTTTTTTGCGCCCGAGTCAAAGGGTCTCGTTGGCTCTCGCGAGGTAAACGAGAGCGAGCATGCACACACTCGTTCATTTAGTTGCTTTCCAGTATTTATAAACAGACGTGTTTCACTATGTGGTCTAACGAACGAGAATTACACTTTTTGGAGTGCTATCAAACAGAACCTGTTTTATGGAACTCGAAGGATGTGAAACACAAGGCAATGTATCCATGACGCTTGGGTGCGAATAAGCGAGCAAATTGAAATCCCTGTCGCCGAGTTAATTTTCTTTTTATAGTAAATGTTTAAAAAATTATAGAAGCTCACGGCACAAAGACAAATAGCAGCAGCAATTTCTACGTTCATTGTCGCGTAAGTCTTCAGTTCAAATGTTAGAACGAGTGTGTACAGGGATGCTCTTGACGAGAGTGTTCTCGGCCGAGGCTCTCGGCGAGAGGCCCTCGTCGAGTGTGTACAGCCGCCATAACAGTGTTAGCAACCTGAAGCGAGCTGACTACCGTACCAGGGGCGTAGAATTATCGTATATGTCACTGTCATGGGCCAAAATTATCGTACTTATCAGAACAATGTCTATTATAAATAAATAAATCATATTAAACATGATATTGATATGTATTCAAGTACCCTGTAGTTTATCTCTTTTAAACCACCGATTTCAACTCAACAGAACACTTTGAAAACCAAATGTTTTATTGCATGGTATCAGACCTGAACCGATTCCCTTTCTATTTAAAGTTCAGTAAACGTGCGAAATTCGAATGTGCTCGGAAGTTTTATATGAAACACGCCTACATTTCGTATTTATAAAGTAGAAATGAATATGGATTATGGAAGAGTAATGAGAAATGAAATAAAGAATTTTCTTTATATATCAATATATATACATTATTCATTTAAACAGATAATATATATTTTAATATAATATATAAAACATATATTAATGTAAGTAATCAATATATTCATAAATATTAATTTTTCGTTATATCACTTAAAAATCGTTTGGCATTAAATCACTATTAAATTCCTCTACATTCGTGTCACCATAAAATATCTTGAACTGGTCTGACAGTGCTTTCTGTTGAGTTTGTTTTTAAGAGTAACGCTTTGCTCATGCGACTGTATTCACTTTGTAAATAAAAACATGCTACTGCGCTTTAGTTTAGGCTATCAGCTTATGAGTAAAATAAAATAAATCCTCAAACTTTGCATCATGATGGAAATGATCGTACAATCTGCGTACGATAATACTGTGCTATCGTACATCGTACGTAGGTACAAAATTATCGTATGTGTACGATAACTATCGTACGGTTCCGAACACTGAACGTTAAACGTACTAACGTACGTACCCACTACCCGCTCAACGGCTCAATGCACCATGCCATGTTTACTTTATTTAACATTTTTGTACATCCCGACCTTTTGGCATGAGTCGCTCTATACTGCTCTTACTAGTAGAAATAGTCGAAAGGAACGAATACCATCTCTTTCCCACTAATTTGAACCTAATTGGCATGTCAGTCAACCAATCTTAAGAAATGTTTATGTACACTGTGGTAAAATATTGAGAAATCAGTCTACATCACAAACTATGATGCTAACGCATCAGACGGGGCAGTCCCATAGACGAAATCCTGTCCAATACTCGTTCACTCTTATCCCATATGACAGATAACTTTTTTATTTTGAATGAATCTTTTAGCATCAGCGGGGTATTCATTCTACCGAGTATATTTTTACTGCTGGCTTGGATACCATTGCTTACTATTTTAAAATATTTTATCGATCTACAAAGGAAATACCCTGATAATCATAATAAACACATTGATTATACGATTAGACATTTATTTACAGAAATATACAGAATAATAAACAATAATAAAAAATACAAGTCAAACAGTCGAGCTATCTAAACTGCGTAATACAATCTATAGATAGCCAAACTGGTCCAGAACGTTTGATTACTTCACGGAGGCGGCCTTGAAATAATTTTGAAAACGCGATGGGCTCCTGTTACCAACGAGCCCAGGGTCTCGACTCAAAAAGCTCAAATAATGTAGGCCTTATCAAGAAATGCCTTTCTTTTGCGTCATATCAGGTCCTCAGCACCTCCCCACATTCAGCTGCCGCACCAGCTCTAACGGAAATCCCAGACTCTAATGGGATGCGGCAAGGGTGTCTACACAAGTAGCATCTCATATCAATGGCCCACCCATCCCCTAAGGGACAGAAGTCATCATTCATAATTCATTTTTTGTGGAACAAAGGTATATTACAGGTTTTATTATTTGGTAAGTTCGCTATGCTACCATTTGATAAATGGTGTACAATATTTTCTAACAAGGTGAGACATTTATAAAAAAAAAACTAGGTAACATAATAATAATTCAATATAAACGTCACTTAGGAATATTACTTAATTAAATTTATGTCAGTTTATTAATTCAGATACGTTATAAAAACATGTAGCTTGTAACCAGGTCTTGAGTTCCTTAATCAATTTATTTAATGGTATTTTTTTTATATAGTTAGGTATGGAATTATATACTTTTCCACATATTGCATAGCTACTATTTATATACATACTCGCTTTCAACACACATACTGCTTGCGAAGATCTTGAAAACTTCTTGAAAACTTCGAAAGCATTTTTAGAAGAGATTTCTCGCTTCAATTCGAGAGCACATGCCCATCCAACGTAATTTACTGCTACCGAAATGTCTGTCTATTGATGTTCATACTTCTGCTATAATCACCAGTAAGCCTGGTGTAGACACCCTTGCCGCATCCCATTAGAGTCTGGGAATTCCGTTATAGCTGGTGCGGCAGCTGAATGTGGGGAGGTACTGAGGACCTGATATGACGCAAAAGAAAGGCATTTCTTGATAAGGCCTACATTATTTGAGCTTTTTGAGTCGAGACCCTGGGCTCGTTGGTAACAGGAGCCCATCGCGTTTTCAAAATTATTTCAAGGCCGCCTCCGTAATCAAATGTTTTGGACCAGTTTGGCTATCTATAGATTGTTTTACGCAGTTTAGATAGCTCAACTGTTTGACTTGTATATTTTATTATTGTTTATTATTCTGTATATTTCTGTAAATAAATGTCTAATTGTATAATCAATGTGTTTATTATGATTATCAGGGTATTTCCTTTGTAGATCGATAAAATATTTTAAAATAGTAAGCAATTGTATCCAAGCCAGCAGTAAAAATATACTCGGTAGAATGAATACCCCGCTGATGCTAAAAGATTCATTCAAAATAAAAAAGTTATCTGTCATATGGGATAAGAGTGAACGAGTATTGGACATGATTTCGTCTATGGGAGTGCCCCGTCTGATGCGTTAGCATCCTATAGTTTGTGCTACACATACACACCAACACCACACCCTCGGTCTACGTCTACGCACACACCACACACAGTGCGTTGCGGCCATTATTGTGAGTTGACGGTGTGAGTAGTCGAGTGTTTTTGTGATTGAAAACGTATAATTGGGTGCGTTTGTGTTTATATTGTGATAAATATCCTTTCATAAATTCAGTAAGTATCTGTTTACAGTGATTTAATTAATTGAGATTTGGTAAGTAACTAACGCCCGCGCCGGCTGGTTTGATTTCGTGAGACTGTATTTTGTACGTCAGATTTTATTGTATTTAGTATGATAAATGCTATAATCAAACCTCAATATTGATATGTAATCATTGTAGAACAAATGTGTGCCAATAACTTTCCGTAAATAATAATTTACGACAAGATTTTATTTATTTCGTACAAATAATCATTCAAGTCGGCGGCCATGATGGGCCGCTGCACTGCAGTGTTGCCAGATGGAGCTCGGTCTAAATCGCCAAAAAAAATACAAAAAGTAGCCTAAAATCGCCCAATTTTTTTTATACCAAAATGTAGGTTTATTTTATAATTAGACTACGTTGCTTAATTCAAAGATACGTAATATACGCCTAATACGGGTAATAAGGCTTGACTTTAGTTGTGCGTCGCAGGAATTGGAGGGTGAAAAGACTCACATCTGGTAGGGTTTTGCTTCCTGATTACATTTTACCACTAATAACACTAGGTTATTTTTAGTTTACAAAAAATAATAAAACATTTTTAACCTCACAAATCAGATAAATTAGATAAAACTACGTAAAAATTGACAGATAATAATCAACTTCGTCGTATTTCTTGTCTATGGTTTAATATGTTGTGTGCAAAATTGATGTGAACGAAACGTAAAATCCTGTCAGTGATTTTGTTATGGCTTCTTTCGACGACTTTGGCTTATCTTCACTTCACTTGGCTACTTATCACCTATCACTAGGTAGGTTATGTTGGAATATAGAAAAAAACGCGCAAGGCGAGCGAAGCGTGCCGCGGCAGCGGCCGCCGCAGCGCCAGAAAGTAATACAAGGTTACGGTATATCTCACTTGGTTACTTATCACCTATCACTAGGTAGGTTATGTTGGAATATTGAAAAAAACGCGCAAGGCGAGCGAAGCGTGCCGCGGCAGCGGCCGCCGCAGCGCCAGAAAATAATACAAGGTCACGGTATATCTCACTTGGTTACTTATCACCTATCACTAGGTAGGTTATGTTGGAATATAGAAAAAAACGCGCAAGGCGAGCGAAGCGTGCCGCGGCAGCGGCCGCCGCAGCGCCAGAAAATAATACAAGGTCGTGGTATATCTCACTTGGTTACTTATCACCTATCACTAGGTAGGTTATGTTGGAATAAGAAAACAAACCCGCAAGGCGAGCGAAGCGTGCCGCGGCAGCGGCCGCCACAGCGCCAGAAAATAATACAATGTCACGGTATATCTCACTTGGTTATTTTTCACCTATCACTAGGTAGGTTATGTTGGAATATAGAAAAAAACGCGCAAGGCGAGCGAAGCGTGCCGCGGCAGCGGCCGCCGCAGCGCCAGAAAATAATACAAGGTCACGGTATATCTCACTTGGTTACTTATCACCTATCACTAGGTAGGTTATGTTGGAATATAGAAAAAAACGCGCAAGGCGAGCGAAGCGTGCCGCGGCAGCGGCCGCCGCAGCGCCAGAAAATAATACAAGGTCACGGTATATCTCACTTGGTTACTTATCACCTATCACTAGGTAGGTTATGTTGGAATATAGAAAAAAACGCGCAAGGCGAGCGAAGCGTGCCGCGGCAGCGGCCGCCGCAGCGCCAGAAAATAATACAAGGTCACGGTATATCTCACTTGGTTACTTATCACCTATCACTAGGTAGGTTATGTTGGAATATAGAAAAAAACGCGCAAGGCGAGCGAAGCGTGCCGCGGCAGCGGCCGCCGCAGCGCCAGAAAATAATACAAGGTCACGGTATATCTCACTTGGTTACTTATCACCTATCACTAGGTAGGTTATGTTGGAATATAGAAAAAAACGCGCAAGGCGAGCGAAGCGTGCCGCGGCAGCGGCCGCCGCAGCGCCAGAAAATAATACAAGGTCACGGTATATCTCACTTGGTTACTTATCACCTATTACTAGGTAGGTTATGTTGGAATATAAAAAAAAACGCGCAAGGCGAGCGAAGCGTGCCGCGGCAGCGGCCGCCGCAGCGCCAGAAAATAATACAAGGTCACGGTTTATCTGATCTTTGTTATATTTGTTGTCTGTGATATATCATGTTGTGCAAAGTTGATGCGAACGAAACGTAAAAAACCTGTCATGTGTCACTGTAACCAAATCAAATCAAAACCGCGCCAAATCTCGCGATAGGTTACAAATGTTTTTTTTTCTCATTTGTGCATCTACCTTTATCTTGGGAGCTTTACTAGGGGTGAGGTGGACCTCTCCCTCCCCCTCCTTGGTAATTTAAACTAGATTTGTATCAATAATTTTTTTTGAGGTTAGGTTAAATTTATTCAAATATCTCGAGAACGGGGAAATACCTAGTATGGGGGTGGTACCAGGGGGTAGGGAGGGTCCCCCCCCTCCCGCCCCCATATTTTTTTTTTTAATTGGCTTGCGACGCACTACTAAAGTTTAACCATTAAAATATTGAAAGTGAATACTGTAAACATGTAATGTTATTTTTCCTGTAGTCTCAGTAATAAATAACGGGTAATAATAAAAAAACGGGTTGCACATTTTTTAGATGGGTATTAGGGTTATTGGGTTATAAATTGCATTTTATTTATGCATTGTATTTTATTAGTTATTAGAAACTTTAAAATACGTTTAATATACTTTTAAGTTTTTGTTCAGAATGTAGATATTATATCAAAGAACCTAACTCAGTAAACTTCTCCATAGAAAAGTAGACTGTAAACATGTGAATTAAGGTTTATAATCAAATGGGGTGAGCGCGGCAGCCGGCTGCGTCTCGGTAACGGTGTCGCGAGTCCAAGGGTTTAACCTCATCTCAAAATATGCGTACCGCGCTAAAAGAAGTTTTCACTTCAACAACCACCACCATTTCATTCACTTCTCACTCTATTAAAAAATAAATGACATTCTCATCAACTGACATTGACTGAATGAAATAAACATTCCGGTTTATCCATTTTGTACCTACTTATTATTGTAATTGTAAAAAAAATATGATGGATGTAGCCTAATATCATAATTTTTAATTTCTTAAATAGCCTAAGCGGCGACCAGCCGCCGATCGCATTTTTTGGTCGCCCCGCCACCCGTCGAGATAGCCTAAAAGGCGATAAGTCGCCTAATCTGGCAACACTGCTGCACTGTAGTAAGAACCTATTTACACTGAAAGAAATTTGTCTGGCCTGCCCAGTAATTTTTCGGTATAATTGTCGTTGTATTAATATTAAATGAACATACATAAAAATTTTAAATTAAATAAAATTTTAAATCTAAAAAATTATTGGTCAGTGTGTAGGGCCAAAGGGTGTGCAGACGTCGGGACTTACACGGGGACACTAAAAAATAAAATTCTTTATATTGTTTGTTTTACTTTAAGATTATAATGGAACACGTCAATATAAAGTGTTCTTGGTCTATTCATTTTTTTTCATCCTATTAATAATAATCCTAAAGAAAATTAAACAATATTATATTGTCGAAAATTTTCTCGTTTGCTTATTAGACACTCGTACACTACAGAGCCTTTGCTACACTGCAACCAAATTATATACGAGTCACGCAGAAATAAATTTGTCCGGCATATCAGTAAAATTATCGTTTGTTATTTAATGATGACCAAATAATTGTAATGAATACATATATATTTATAATATATTATGTGTGGTATTTGGTGTGCTTATGGATGTGGTTATGCTTTATTATTTAAATCCTCTTGCTTAGACAAATGGACAACGGAAGAAGCACTGGTCGGAGACGCTCTCGCGGTAGAGGTAGAGGCAGATCTGCGTGCATTCTTAATTTCTCGTTAGTATTTTTTGTATAATTTAAGTTTTGCATTGTTCTGATTTAAGTTTATTTCAATACATTTAATACATTTTGCACAGTTCTGCTTGAAGTCAAATTTCTGGAAAGATCTAATGAAACTTATATTGGTTTAACGTTTTTAGCCATACAGAGCCGTTGACCTCCCAACCCCTGGCAACGTCGCTCACAGGGCCCTTGACGTCCCAGCCGCGAGCAACCTCGCCCACGCCCACATCTCGGCCCACGTAAATAAACTATCTATTTTATATTGATATGGCTTTTAAATTATTCATTAAATTTTATTTTTATGTATGGTAATTATCGTTTGTTGCCTATTTTAGGGAAACGCAAAGCGAGCAATTAAAAAAGGTGCGGATGGCGAAGGTGGCCGACAAAAAACATCATAACGCTCTTACAGCAGAGCAAAAGGCAACTCTCGCAAAAATGCTTGAAAAAATGCAGGTTTCGAGGTTTTTGTTGCCCGATGCTCCGCCGAGAAAACAAAAAAGGTACTATGGTTTTCCTTTTTAATATAGTCTCATTAAATCTATTATTTTTGCTGCTACATTATCTATATTTTACATTATGATAATTTTTTCATCATCAGATTTGAATTTTTGGCTATTGTAATATCAATATCACGAGCTCAGTTTATTCATTGACAGCACTGAGGGAACACTACGGGAACAATAATGGGATGGTAAGTCACTAATTTAAAAATAATATCAATTTAATTTGTAATTATGTCCCATAACATAACATTTTATTTATGGCCATCAGTCTTTAGTGATGATTTATTTATTTTATAGTACCCTAGAACGTTTACAAGACAGTAAACATATCCATCTTTTTAAGCTTAAATAGCTGCACGGGGCGCACCCCTGCCAGCCAGCAGCAAGGCGAGATGTATGCGTGTGATGCGGGAATCGAACCCGCAACCTTCTGCGCCGCAGGCGGACCTTCGCCTACCGCGCCACATCAGTCGTAAGAGATGATTTATTTATTTTTACAAGACAGTAAACATATCCATCTTTTATAGCTAAATAGCTGCATGGGGAGCACCCTAGAACACGCAACCTTCTGCGCCGCAGGCGGACCTTCGGCGGGTGATGCCGAACCGGCTGCGCCACATCAGTCGTAAGAGATGATTTATTTATTTTATAGCACCCCAGAACGTTTACAAGAAAACATATCCATCTTTTATAGCTTAAATAGCTGCATGGGGCGCACCCCTGAACCCGCAACCTTCTGCGCCGCAGGCGGACCTTCGGCGGGTGATGCGGGAATCGAACCCGCAAACTTCTGCGCCGCAGGTGGACCTTCGGCGGGTGATGCAGGAATCGAACCCGCAACCTTCTGCGATGCAGGCGGACCTTCGGCGGGTGATGCGGGAATCGAACCTACCGCGCCACATCAGTCGTAAGAGATGATTTATTTATTTTATAGTTAGTACCCTAGAACGTTTACAAGACAGTAAACATATCCATCTTTTATAGCTGCATGGGGCGCACCCCAGCCAGCCAGGAGCAAGACGAGGCCGAGGGCTATGCGGGTCCCATCACTCGCTCTCATGGTTCGTCATGGACCCTCTCCTCGTCGAGCGAGGCGAGCTTTTCAGCCTGGTTGGAGAAATGGGGATACGTCCCACGGGTGGAGACCCCCGATATATATTGTAGTTATTAGTTTACAGTTTAGTTTTTTAATTTTTTTTTTTTGTTAATTTAAATTTTAAATTTAAATTTTATTATTATTATAATTTTACGTGAAATATTTGTTATTTATTTACTTACTACTTTTAACTTCGAGCGAGTTTGTAGGAGCTGCTTATTTAATCAAAAGAATATGATAATCGAGATTCCATATTTTTTTTTTATTCTAATTTATTTACGGGCGCGGCATTGGGGTTAACATAGTAGCGCCAAGTAAGCACTTAAAATTCTAAACGACTATAAGAACAGTAAGAACAAACGACAGAGTTGTTGTCTGTGTAACAAAAGTATAGGCTTAATACAAAATAATGAAGGGATCCCTACAGAGTCCCTTTTGGCATGAGGTGGCAAAAAATGCCCGTCGACTCGACGTTTTCAACACTTGATAACCGATATTTGTTAAGTGATGTCAGGTGTGATTACCGATAAAAAGTTCCGACGAAGACAGAGATCCTTATGAAACAAAAATGTTTACACAAGAATAGAAATAAAGCTCCCCTTGTGTGTATAATGTTATAAAGGTTACTCAAATTTTCGAGACATTAAGTAAGTAGTATATCTTCGTTCTGTAGTACCCATAACATAGGCTTGTTACTTTCTCTCTGCTTGCTTTGGGGCTAGATGTTGTGTCGATTGTCCAGCAGTATTGTTAGGACAAACAATAAAAATAATACCACTGGGCCACTGGGCTGCTTGCCCATGACGATGCATCCCACATTGAGTTTTTATATTGAGTGTGAACATGTGTTCGGTTGTTGATAATTATGCGAGCCATAAAGATTAGTACCGTTGAACAACAATGATTCAGAGTAGTCCTTAAGTCCTTTCAAAGTATTCACTAGGAAAGGACCAATATCTACGCGTTGATTTATGCCACTTAGGTGAAGGAAAGTTGTATTTGCCATAGAAAAGAGTAAAAATGAGTTGTGAAACAAAAAATTATATTAAAATCAAAGCACAGAAAAATACTATCAAATTACAAATAAAAATTATCTGTTGAACACTACTACAACTAATTAATCATTTGCCTACCATATTTATTTAAATCACAAATGTATTTATTGAACACTTAGAGCTTATTAACTTTAATGTATACCTACTTACCTAAATTACCTTTTTAGTTAACAAATATACAAAAAAAACAGAATCTAAACGTTATTATTTAATCATTGATAAAAATGCCAAAACTAAACAGATGTTAACCTATTGATGATGATATCAGATTTCTTCGATCAGTCAAAATAAGAAAACAAAAGAAAGAGGTTTTAGTACTTGACCAGACCCACGAAATACGTAGCTCCTATTGGTCTTTAAAAACAAAAGAAATCGAGCAAGCCACCCCCGGCAACCCGTCACTTCACAGAAAAATCATCCTAGTGGTGTAAAGGCAGAAAGGAACGCGATAGTACATAAGTACTTCTATTTCCGAAAAGAAGTTTGTATTCATGATGATGATGATGATGATGATGATAAATACTAACTTCGTTTCCCACTATTCCGGCCAGTTTGGCGGGATGGGTCGGTGTGACTGGGCCCAGAATTTCGCCTTACGGGAAACATTTTGTAAGTGGTCTACGTAAAATGCTTAGAACTTTTTTCATTTACAATCAAAAATACTTAGTTTGGTATCATTGGAAAGCTATTTTTATGTAGATTCATAGATGCTAAATATAAATTTAGTCGAACAAACTTTGGGAAACATAAAGTAATTTGTTAGGAATATGGTAGGGTAATGTCGGCTAATGCCGGTCAGTTGGCAATACCGGTCACCTAACTATCCAACAAAATAATGCGTTTATGCGCACTAACACATGCAAAGAGGGTGGCGTGATCGTTCTCTGCCCCGACGCACCCCGCTCAGTTCCGGCCACGCGTCACTGCGTGCCAGTGTTCAGTGTACGATAGCACAGTATTATCGTACGCAGATTGTACGATAATTTCCATCAGGATGCAAAATTTGAGGATTTATTTTATTTTACTCATACTCTGATAGCCTAAACTAAAGCGCAGTAGCATGTTTTTATTCACAAAGTGAATACAGTCGCATAAACATAGCGTTACTCTTAAAAACAAACTCAACAGAAAGCACTGCCAGAACGGTTCAAGATTTGTATGGAGACACGAATGTAGAGGAATTTAATAGTATTTTAATGCCAAACGATTTTTAAGTGATGTAACGAAAAATTAATTGAATTTATGAATATATTGATTACATTAATTATGTTTTAAATATTATATTAAAATATATTAATAATAAAATATATATTATCTGTTTATATGAATAATGTATATATATTGATATATAAAGAAAATTCCTTCATTTCATTTCTCATTACTCTTCCATAATCCATGTTCATTTCTTCTTTATAAATACGAAATGTTGGCGTGTTTCATATAGAACTTGCATGGGATTGGGCACAGTGAAATTTTGTCCTAGCGAATTCGAATTTCGCGCGTATACTGTACTCTAAATAGAAAGGGAATCGGTTCAGGTTTGGTACCATACTATAAAACATTTGGTTTTCAAAGTGTTCTATTAAGTTTAAATAGGTGGTTTAAAAGAGATAAACTACAGGGTACTTGAATACATATCAATATCATGTATATTATGATTTTTTATTTATAATAGACATTATTCTGATAAGTACGATAATGTTGGTCCATGACAGTGACATATACGATAATTCTACGCCCCTGGTACGATAGTCAGCTCGCTTCAGGTTGCTAATACTGCTGCGTGCAAGACGAGAGTGTGTTTCGCGCCACTTTGTTATAACTTTTTGGCCTCAGAAAATATGAGGTAGGTATCGTAATTTTCATGTATCATTTATGGTCTATGATAATATTTGCATATTAGTTATCTAATTATTCATAAGATTGTAGATTTCAAGCAATTAGCGAAGCAGGTCAAGTCAAAAGATGATTTATTCAATACAATCACAAGGATCACTTTGAAACGTCTTACATACTAGGTGAATTTAGGTGCCAATTCATCCTAACCCAAGCTCGAGAAGAATTGGAAATAAACTCGTCTTGGTCCTAGCGCTTTTTTATATGATCCATCTTATAACTACCTTAACTATGAAATACTAAACTAATACAAGAGAGTTTATACATTTCAAGTGTGTCGGTTAACTGTCTGACGGCAGAGTGACATGAGGCCATGCATTCTTATCAATAATATACCTTTAATGTATGCTTTAAATTTCATAATAGGTAGTTTAGTAGCATTTTCAGGAAGCTTATTATAGAAGCGCACCGTGTTCCCCATAAATGACTTATTAACTTTTTCTAGTCGAAACCTAGGGATGTATAATTTATGTTTATGCCTAGTGTTGATTTTATGAAGGTCACTATTTTGCTGAATCCCATCTGTATATGTTTTACCTCTTTTATAAGTTCAATGTTTTTCATTGAAGAAATGAGCAGCAAAGTTTGCTTCAAAACTGCACTTACTACAAATGGTAACGTCCCTAAAATCAGCTATTTATTGAACTCTGAGCGTGACCCCAAAATGAAGTATCGTTTGAGTTCACGCAACATAAAAGTTGCCTACATTGTGATGCCTCTTGAGAAGAAAGTAATTTTTTGTGTTCTTGTTGAGATCAGCTGCAATTTTTATAAGAGTCTTGTTTATTCTTCTATCAAATTTTCGGATTTATTGCATTAAATTTTTGTTGACAAACAAAAATTTGCAACTAAACAGGATTTTTTTATGATAATGATGATAACATCATGTTCACAACTTTTTATTGAAACAACTTGATTTGGATTTTCATAGAAATTTATAGCATTGGGTAGGTAGGTATCTAACCAACATTTTTCGTAAGTAGGTAGAATACACAGGTAGGTAGATCTTCATAGAAATTCAAAGCATTAGGTACCCAACCTACAACATTTTACTTAGGTAGGTAGATAGATTTCTTATTAACATTTCTAGGCTAGGTATCTAATAATTTGAATTTCCATGAAAAACCTTGTCTATCCCATATTTTCCCATAGTTTTATCTGTCCACCTCATTGTGCGACTCTGTGACTTCGCGGCTTTTTATCAAAGGTGTGAAACAAAACCGACAACCAATCAGAAGAGTTCAATCCACATAATAAATAATAAATCTCGGCTAATTCCGAAAATAGTCTACCTTTGTAATAAGCCGACATTTATTATTTTGTCAGAAATTGGTTCCGTAGGTATTTATTTTTAGTCGTTGTTCCGATTAAGACTTTATTTATTTTATTCATTAATTCTGTCATTGGTTTTTTCTTGGTCACTCTGTGCTGAATTAATTTGTTTTGTCACTGGTTTTTTTTCTGCCTTAACATGAGTCTAGTGATTAATGGTGACAGAACTAGAGTGGTTAAAGGATTCAGTGACCAAGAAAGAAGCAGTGACATGACTACAGAATAAACTAAGCAAAATAACTTCACTAAGAACCAAAGTAGTATTTACCAACATGAATGTCATCATTGTGATAGGTTCGAATTTTCACATCAAAAATGAACCCTAAAAAATTGTCGGCAATTTTAAAGGATTTTATTTGGCTTTGAATAGATTTTTGCTCAGTGTTTTGTTGTACGTCGTGCGGTCAACTTCCTAGTTTCTGTAAAGAGTTTCGTCATTCCGTTTCTTGTGACCATTGTGAGTGACCATGTGTTTTTTTAACTCAATCATAAGTGCTTTGTGTTGGAAACCTAGGAGGTAGTACCTAGAATAGGTACCTACTAATCGTGTAATGTGGTGTTTGTTATTTTCAAAATTTTATGGATTCGCGTAAAACAAGACATTAAACGGTATGTAATCTTCTTGTAGTAAACTTCTTCTTTACAAACATTGTTTTTCAAGAGACGAATAGGTAAGTAGATTAGCCGCTGGATTAGTAGGTAGTTACTAAATAAATATCTACTTAGTTTTGTGCTACAAACGAAACAACATGGCTTGTGTGAATACCGCAGTCAGTGTGTAATGTAGGTACCTACGTCAAAAGATATAAAAAAATATAAAATATTTTTTTTGATTATAAAAAGATATAGAACATGCAAATCACGCCGACGACGAATAGGAAGCCCTTTTAATTGGGCTCTGAACATTGAGACGTGATCAAACTTGCGCAGTCCAAATATGAATCGGATACACAAGTTTTGAAGGCGTTCCAATTTATTAATGTACTCCTCCGTTGCGTCTATGAAACAGGAGTCAGCATAATCTATAAGTGGTAGTAAGATAGATTGAGCTAGGATAATTTTGGTCTCATAGGGCAAAAACTTCTGGAATCGCTTGAGGGATTGGAAAGAGAAATGAACTTTTTGCTGATTCCATTAATGTGATTAGCCCAAGACAACTGAGAATCAAAGATTACACCTAGGTTTTTAGCGATGGCAGTGAAAGAAATAGGAGAGTTTGGGTACAAAAGTGGAGGAGGGGAAGATTTATTTAACAAATTCAGCATGTAAGGGGTACCAAAAATTAAAGCCTGAGATTTAGTTGGATTTACCAGAAGACCAAAAGCCTTTGCCCATTCGTGGATGTTATTGAGATCAGCGTTTATTTGGTTGATACCAACAGAGACTTCGCTAACTTTAAAATGGTTATAAATTTGCAAGTCATCCGCGTACAGGTGATAGTTAGAGGAAATTACTTGAGTGATAGCATTAATAAAGACTGAGAAGAGGAGAGGAGAGAGAACACCACCTTGAGGTACGCCCGCAGTGACACCACACCATTCAGAGAAAGACTCTACAGATCGTACACACTGCGAACGACCTGAAAGATAAGAGTCAAACCAAGAGATTGCCACGGGGGAGAAACCAAGAAAGGAAATGATGGAGAGAAGAATGTCATAGTCAACGGAATTAAATGCACTGCTGAAATCAAGAAGCACTAATACAGAGAGAAGCTGATTATCCATAGCCCACCGAATATCATCAGATACCTTGATCAGGGCACTGACAGTACTGTGGCCAGGACGGAAACCAGATTGGAAGGTACATAAAAGATTGTTTTTTTGAAGGGAGTAAGAGAATTGCTTATGGACAACATGCTCCAGGATTTTAGATACAACGGGTAAGATGGATATAGGTCTAAATTGGGATGCAGTGGAAGTATTGGATGTTTTAGGCAAAGGTATAACAAAAGCTTTTTTCTATGTAAGGTATGAGCTTGTCAAGTCAAGTCAAAGTCAAAAGATGATTTATTCAATACAATCACAAGGATCACTTTGAAACGTCTTACACACTAGGTGAATTTAGGTGCCAATTCATCCTAACCCAAGCTCGAGAAGAATTGGCAAGAAACTCGTCTTGGTCCTTGTTAGGAGAGAAAAGTTAATAATGTGAGTGATTGCAGAAACAAGTCCAGGACACAGAATTTTTAGCATATGAACATGAATGCCATGGATTTCTTTAAATATTTCTCTCAAAGATTCTCGTGGTTTTATTTTATAAATGGCACGTATTGCCCTTTTTGAATTACAAATATTTTACCAATATGCTGATATTGGTGCTTTCCCCCAGAGAATGATGCCGTATGACATAACACTATGGAAGTAACTGAAATAAACTAGTCTAGCTGTAGCTTCATCAGTAAGCCACCGTATCGCACGAACTGCATATACAGCGGAACTAAGCCTACCAGCAAGTGTTTCAATTTGTGGTCCCCACTGTAGTTTTGCATCAATACTAGGACCTAGGAAGATCGTGGAATTTACAAGATTCATTGCCTTTCAATGTTGAACGGGCTATGAATAACATTGGGCAAAGTGAATTTGATACATTTAGTTTTTTTTTTAATTAAGCAAAAGATTATTTACAGTGAACCAGTTAAGAACTAACGATAAGGATTAATTAACGTTATCGCAAATACTGGTTTTACCTCTATCAACTTTAAAAATTAAAGACGTATCGTCTGCAAATAAAACTATATCACAAATATTTTTTACAAAAAAAGGTAAATCGTTAACGTATACTAGGAATAAAAAAGGGCCTAGTATCGATCCCTGAGGTACCCCTATATCAATAATTGATCCCGAAGACCTCTCACCACCCACGTCTACTTTCTGGACTCTATTGGATAGATAAGACTGTATGAGGTCAATCGCCCGGTTTTTAATGCCATAATATTTTAACTTTGTGATTAGGGTTGCATGACTCACACAGTCAAAGGCCTTAGATAGATCGCAGAATACCCCAACTGCATCCTGTGACTTCTCCCAGGCCTCAAATATATGCTTTAAGAGCGCTTTACCTGCATCAGCTGTTGTATGTAGCAGGCCTTTAACGTTAAAGTGTTTTTTCTTAAATTATTATTAACCTCAAAAATGCACAGGCGGGTAATGCCGGTCAATGGGACCGGCATTAGCCGCAAATCACGAATTGCCTCGCTTTTCAGAAAAGCTTTCCAAAAGATTGAAGCAGGATTCTCTGCTACCGGCATATATCCCCTGAACCCAGACATATTCACTGATGAAGACTTTCTTATAAGGAAGCTTTGATAGAAAAAGAAGAAAAAAGAGCAACAAGGAATAAGAAAGTCAACAAAGGAAAGAAACGACCACCTAAAGCTCTAAATATAAAAATGGTAAAAAAAAAGAGTTTTACAAGATAGTGATACTTCATCGAACTCTGATATTGATATGCCGGATGTACGTGATAATGACGACACTCACTGATATAGAAGATCAGGAAAATAAGTGTTTGTTTTGCAATGATTATGGTCGGCACAACGAACTGTGGTTCAGATGCGTTCGGTGTGGCCATTGAGCTCACGCTTAATGTTCGAAATACGAATCCCCTGAAGACTATATTTGTGATTTATGCCTTTAAAATAACTGACCGGTATTGTCAACCTGCTGGCCGGCATTGTCCGCTATGTCGGGAAATACCGGTCAAAGCTATTTTATTTTAAGATTTCTATTGTGCCATGTGTTTTGTGAAAACTGATCTCATAGTTCCTAAGTATGATAGAATAATAATTGAATTTAAATTTTCCAAATAGATTTCAAATAAAAAGTAAATAAAATACCGTTCTGAAGTCGAACGGAATACACGTATTTACGCAGTGCAACAAAAATTATTAAAAATATATTTAAAGTGAAAGTTCAACAATTGACATAATTTACATTTCGCTCGCACTTATAATCACGTCACTGCTACCGTAGAATGGGGTGGCTATGTGCCACATTTCAAGGTTATTCAGTGTTAGCAAAGCCAAAATAAGGTTTGATGAACTCAGTGCATTCTGAAAGCAATTAAAAGTACTACACACAATAATAATAACAGAATCTTGGATTTCCTGTGACTCTGAGGCTGCCTACTATTCTTTACCAAACTATGCACACATACACAACTATAGAAAAGATAAAAGGGGCGGAGGAGTATCTGTTTATGTACACAAAAGCTTAAAATATGAGTTAACCGAAGAGCTATACAAAGATGATATTAATTACTTGTGGATTTACCTACCTACCTTTGGGCTACATATTGGCGCTATTTACAAACCTAATAAGAAGAAAGTTAATGATTTTTTGGAAATATACTCGCATCAACTACAAAAGCATAACAGATGTATTGTTGCCGGAGATTTCAACATTGACTTACTAACTAATGAAAGCGACAAGTACCTGAGTATGCTACAGGAAACGGGCTATTGAATTATTAACAAAATACACGAAAATCTCTGCACTCGCCAAACCCAGACAACCAAAACCATCATCGACCACATTTGCACAAATATAAACAAATTAACTTGTAGCTTAACTGTTTATTCACTCATCTCTATCTAACCACCACCAGTTGTTTTTGGAAATTGACAAAGAAAGACATTACCATAAGCAAAGAAAGCAGTATGAGTCCACAGACTTAAATAGATTTTATGAGAGCGTCTTGGAATCAAAATTCATTGATGAATATCACTCTTACACTGAAGTTGAGACCTTTATTAAAGAGCACTTAGAGAAGACAAGAATCAATAAAACAAAAATATTAAATGCACCAAGAGACGACTGGATCAATAATAGACGGCATAAATATAAGAAATACACTATGGCAACGGATGAAACAAAATGCTGAAAACGAGAAAATGAGAGAAGATTAGAAAGAAAAAAAATATGCATGCTTATTAAGAACACTAAAGAAAAAATCTAAGCGATCTAGGTATAACGGGAACAGCCTTGAGAATCTTTAAATCATATTTATCAAACAGGTACCAAATTGTAAAAACTGGCAATCATCAAAGTGGTCTACGAAAAATTTAGTGTGGCATTCCCCAAGGATCGGTCTTAGGCCCGTTGCTTTTCTTAATTTATGTGAATAACGTTTGTAAAATAGGCTTAATGGGTCATATAATTCTCTACGCAGGTGACACTTGTCTATTTTACTTTGGAGAAAATTTGTCTGTGTTGATTGAAAACGCACGCTCAGACTTACTTAAGTTTAATATCTGGTGTCAAAGCAACCTACTTAGAATTAACACGAAAAAAATCTCTTTCATGATTTTCTGTGCAAAAAACAAAAAAATACCACACTATTTGCCTCTAAAAATTTACGATGTTGCAATCCATCGATCTCAGGAAAAATATCTTGGCTTACAACTAGATGATAAACTCTGTTGGATACCACATATCACATAAGTAAAGTCAAAACTTACATCTCTGACAGGAGCACTACGAAGATCTGTAGGATGCATACCTAGCAAAGTTCGTAGGCTCATTTATAATTCTCTGGTGTAATCACACTTAGAGTACCTTATAGAAATTTGGGGCAGTGCAGCTAAATCCAATCTTAAAGACCTTCAAATTTCTCAAAATAAACTTATAAAAGCTCTATTTAAATACAATTATCGACAAGCACACATACCATTTACGAGGAAACTAAAATATTCAATCTTCAACAACTTTACACTTTCACAACGTGCGTTCTAGTAAAAAAGATATTGATGAATAAAATACACACACAAATAGAATTTACAAAAAGAACATTTCGTCATAGTCTAAGAAATACAAATAAACTAATACTCAGAAAACCTAGGACCAATTATGGACAAAGAAATATTATGTATAAGGGTGCACAACTGTTTAATAATTTACCTGATGATATAAAAACCTCTAAATCACTACCTATATTTAAAACTAAACTTAAAAAATATGTATATGATAAGATATTTTTCAACACACTTGCTCATAAAGTGGCTCTATGGTCACCGCAATTAGGCACAGAATGACACCCATAATCAAACTGTGACTTTTTCATTGCTATAACTCACTAGTGAGTTATAGTTTATTTTTTAAACTTTATTGGTTGAGGTGCTTTGTTCTTAAAAAAGTTTTTATTCAAAAAAAGATCGTGTTTAATAGAACAAATAAATTAATGTTCCTATTGCTTGCTCATTTCATGCAACTTCTTATTTAAATAGATAATTTTAACTCGTACGTGTTTAATAAATAAAACTTTCACTCAAATATAAATATTGTTTTCTCTGCAATAAAAGAAAACTTTAAATTCCCCATTTTGTACGTGGCAGAATAGGCGCAAACCCTATGCGCGGAAAATAAAAAAAAACCTCATCGCTTTAGTCTGTGGCTGATCGCAATGCGCGCGCATAGGAAAACTGATCAAGTTTTCCCGCCATAGCGAATCATTTTTCACAACTCGTTTTCACTGTTGAAATTATAGTTATTTATTGTTATTTTATTCACAAGTGTGTTGAAAAACGTCGTATGATACACGTGTGTATTGATGATTACCGTCCTCGGCTCTCTTAAGACCCTCACCTAACAGCTTGGGTCTCAATGGCGCCTCAGCGGTAATCACCAACATTACACACTAGTACCATAATATACTATTAATGTATCCACTAGATCTCTAGAATGAAACCTACTTGAATAACTGTTAGTTATAAACCTAGTTTTTAAGCTAATTATAAGTGAACCCGGTTCTTTATGAGTCAATAAATTTCTCTAACCTTAAAGTTGTTTTTTTTATAATTTGTGTAATTTTGCGAATGTCGGGTAATACCGGTCGTATTACCCGACATTACCCTACTTTGGTGTTTACTTTTCCATATTTTGATGTTTTCGTTTATTTTAAGATCATAACAATCATAATTTAGTTTTAGGCTTCAGAAAATACCATTATTTTAACGAATTATACTGGATTTTAATTATTATAATTAAAATCCAGTATAATTCGTTAAAATAATGGCAGCGGAAAAGACCGCGATGCTAAAAAATATTGTATGGGTTTCGTAGACTTGCTAATAAATATTTTTGAACTATGGAAGGCTTTGTTTTGTGTTTTCTTGCTTCATATTGAATCTACCAACTCAAATAAAGCACCCAAAATATAATGTATCCCTTTATTTTTAAATTAAAAATCATTGTCTAACTAAAGGTCTATATTTTTCGAAGCTGTTGGTTCCGAACTGTTTTATTTATTGTCATACCTTCACACTCATACAAACAATTTGTCATTCAAAGCGCCTATTTAACATCGACAAAAAACATATACACAAGAAGGGTCCAATTCCAATGAATTCCGTCATAAACACCCTCTAAGCGCCCAGATGTGGAACCGTGCGCGCGCTTAAAGGAGAGGTAAATCAACGGCACAAGAGCGCGCGGGGCGGGTGAAGCAAGCGGCTACCCAGCTACCCAACCAAACCCACCACTCAGCTTCGCTATCGCTACTCACTTACTAGTGATGTGAAAAAATAATCGATTATAGTTTTTTTTTATAATCTAAAATCAATCATAACCGATTTTTCATCTGCCACCCCCGTCATTAAGTCTGGTCTGCTATTGCAGAATTATTTCTTCTTTACTTTTTCTTTCTATTGTTTGGTAGTTCGCGCTCCGGGCTATAGCCCGGACTGAGCGCGAACTACCAAAGAATACCATCTCCATAATATTACACTAACGCCATCTGTGCATCTACGATAGCATCCCTTCTGTGCTTTTAAAAGACGGAGCATCTTAGGCAAGAACTATAAACTTCATTAGATAATCCATTAAAGAAAACCAAGCACCTGAGCATTGACCACCTTCAATAACTTCGGCCGCTAATGATGTCGATAATGATGACATTTGGGAAACCCACAACAAGCTGTTGGTGGAGACTATAAGAACCAGTCAACAAAGTCAAAGTCAGACATCCGAATTAAGCTTGTACATAGCGCCTCTAATAAGATTAAAAGAAGACGCTTTAGAATCCTGGAAAGGTATCAGGAATTTATCCCCAACTGACACAATTTGCGTGTAAGCACCTTTAGTACCGGCTTCTTCGACTCCAGCAGAGAGATTGTTCTCGAAAGCTGACGCCATATTATCAACGACCAGGAGCCGAATATTATTCAAACGCTTACCTAAGCTATTATTCCTGAACTCATTGCCTACGGATTTCTAGTTTTCAAGAAATTCCGTAACGAAAAAAACCTAACACCTCCCACTCCGCCTAATATAAATCTTGCAGCGACGCAACAAAGTTCAATTCAGCTCGCATATCCTCTATAACATAGCTATACACTTCTTACATATAACTCTGTTACTGTCTGGGCCGGAGCGACGCATTTCGTAAAATCTATCTGTGGTGTAATTTCAAGAGTACCATATCAAGAGTAACATATTATATACTTAAATGATAGAGTGCTCGCAAGATTCAAGATAAGTCTGCGCGCGGCCGAAATCGGAACTAATCGTATGCCGCCATCTTGCCGTTTATGTCAGGTGTCAAGAGTGAGTGTTGTGTTCCGTGTTTTTATTTGTTTTCAAAGTAAATAATCGCCTTCGCTATGCCAAAAGTGATTAAAAGTGCTGGCAGGGATATTATCTTGAAGGTCAAACGTGCTTGTGAAGAAGAACGAGACAATAACGGGCCTATAGTACCGTTTTCCAAAGTTAAAGCCCGCGTTGCATAATCGACAGGTAATTTTAGGGTTGCCTGCCATAACAATAAAACTCCGCATTTTGTAGATACGATAATCGTTTACACCCTGCAAACGAACCGACACCGCATGTACTGATTTGTCTTTCCTGCGGGTCCTGTCGGCAAGGTCGAGAGGTTATAGTTTTCATCGTGTCATCTATATTAATTATCATGTAATTATTGTATGAGTATTAAGCATTGTTGTTATTTTGTTTTAGGCGTTTCCGAACGCACCGTCACCCAAATTACTCAAGAGGGTAACGTAGCATCAGCTTCCTCTTCAAAAATTTTGACTCCGGGAAAAACCAGGAACCGGAAGAAAAAAGTTATGAATTAGATGATTTTGATACGTGCGCTATAAGGCATACAATTAAATCGTTTTACGTCGTGCAGAAGGAGATTCCTACCATAAATAAACTTTGGTTGGCATTGAAAGCAGATATTGATTTTAAATATAGCAGAACATCTTTGAGGAGTATTTTAAAGACAAATTTTAAGGAGTACAAATGGGCTACAAATACAAAAAGTGTCAGTCTAAACGAAAAGTTATATACATGACGAAACATATATACATGCTTCATACATACCACCTCCAAAAATGTTGGCAATCTGAGGAAGAGCCTGGTATTCTTGCTTCTGATAGCGTCGGTGCAAGATGGATTATAGCCCATGCTGGAGATAAAACTGGGTTTGTTGAAAACGGACTGCTACTATTCAAGTCCAAATCTAAATCGAGTGACTATCATGATGATATGAATTCTGCAAACTTCATGCGCTGGATGAATGAAAAAATTGTGCCGAATTTACCATCAAATAGCATTGTAGTGATGGATAATGCGTCAAACCGCTACACAAAGGTAAACAAAGCGCCTACAATTGGCAATAGAAAAGTAGAGCTCCAAGAGTGGCTTACGAAAAATAGTATTGAATTCGACGAGTATTGGACAAAAGCGCAATTATACTATTTAATCAAAAGACACAAAGGGGACCCTCAGTATGAAGTAGAACAGATGTTACATAAATATGGACATGAGGTTTTGCGTTTACCACCTTACCATTGTGATTTAAATCCGATCGAAAAGATTTGGGCAATTGTGAAGAGGCGCATTGCTGAGAAAAATGTCGCTCAAGCTCCTAGAGCGAAATATCTGCAATTACTGAGGCGGCGTTTAGTACTGTTACGGCAGAAGAAAAAATAGAAGACAAATATTTTGAATCAGACAGGCTAATGGATATAGAAATGGACAAGTTTGTAATTAATGTTACAAGCGACACATCAGACTCTTCTGATGAAGATTCTATAATTGATTCGGATGAAGATGTTCAAATGGAAGGTATCAACCCTCTGCAGGACCATACCTTTACAAAATTTACTACTACAACTAGGTATTCAATAAAAGACTTGCGAGGTTCCCAGGACTTTTAATTTCCTCTAAAATATTACTTTAACTTTATATATATAGTTTCCTTTTTAATTTACTTTATAATATTAGATAAGATGCCATTGGATAAATTAGTAAGAACATTAATTAAACCTAGCTAGAATACTTCAATCATATTATTTGATGTATCGTAAGATTTTTTTTGATTAAAATAAGGAAAACAAAAAAAGTTTTGCTGGCAACATTAAGTACGCCATCAGTCGCGCGCAGACTTATTTTGCGAGTTGCGAGCACTCTAAGTGCAAATCTACCAATTATTATTAAAGTATGTTGGGTACTTGTATGTCTTTGATGAAAACAAATAAGCGGTTCTCATCAAAGTTGTATGTAGGTATTACGTACCTACTATTTGGGAATTATTTATTACTAGCGACCCGCCCCGGCTTCGCACGGGTGCTATGCTGATACTAAATATACTACAGAATGTCTAATGTGATTTGAAACCTCTAAAATTATCAGTGTTTCTCTTTTATATTATGCATGTATTATACATATAAACCTTCCTCTTGAATCGCTCTATCTATTAAAAATCCGCATCAAAATCCGTAGTCAAACAAAAGTGCGTAGTTTTTTGTAAGTTCTAAGCATACATAGGGACAGACCGGGAAGCGACTTTGTTTTATACTATGTAGTGATGCGTGGGTTTTAGGCAAACCAAACAGCTAGTCTCACCTAGGTATGAAGATTAAAGTAGGTAGTCTTCTCATATGTACCTACCTAACCTTCCGACACTTGTTTAAGTTTTATTTACATACCTACCTGAACAATCTCTAGCGTAATGTAGGTAGATAGATATGGATTTTTTTTAACAATTGTATGTCAAGAGTAGGAAGGTAAGTATATAGGTAAATGAAAGCCTAGCAATCACTATTTAAGTATGTTGGATACCTACTTGTATGTATGTATTACGTACTTACTATTTGGGAATTATTTATTATTTTATTTTTATATTTGACTGGCCTGTCCGCTCAGTTAGTAGTTGCTCTGCCTTCTGCGCTGTAGGCTGAGGGTTCGATTCCTTCCCAGGATAAACATTTGTGGGAAGAACATAGGTGTTTGTTCGGTGTCTGGGTGTTATAAAGTATCATAAGTATGTATTTAAAACTATATAAGTATTATATCAGTCATCTAGTCACCATAATACAAGTTAGGTATGCTTAGTTTGGCATTGGTGTTGTGTGCATTGTCCACCAATATATAATATATTTATTATTAAGCTATTGCATAGCAAGAATCAAGAAATTCCGTAAAGAAAATAACCTAACACCCCCACTCCGCCCGCCAATACTTCACCGTAAAACCCCGAGCGGCATCCGGTTACCGCGCTCGCCCTATTTGATTATAAACCTTAATTCACATGTTTGCAGTCTACTTTTGTATGGAGAAGTTTACTGAGTTACGTTCTTTGATATATTATCTACATTCTGAACAAAAAGTATTGCATCATCTGTGTTCGTTCAGTATTTGATTGGCAGTCGCGTATTGCGGTGGTCCGTGTGAGTTTAGTGAACTTTGATTGTGTTTTGTTTGTGATTTGATAGTGGATTTCGAAATCGGACGAATACGTAAGCAGCGAGAAAGTATATAGGTGTATAGGTATCTATCATATTTTTTTAACAATTGTATCTCAAGAGTAGGTAGGTACATAGGTAAATGAAAACCTAGCAATCATTATTAAAGTATGTTGGATACCTACTTGTATGTAGGTTCAAGTGGTTAACAGTGGATCACTTTTTTCTGAAAGACTTAACTCAGCTCTGGATAGAGCTAGAACATTGAAATTGAGAATGAGCATAGTGTAGTTCAGCTAGTTTGATCGTGTATTATTGTTTTCTGACTAATTAAATAGGAAAAAATAAAAAAACACATCTAAAAAATAGTCGGAAATGAGCCACCGTGTACCATGGGGTCGACACAGTGGTTAGGCCTTAAATACACAGTGGATTGGGGTAGTACACAGTGGATAATTTAATAGGATTAACAGGAATAAAACAATTGTTATACCATAGAATCAGTCTATTTGTTACTTTAGTTTTATCTTAGATGCTTAACTCATTCACTGCCACCACGATTTTCTTGAAGTTTATCGAGATGCCACCGTATAAAACCGCGGACACGCTAGGCGTGCTCGCGGCATTGCTTAGAAAAACAGATTTTAGTAAGTAAATTTATTATAACGTAATTCAAGGTTCTCAAACTTTTTTTACTAAAATTCCCATGCATAAATGAATAAAGTTTTATTGTGAACTGTAACATTGGCATTGTTAACAGTGCAAGTACATTTTTTTTAATAATATATTGAGTGACAATCATATTTAAACATATTTTCATTCTTATATGAGTGAATTCATCTAAATTATTAAACCGATAAAAAGCTTTGAACTGCAGAAAGTTTGTTTACGTTATTTATCTCGTATTATCGTAATGTTGGTTGATTGGCCTTACCTAATTACATAAGTATGAATTAAATTCAAAATATTCAAATGAAATAAATTGATTTCTATCTTTTTTTCAGAAAAGTTAAATTTGTACCGGAAACGGAAGATATTAATGATGACAAAATTTTTAGCGAGACAAACGAACATCAATTGATTTTTATATAATAGAGATAATTTTACTGTACGTGTGTATGTCACTGTGTGTGTATGTATAATTATATAAAGATATACATCGGATAGGTACGTTTTTTTTCATTGATGGCGTATGGAGTTGTATAAGCGACTTGTATAAGCGGCGATATAAGTAGTATATCAGTCATGTGGTACCCATAACACAAGCTCTGCTTACTTTGGGGCCAGATGGTGCTGTGTGAAATGTCCGGCATTATATATTTATTTATTATTTATTCATACATGACACAGTACTGTATACGGTAAAAACAACGGTTCGATAAATTATGACATTCCGTTTTGTCATCAAATACTGGTTAAAAATCTCATATCGCATGCTTATAACTCTGAAATTAGCGAAGCATTTAAAAGAATAAAAAAGTTTGGGAACCTAAGGGTAGCTTCAGTAAGTGAACACACCTAGCGTGTTCTCGGCACTACAAAATACCTATTTTTCGTAAAAAAATCTAACTAGTTTTTTTAGGGAACCGCTTCAATATGCCATAGCCTATCCTTTAAAAATGATGCACTAAAAATTTGAACAGAAAATCTGGCCTAGTTTTGGAAATATAACCGAAACATTCAAAACACGCCTGGCGTGTTCTTGGCGTAGAGACTTAGATTAGCCTGAACACGCGAGGCGTGTCAGTGGCAGTGAATGTGTTAAACGTATACCTACAATCACTAAGCTAAGAGACCAGGTAATCATTTACCAAAATTACCATATAAAATAAAGATACTTAGCACAATCGACCACCTTAGTCGACACTAACAAAAAACATTAACCTGAAAAAAACATGCTTCAAAAAATGGTTGCCTGTAAAGTCGGTTTACGGACGATAACTTTCGTGCTTAAACACTTGTTCCGCGCTCTCGCGTGCACGGCTCAAGCGAAACGTGACACGCTTTCGTGCGTGCAGCCGGCGTTCATAGATATATAAGACGCTATCACGTCAAAAAAAATATCAAACAATATAGAAGGAACACTAATTTTAGACCTGAATGTGAAATATTCAATCACTTAAAATTTTTGCGTGGAAAACCATTACTAGTGGTAATGCTAATCTACTTGAACTTATTATGCAGCATATAGTTACAAGTGTTCCTCGCTCTCAACTAGATACTTTGCCTATGTTTTAGCGGCCTTTTGGAGCAATGTCACGTTGATGTTTTTGAGCTGTGGTGATTGATGTTTCGTCGAGCATATAATTCAGTGGAATTAAAGCTTTAGTTAAATCTAGTACGAAAATGAAGATAGAACTAGAGATTGCTTACATTGAAAATATGTTTTTTTTGCGAAAACTAAAAATCTCCTTCCACCCAAAAACCTCGCGCCGTATGCGCTGCCCGATTGGTTACATACAACTTGTTCGCGTCTCAAGAGCCTGCCGATCGGTGCATGAGATAGGTATATATCTCTGTAAATTAGACGTGTGCGCCGCGTGGTAAAATGTCGGCAGCGGCGCGCTGCACATTTTGGCTCGGCGGCGGCGCGGCGCCGGCGGCGTGGCTTGTTTTTGTTTTTAGTTTTAGGATTATTTAATTATGGAATTATGCATAAATTCTTTACATAGATTCGTTTAAACTAATGTTTCTTTTATAAAGATTTGCAAGTTTTATAATTGTCGATTAGAGGAATATAATTTTGCTAACCGTAATTGGGCTCAAGCAAGATCTTTTCGCTGAAATTAAGAACCTTGGTACTAAAAAACCCTCGCACTGATGCTTGTGGCAAGCACACTGTAAAGCAGACAAGGGCAGAAGGGTGTGGAAATACATTTTACTTACTATTTTAATAGAATAGCAAATCCACATTATTTTGGTTTCTCTGGGTCGGCAAAAGCTACCTATTGTCAATCTATTGGATCGTCTTGCATTTTCTGGTCTCTCTCGGGTACCTAAGCACACAACATTTTCTCGACATTTGCACTAACGTACCCGATATTCCCACCAACATGCTGTATTCCGCGGATGTAATCGACATTGCCATCACCAACAACATCCGCTGCCTTATCCAACTCAATGTTCGCTGGTTCGCTGGAACGCTGGAATCACGCTCGGATTGACTGCGGACTTTACCGCACCATGGCGTGAAAACGGATTGGGACCCCTTCTTAAGAACCCTGGAATCAGTTGATGTAGGCAGTCAGTCCACCCCCGAGTTGAGCTGGAAGCCACAGCACTGGCCCCGAAAATACTGGAAGCCAAAGAGAAGGCCTCTACGGAAACGACAAGCCCGCATAAGAACAATCTGCCAGGGCACATCAAACGAGAGCAAGAAGCAAAATAGAGAACTGCGCCGAAAATAAGCGCGCTCACGCTGCCCTTGTCTCAAAGTTGACCTGAACGCCCTGACTGCGAAGGCCCTGACATCGGATGCCGTAAAGGCTTGGCGTGGGGAGTCGAGTCCAAGCCTCGGAATACGAAACCAACCTCCACGCTCTCAGGAATCAGACACCTACTCCACAATGCTCCTGCTGACGTGGGTGCTATATCACTTGGCATAAGAGCTCTCCGTGGAAACTGTGGAAACTGCCAACTCCGGTCTGCGCACCATCACCACCATCCCACAAGGAAGATGCCTATTGCCCGCGCTCTACGCGCTTTTCACCGACGATATCCTGACCCTGGAGGGGCACCTTATCTCCGGGGAAAGGAATGTGATGTTAGCGCTATTCGCAGACGACAGCGCCTGCTTCGTCTCCTCGCGCAGCCCAATCATTGCCAATAGGCGCATGCAGCGCCTCTGAGACATCCTCCCACTCTGTTTAGACAAGTGTTGCATGGCCGTCAACGTGGGGAAGACAGCAGCGCTCTTCTTGATAAGCCATCGTTAGCCCCCGCAACCGCTACCACTTCAGGGCCAGGATGTAGAGTGGAAGTAGTCAGTTCGGTCACCTAGGAATCGAAATCAACAGGTCGTTAAGGATGGTCCCTAAGGCAATCTACGCGTTACCCGTGACTAGCTCCTCCGACCTGTGCTCTCCTCGCATCTCCCACTTAGAACCAAACGACTAAAAATCCACATCCAAGGTCTACATCCAGTCCCGATTCTCTGCGACCAACCGACAAATGCTGCAAACCATGCAGAATGCCCTGCGGATGTGCACAGAAGCCGGTCGCTACGTCTGAGACGATGAGATCGCTCGCGACGTGATGATGAAGAGTGTGGAAGAGTACGTGGTGATGTTGGGGTGTCGTATCATAAACTTCCCCAACAACTGCCACCACGCCACCTGAATGTCTTAGCCCCCCTGTGTGCACGCCCCACAGACCATCCAATTCATGGCAGCCCACACCGAGGGAACTCCTGGGCACCTCTAACAGCGCAAACGTGAAATCAGGAAGCGCACAATAACAAACATAAGTGATAAAGGCCAACACTAATACCAAAACGGCCGCGTACCGCTGCAGAACGCAACAAGACCCACTGACTCAGCCCTTGCGAGTTGAAGCCAGGGTATAGAGAAATATGTCGAAGCCCCTATTTAAACACAAGAAAGAGAAAATTTAGATAACCAGAGTACTAGTCACACGTTTTTGATTTGGGCCCTAGTCTTAGACTGGCATTCGCAAGCCAACCGTGGGTGCGTTTCGGCGGCGTGTAACAATATAAGGTAATAATCACACGCCGCACACAAATGGCGGCGGCGGCGGCGGCGCTGGCGCTCCGGGTACACTCGGCGGCGTCGCGCCGGCGCAGCGCACACGTCTACTGTAAATTCCCGCGTAATGTTTCTGCGCCACTGTGTCTGCTATCGCCACCGTGTACCACTTGACCCTAGGTATTACGTACCTACTATTTAGAAATTATTTATTATACGTGGGTTCTAGGCAAAACAGCTAGGCTCACCTAGGTATGAAGATTAAAGTAGGTAGTCTTCTCGTAGGTACCTACCTAACCTTCCGACACTTGTTTAAGTTTTATTTACATACCTAACTAAACCATCTGTAGCGTAATGTAGGTAGATAGGTATGCATTTTTCGGGTCTCGGGTCTGGGTGTGTCTATGTAGGTATAGTATTTATGTATTTACAAAAAAAAAGTATATAAGTAGGATATCAGTCATGTGGTACCCATAACACAAGCTCTGCTTACTTTGGGGCCAGATGATGCTGTGTGAAATGTCCGGGGTTATTTATTTATCCGAGGTTATTATCTATTTCTAACCGACTTCATCAAAAAAGAGGAGGTTTTCAATTTGTCGGAATATTTTATTTTATGTAGGTATGTTCACCGATTACTCGAAAACGCCTGAACCGATTTGGAAAATTCTTTTTTTGTTTGAAAGGGTCACAGGTGGTCCCATTTAAATGTTATCAATATCGGTCGAGCTGAAAAATCAACGAAAATCTAAAAATTGTATACATCGATGATGTTTTCGTGTCCTTCGATACCTCGCTGTCTTATTGGAGCGGTGCGTTTATTTGGCCTACCCATCATTACATAGTATAAAACAAAGTCGCCTCCCGCTGTCTGTCTGTCCCGATGTATGCTTAGATCTTTAAAACTATGCAACAGATTTTGATGCGGTTTTTTTAGTAGTTTCGTTGAGGTTGGTTTGTCCTATTTTGGCGTTAAAGTCACCCATGACCATAATATTGTTATCTGAAAGTTGTATAGTTTTGTCAACAGTACTGTAGAAAAGTTCCAATTCCTCATCGCTCGAGGCCTCCGTTGGAGCGTAAACTTGAATAATACTTAGTTCTAAGCTATTGATATTCATCCTCAGCAGCGCTACGCTTTCTGTTAGACCTGTGAAGCTTTTAGAAAATCTTTTCAGGTATTTTTTGACAATAAAACCCACTCCATATAATCCAGGCGTTTCTCCAATGTAGTAGAGGATAAACTCATCATGTTCTTCAATTTTTCTTATTTCCGAAAGACCGATAATGTCGATTTGATTCATTACCAAACCCAAATACAGGAGGACTGTTAAAAACATATCAAAATTGTGCGTTTTATTCTCTTCTTAGCTCGATAACGCAACTTTATAAGTGCAGTTTCCTTGACACATAATACCTGACTGACCTGACTTCTCTCTCTTTTAAATAAACAGGACATGACTTACTAAGTGACATGTGCTCGCTTTTGCAGTTGACGCATCGATACTCCGTCGTCTCACAGTTCGCCAAAATGCGGTTGTCCAAAATGCGGTGCAGGACATCTTTGCATTTGGACAAATATTATTTTTGGTAGGGCACTGTTTCGTTAAATGGCCGTACTTCCAACATGAGGCGCACTGCGTCACCGGGAATGTGTAAGGATCTACCTTGAATCTGCAACCATATCCAAATACATAGGAAGGCAAAGTAGAGCCCTCGAAACCAAAACGCACGGTCTCGCAACTGACCCATTCACCGTCCTCCGACATTCTCTTTAGTCTTTTCACCGACACGATCTTGTATTCGCATTGTAATGACTCCATCAAATCTTCATCTTTTACGTCGAGTTCCAGATATTTCACGACACCATAAGTAATGCTAACCTCGCTGTTCAAGTAGCATCTGTATCCTGACTCCATAAATGTTTTAGGTACATGAGACTAATTTATTTGCGTCCTCTTTATTTTCAAAATTAATAATCACTCTGTACGGACTCTTGTATTTTATTTTCGTCGCATTAGTTATTCCTTTAGCTTTCAGTAACATAGCAAGCCCAATCTGTTTTGGCAGCATATTGTATGACGAAATGCATACTTCAAAGCAGTTAATATTCAATTTATTGGTAGGTACCTTTCACAACCGACGCTTGAGATTTTCTAGCCGTACGACGAATCGACTTTTTTTCTACGAGAGTAAATTCTTCATTATCATCACATTCAAACTTCTATTGTTGCTCCTCGCTCGTTTGACCGGCCGCCGTGACTCCTTCACAAATGATTTCTCACAGTTTTCATCAAAAATTGCCTGCACTATTATTTCTTCTTTAACTCATAGAACTATTTCTTCTGGACCGAGGCCTAGGGTCGACCTCGGTCGCGTCCATTTTTTGGACCGCGCGCAACTGCACCAAATTATTATTTACTGTATAGGCCGTAATTAATTACAGGTGTTTATCCCAAAACTGGGTCCAATATATTACTTTAACAAGCAAAAATCTAATTATTCACAGGAAAAAATTCCAAACCATCCCGCCGCAAAAATTGACATCACATCACTGAACACAAACCACAAACTATAGGATGCTAACGCACAAACTCACTGAACTTTAAATCCTGGCTGATTTATAGTCTATAGTCCGTAGACAGAGAAAACTACTCTGTCTACGCTATAGTCTATAGAGCCCTAACTTAATTGACAGTTCCGTCCCCCTTCTTTCACACTTATTTCCTGTCCGATACGGACATATTTGTTTTCTATTTTGGCATCAATATCAAATCAATCCAAACAGACCAACCAAACTAACAAGCACCCCCGGTTGTAGTTTCACAGTTGACAGAGTGAAGTTTTGCGTTTATTTTAAGTATTTTTTTCTCTACGATCCTGAACCTGTAGTTTCATCTCGTGATATTGCATACTCTTTTGTAGTAAAGTACAAGTGCTGTGTTGTGAGCTGTGCTAGTAAACGAAAAGACGTCAGTTTTTATATATATATCCTTGCCGCATCCCATTAGTCTGGGAAATCCAATAGAGCTTGAGCGACAGCTGAATGTGCCGGGGAGGTGCCGAGGACCTGATAAGACCCAAATATGGCTTTCTTGATAGGGCCTACGTTATGTGAGCCTTTTGGAGTCGATAACCTGGGCCCGTGGGAAACAGGAGCTCATGGCGTTTTCAAAATTATTTCACGGCGTCTGATACGCGATGTATCATCGCGTGACTCAAGAGCTGGCTTATATCTGGCCCCGCGTATTAGCATTTATCAGTGTCTTGGGGACGTTATCCTCTGGCAGTGGTCTGGATCAGTTGAGCAAACTATAGATCGTTTTGCGCAGTCATTAGATAGTTAAAATGTTTGACTTGTATTTGGTTTCATTGTTTAATATTCTGTATATTTCTGTAAATAAATGTCTAATTGTATAATGAATGTGCTTATTATGATTATTATTTCCTTTATCGGTAGATTAAATGTTTTAAAATAGTAACCAGTTGTATCTAAGTTTTAGTAAAAATATACTCGTAGAATGCATACTCCACCGATGCTAAAAGATTCATTCAAAATAAAAAAGTTATCTGTCGTGTGGGATAAGACTGCATTCAGTTCAGTCTCATTCTCATCAGTATTGGACAGGATATCGTCTAGTCTATAGGAGTGCCCAGTCTGATTCGTTAGCATCCTATAGTTTGTAGAGTATACCACACCAATACTAGAAAGCTAACGCATCAAATGGGGCACTCCCATAGACGAAACCCTGTCCAATACTCACTCTAATCCCTGATGACAGATAACTATTTTAAAATATTCTATTGACCTACAAAGATAAGGCCCTCAATAATTACATTCATTAGAAACTAGAAATTAGAAATTTGCAACGATGAATATCCTATATGGCCCACAATGATGCTGGAACATATAGGAGCCAGCTCCTAGGTCACACGATGTTTCTACCAGACGCCTTGAAAGTATACATACAACATTTATTTAATAAACCAGCACACACGTATAATTAATAGTATAATCAATACATAAAACTTTAGGTTAGACACTAGATACTTAAAACTAAAAGTGCGTGTGTGTTGCAATATCAAAAGACTCTGAAACTCTGTTGTTTTTTTAGCTTATCGATAGTAATTTATTAGTTTTAGTGATTTCTTTGTATTTTGCGAAGCCTTACTCTATACAATTTTTTTAAGTATGCTTCTCTCCGATCGTTCGAAAATATTTTAGCTTTAAGATAAGATAAGATAAGATAATATTTATTTACCAAATAAATTTCACATACATATTACAAGTTACTGGTGATCCCCGCACTAGGCCAGGCCTGTATCGCGGGATTTCGGTCAAGCAAAACGTAATCACCTATCACAAAAGTACACATTACAGGGCAGATAAACAATAAAGCAATAGTACAGTAAACTAAAGAAAACTGTAAAAAATAAAAATTTAACTAAGTAAACATTACTACGTGCAAAAACCAAAACTACGATAACATTACATACAATACAAATATGTCCGAATATGTGCGGAGTAGGGGGAATGCAAACGAGGGACTTTAGAAGGGCATAAGTGATTGAGTGAGTGTCAAAGTAAGTAATATACTAAGAGGGAAGTGGGAATGGGTTGATAGCAAGAGACTATGAAAAAGTAATGTCAGGTTTGGACTTCTAGAAGGCTTTCTGTTCCGTTATAATCCAAAGTCAGGAGCCACCTCTTCCTCAACCTCTATTCTCTCTTTAACTACATAAAGTAAACAGGATAATTGACAGTGTTTACCGGCACAACGATATAAATGAAGTTTTAACAGTTTGTACATTTATCCTAATCCGCCGATTTTCACTTGGTGGGATAACAAGATTATTATTTATATTACTATTATTATTATTATTTTTGTTTGTAACTTCTTTACACTCGGTTCAAACCGGAGAATAACTAACATGCACGGGCTTAAGCCAGGTGCACATCAGTAAGTGTGGTGTGATCGAGTGATCCATTCTCGCTAACAAGGTCAGTTTGTAAAAACTTTCGGAAAATTCGGCATGAGTTTAATATAGCTGCCTTCTGCATAAGACTATAAGTGTTTTTTGGGAGATCTAATACTGAGAGGGATTGAAACAGTTGTTTTGGGATAACACCTGTACTAGACAATACGATAGGTACTATGGACACCTTTTGCAGGCGCCACATACGAGAAATTTCATTCTTCAAGTCGACATACTTAGAGAGCTTTTCTGAAATTGTGTTTTGTAGGTTATGGGTATTGGGGATGGCTATGTCGATGAGGAGTGCGGTTTTATTACTTTTGTCTAGGAGGGTCAGGTCTGGTCTATTGAAGTGAATAGTTTTGTCAGTTAGGATGGCTCTATCAAAATAGAGCTTGTAGTTAGTATTTTCTAGTATTGTATCTGGGGTATATTTATAGTAAGGTGTTGGTTTTGCAGATGTGTCGATTAGGCTATATTTTGATGAATGATGTTAGCCACCTGGTCATGTCGAAACTTATAATCCGTTTGTGCCAGCGCTTTGCAGGCCCCCGTGATGTGTTGGATGGTTTCGGAGGAACTGTTATAACGTCTACACAAGTCTGTCTGTAAATTATGGATTTTCATGATATGTTTTTGGTAGTTCCGAGTCTCTATTACTTGATCCTGTATGGCTATCATAAACCCTTCAGTCTCAGGAAAGAGTTCGCCTCGACTGAGCCATTCGTTCGACGCCTGTTTGTCGACGGTGGGTTGACTCAAGTCATGTTGGTGCCTTCCATGGAGAGACTTTTGGGCCCATTCTGAATTTAAAGTGTGTCTGTCAGTCAGTTTTTCATTTTTCTGTGTATCCTGTTTATGTAAATTGCTTATGATCTAATTCGACTAAAACTTTGTGAAAGGTCGAATCATTTGTCTTTGAACGAAAGTATGCTCTTAATGTTGAAATTTGCCGATTGTGTAGGTTTTGTATGTGTATTAAGCCTCTACCTCCTTCAAGCCGTGGCAGAACCTGTCTCTGAATACACGCTCTTGGGTGGTGTTTTCTATGCTTTGTCATGGAGACATTAATCAGTCGTTGTAGGTTTTTCAGCTCTTTTTTTGTCCAGTTTATTATTCCAAATGAATAAGTTAATACAGGGATAGCATAGGTGTTAATTGCTTTGGTTGTGTTTTTTGAATGAGTTGTGTCTTTAAAATAGAGTTTAGTCGATGCTTAAAGTTTTGTGTAAGTTGTGTCTTGATTTCTTTGTGGTGTATCAGTGTAGATTGGTGGTATCCTAAACATTTATACGATTCATTTTCACTAAGCGGCTCTATGATCTCACCTGTTTCCATTCGGTAGTCATGTTTATAGTTCTGGCCTGCTTTTACTGAGTTTATTTAGCATTTGTCTATTCCAAAATTCATAGAAATGTCGCTTGAAAACTGTTCAGTCATTTCTATTAGGTGGTCTAAATCATTTTCGGTAGATGCATACAATTTTATATCATCCATGTAGAGTAGATGGCTCAAATTTCGCTCTGTTAAGTCAGTTAGTCTGTTATTATTTAATTTGTATCCAAGGCCTGATGAATTCAGTCGGTTTGAAAGCGGATTTAAAGCAAGGCAAAACCACAAAGGACTGAGAGCATCTCCTTGGAATATGCCCCGTTGAATCCTGATTGAGGCAGTTTCTGTGGTGTTGTTAGATGTTTGTGTGTGCAGTCGTGTTGTCCAGTTGATCATAGAAATACTTAAGAATTATTGAATCTGTGGATGAATTTTATAAATATCTAAGACTTTTAGAAGCCAAGAGTGTGGTACTGAGTCGTAGGCTTTTTTGTAATCTATGTAAATAGAATACAAGTCCTCTTTGTTGCGTTTTATCTGCTTTAAGACAATTGAGTCTATTACAAGTTGTTCTTTGCATCCCTGGCTAAATTTTTGGCAGCCTTTTTGTTCTTCGGTGAGTAACCTTATTAGTGTCTACGTGGGTGTAAATAAGTTGGGATAAACAAGCGGTGATTATTTTGTAGATCGTTTGAAGACAAGTAATCGGTCTATATTTTGCGGGGTTCGCAGTGTCGCTGGCGTCTTTTGGTATCATATAAGTGATACCATTAGTGATGTAAGATGGTAGTGTGCTGGGGCTTTTAATGAAACTGTTGATATGGTTATAAATGTAAGGATGTATGTGTGTTAATTTTTTGTACCAATAACTATGGATGTGGTCTGTTCCAGGTGCTTTCCAGTTATGAGTTCCTTTTATAACTTTCTGGAAAATATCAACAGGTATGTTAGAGTATTCCATGGGTTCTATATCTAAGTGATCCTCTTGTTCATTCTTGATCCATTGAGCGTCTTCCTTATAATCCACAGGATTTTTCCATATGTTAGCCCAAAATCGCCTCAACTCTGCGGGGTCTGGTGTGATAGGGTTACATTGATTTTCTCTCACGTTGTTGAGGTTCCTTGTTGTCTTGGTCAGTGATTGGTAGAACTTTTTTTCGTTATTACTGAACTGGGTATTTTGAGTTTTGCGATAATTAAATGATTTATAGCGTCTAAGACGGCTGCTTATAACTATTAATTTTTGTTTTAAGGTATCGAGATAAAGTGTAAGGTTGGTATTTGGTTCTTCGTGTATTGTATGTGTTTTGTAGTGTTCTAAGATACTATATATATGTTTAATTAAAGCCCTACTACGATTTCCATTTATATATTGCATCAGCCTACCTATCTTTTTTCTTAAATCTTCTACTTTACGCTCGAGCCGTTTCTGCCAATAAGGTTTTGAGTCTTTGTGTGTTTGGTTTCCTAATTCAACTGGTGGTAATTTTAGCCTTGATCCATTTAATATAGCGGCCGTCCATGCAGCGCAATAAATTGCAGTCTGCAATGCATCAAAATCTGTGTCAATGTTAACACTTTCAGGGAGGATAACTTCGTTGAGGTAGCTCACGATTTTGGCAAGTTTCTTTGATGTCTTTTGTTTAGGGATAAAAGGTCTATCTTCTGGGTGTGTATTTATAAAGTACTGCTGAGCCTCTTTGAATGTTGCGTCTATTTCTTTGTATCTATTGTGATTACTATTTAACACTAAATGCAATGGTGGTTGTGATATCACTGTGTCATCTACGTCATATACGAAACTCGTGTCATTACCTGTTGATGCATCATACCACACTGTTGTTTCCAGGTCTTCTTGAGTTTGTTTGTTTTGAGATGGTGTGGTCGTGTGGACATCGACAGTTAGTGTACCTAGTTCGCTGGTGACTTCGTGCTTGATTAAAGCAATCCTTTCATCGTCAATATGTTTATTATCTGTTCACTGAGATGAGCAAGGTGAGGAAAAACACTTGTGAAACTTAGGTGTAATGGTTTTCTATAAGCAGTTTAAATAGTCTCTATCTGGATATCTGGATGTATTGGAAATGACAGTGGTGGTGTTTGGTGCTGGTGTGCTGCTAAATATGCCTCTGCTTCAGTTCGTATCTCATTCACTCGTGTTGTATGTAACAAATTATTACGAACGATCGCACGGCGCTGGTCACCTACTCTCTGTCTACTGGCTTGCATGTCAGGGAAATTTTCACAGAACTTGGTGTGAAGTTCAGTGAGATATGTTTTTGTGTTTACCTCTAATTTGGTGATAATGAAGTAGTTGCGCAGGATAAAGGTATTCATTTCTTCAGTCCATTTTTTGCGCGCACGGGGTTTTGCTTTGGCGGGTACAGAATCATCGACTTTTGTCGCCTGTACAACGTCCTCAGCTAATGAAAACGAAAAATCTCGTAAAGGAGGTGGTAAAGAAGGTTTAAGAATAATGTCAAGACATGATGGTGGAGAGGATGTAATAGAAGAGAAAAGAGAATGAGGTGAGGATAGAGTGGATTGGACTTCCTGATTTCTTGATCCTGATTCTTTTCAGTCCATTCTGTTCGGCTCGGGCCCTGTTCCTCAATAGGGGCCAGCCGTGTTGCTGCCAAGTCAGCTGCACTCATGCTGCTGCTTCCTCCTGTGCCAGCTTGAGATGTACTCCGGCTTGATCTTTTCAGTGGTCGTAGGTTGTACCTCCTGTTGGGCTCACTTTGTTCGGGTTCCCCGGCAGAGGGCCGCCCATTACCCTCGCCACCGATGGTTTGCATGCTGTAACGTCCAGCATCGGCTCCAGACGTGCCCCGGCGATCACCCCCGGGAAGCGACCATATACGTTTTTCCTTACTTTTCTCCATCATGATGGGTTTGCCATTGCCCTGTTAGTGATCTGCGAAGTTAATTTATTGCAGATGTCCGCCCCCCACGTGGCTTAGATGTTCAGTGCGGACGAAGGGTTGGGCTTTAGGGGGCTTATTATTATTATTATTATTATTATTATTATCAGTATTGATGTTATTATCATTACTATTACTTTTAGAAGTAGAAGAATTAAGATAAGCCATTTTGTGGTGAGCCAATATCACTCTCTGAAGATAATGCTGCCGTACACTGAACGTTTGGGTATCCAAATAAAGGGAAACAGTTGGGTACCGAAACGGCAACCTATACATAACTTTAAGCACGGAACGTTAGGCTCTCTCAAGGGTGATAATATGAGTCTTCGCAGCTCCACCCCAGACCGTGATGCAATAGCACAAAATTGATTGGCATAAGGCTGTGTAAACGAGCATTAAAGTCTCCTTGTCTGACCCATCACGGAGAAGCTTCATAACGTGAATTAATTTCCTAACGCGACTAGAGAGAGCATAAATATGAGGCTTAAATGATAATTTCTCGTCTAATGAAACACCAAGATAACCTAGACAATCGGACCGTTCAATGGCTGGGCAACTGCAATCATTATGTGAAGAGCCAAATCGACTGCATTTATGTATCCGTAGCGAATTCGTGTTAGTTGGAGCGGACTTTTTAGTTTTATGAAAACAAAGAAATTTAGTTTTGCAAGCAAGACAGCAAGTTGGCATTCAGCCATGCAGCAACACGCGCCAGACCCTCCTCTGCACGTTGGGATGAGACGCCTCTTCCCACGTACCTCCCATGAATAAAATAGCTGTATCGTCAGCATAGCATACTATTTGAGTCTCGTCTGAGTTGTCAAATAAAGAGATAACATCATTAATGTAAAGAGAGAATAAGGTTGGCCCCAGAATACTACCCTGGGGTACACCAAAGCAGACACTCTGGATATTGCTAGACTGGCCAGCAACAGAAACACTCTGTGCTCTATTCGACATGTAGCTAGAAAACCAATCCAGAGCAATACCCCTAATGCCCAGACTCTCTAGTTTCCTCAGGAGGATTTTTGGGGACACAGTGTCGAAAGCTTTTGCTAGTCCAAGTCCAAGAAGACACCAATACACTTTCTACCATTATCTAGTGCCGACACTGCACTATCGACCAGTAAATGAATGGCATCCTCCGTAGGCGTGGAGTTAACATTCTGTTAACTAACTTTTCCAATAATTTAGAGAATACTGGTAGTAGGGATATGGGGCGATAGTTTGAGGGAGCAGATTTATTACGCGGGTAGCAGCTAGTACACTATAAAATGGCCAGGATGTTTAGTTCAGAGCACCTATAGTTTGTGGTTCAGAGATTGTCGACCATGGAATATACTCACGGAGTCACAGACAGTATAGTGCAAAGATAATCCAATACTATAGTATAGCCCGTTCACCGTAAGATGTCCCCTGCCTTGGGAATTGGCTGCATTGCCTACAGTGTTGCCAACAATATATGTAGTATTTACCGCACTTGGTGATAGGTGGTTGCCGGCAACATTATCTAAACTTGTATGTACCACAAAATGTTTTACTTGCATATTTTTAAATAATATACAGTTATAAGACTAGTAGGTAAGGTTGTAAATGATGACTTAATTTAAATTTTAAATTATTTATTGATTTATTTTTTTCTGACAGTATTTATGGTCGAAAGGAACGATTCCAGGCATATCACTGTCACTTGCATAAACGTCATCATCATCTGTCGTATCCGAATCTGTGCTGCTTTCATTTAATTATAAATTTATCAGTAATATTATCCATGCAGTCATGGCGTTTATATTTTAATTAGTTATGTCAATCAGTTTGAAATACCCATACTTTATACATTGTGTCGGAAGCTGGTATCCCTATTTTACTAACCTGTCATGGCGGCGACGCAAGATCGCGCTTGATTGGGTGGAATTAGACAACAACAGATTGACAATCAATAGTGCCAACATCACGACTGGGGACAACTTACGGTGAACGGACAACAAGTAGTATGGTTGTCTGTGTATATAATAGAGTAATACGATACTTACTACAATAGTATTGGTTTCTCTTTGATTTCTCTCAGAATTCTTCTGATCTGATAATCCACGCAAGTGCAGTGCTGTCAAAAAGAGCATACAATACTTCGTTAGAAGAGTCGGGTAGCACATGATATACTACTTAAAACATGTACCTTATTTTTAAAATACAATATATTATGTATATAAAAAATATAAAAATAAAATACCTATATAAAACAAATATATATAAAAATAAAAACACCCAAACTCGAGAATAATTATCAATAGTGGTTAATGATGAAGATTTGGCTAAAAATCCATTACAATATTTGCCAAAGAAATTACTAATAAATTCTGGATGATAAACCCGGAAAACTCAATCACACGTGCGCTAGATTCACAGATGCGACGGCGAAAGAAACAGACACATGCGAGTGCTGTACTTTGTCGAGATGCACGCTGTCACTGTCAGCGGTTAAAACTGGAGTTGCATGTGGTTTAACACGGGAATATTCTAGGCCGTCTTGGGAAGCAAAGATTGCGCTCTTAAATAATTTATTTTCTCACGTTATTTATGGTTTAATGCAATTTTGGTAAAGTAAATACTGTAGTAATTTTAGTGTTTTTATTTAAAATAGAGTTGGAGCTATTGACTCGGGTGTAAATAATTTGAGTAAAAGCATTGTTTCTTTTTGATTCCAAAAATATTAGTATTTTAGTATTAGTATTAGTATAGTAATATATCTATACCTATAAATTAGCTTAACCTGACTGACTGATTCATCATCGCCGAGCTGAAACGCTGAAGATAGAAAGCTGAAATTTTGAGAAAAGCTTCCTTTTATAGCAAAACTATTAGGGCGGGATTTTTTGAAATTCAACCCATAAGAGGGTAAAAAGGGGTAAAAATGAATGTACGAAACATTTTAACGCGTGGTGCGATTTGCTTGAAACTTGATTTAAATAATTAATATGCAAAATAAATTGACACGTGCTTCAGGACTTTTCAAAATAACCCTTACAAAGAGGTAAAACGGGGTGTCAAAGTTTGTATGGAAACTTTTTAACGGGTGGTGGTGTGATTTCTTAGAAACTTGGTTCTGATACTTAAAATGCAAAATAAATGGACATATACTTTAGAATTTTTCAAAATAATCCTCATAAAAGGGGTGAAAAGTAATGTATGAAACTTTTTAACGCGTGGTGCGATTTGCTTGAAACTTGATATGAATAATAATAAAAAACCTGTGTGCAATTCACACGTGGTACAAGTGAGACCTTCAAAAATTTTAGAACTACGATAATAGAAACACTGTATATGCTCCCTATCTCATTTTCTCCCACGTTAAATCCTATGAATGTATGTGTCTGTCTCTTTTTACTGTCGTTTTTTCGTTTCATCGACGTTCAAATCACAACGATACTAAAGAAGTTTTCACTTCAAAATGCAAAATAAATGAACACGTGTTTCAGGATTTTTTAAAATAACCCTCATAAAGGTGTAAAATGGGGTCTGAATGTTTGTATGGAAACTTTTAATGGGTGGTGGGTGTGATTGGTTTGAAACTTGTCAATAAAATTTGGGATGGAGATAAATTGCACCCAGGGAAGGATTTAAGCTACAATTCCTTTACAAAAAAAGATTAAGTCGCGGGCAACAGCCAGTATTTTATAAGAAAGACAGCTTTTTATATAAAATAACAAATGACGAACAACAAGATACGACTTTGTGACATCATACTAAACAAAATAAAAACATGACAATGTCAAAAATATCATTATTATGACACATGCCATTAATGAAAAAGAAGAAAGAGCTCTGCTTGATAATCGCTCAAGTGTTGCGGTACCTAAATTTTTCTCAAAATTCCTTATACAAAACGCTTCAGTTATTTCAAACTGATAACACTAAGAAACCGTCGTATAGTCCATGATCTAAGTTTATTTACTTTAAGTCATTATAGGAAAAACTGGATACAACCGTTTAATATGTAGTTTCTCTCATACAGTATCTTATAACTTCCTAGAAAGTTCATTAGAACAAGATTTTAAGCACTCCGTTCTCTTAAAAATAAAAATAAATGTTTGATTAATATAAAAATGAATTAGTAAAACATTTCATTGGTTCTCACCTGCATTTTAGAACCAATCTATTAGTATATTTTCAAGCGTTTTATTTTTTATATATGTATTTGTATTTTCTGGTTTTAAATAAGTATTTGAGTTAAAGGAACTGGGGGCAATCGCGGTATTTCTAACGTTAACAATTGCTGTGATGTTCGCTTGTACTCTGAGGTTCGTTTACAGTTTATCTGGAGTGGCATTCGGTATCGCGCTAACGTTTGAATGTCAATCAAGGATGGATCATAACTCGACCTTTGTCGTTAGAGTTTTATTATCTGTGGCACACGACTGAAATCGCATGTTGACTTAGCAATAAAAACGTGTACAACTCTAGTTTTGATAGCTGACAGTGGCAGTGTGCATCTCGGTAAATTGAGTGAGTACATATACATAATTACCTATCTATGGTTATGGTTAGTGTTAGTGGTACATGGTGGTACAAAAACAAACATCGAAAAAACTTTAAATAACTTAATAAATTAAATTCGTGAAAATTGGTGTGTTTTTATATGATAGGTACTTATTATTTACTGTACATTCCAATTTTAGGCATACCTACCATTTAGAAATTTGAAAAGTCCTGACATAAAGCCTGACAGTTCAAAAAGAGTCCGGACATTTTAGTCACACAATGCAAACATTAGGTACCTACTTAGTAACAGTGCTAAAGTAGCATACGCTCGCTCGGGGAGGGAGGTTGCGGGTTGCGGGGTGCGGGGATTACATTACGGGGATCATCGCCAGCCCCCAGTGCTGTGGTAGCACTGTAGTAGTAGTTAATAGTAAGGATCACATCACACGTTTTAATGAGCCGCGCTTCGATTATAAACTTTTTTTAGTGCGTGTGTGTGTGGTGAGTCCAACATGGCTTCAACTAGTAAGCGATTATGCACATTTACGGACATTTTGCAGCCAAATTTCCATTTTTGCAAGAAGGAAGAAATTTAAATGAGGCAAAGTGTACTAGTATTTGTGACTGTTACGTCTCAATCAAACACAAAGGAGCGGGAGACATTGAAAAGCATGTTAAAACTGAAAAACACTTGAAAATGAGTAGAAGCTTTCAAAATATTCTCAAAATTGACTCAATATTTCAGACTAAAAGTAAAACTATTGCTGCTAAAGAGTCGGCGGCAGAAGCTACTCTGGCGTTTCATACCGTGAAACACCACCAATCGTATAAATCGATGGACTGCACTGGCAGCCTAATTAAAGTCATGTTTTCAGACTCGAACGTGGCCAGTTCTATTTCGTGTGCTCGGACAAAGACTGAAGCGCTTGTAAACAATGTCATAGCTCCATGAGTAATAAAACAAATTCAAACATCGGTTGAAAACGTGATCTTCGTAGGTGTTTCGACTGACGCTAGTAACCATGGGGCCGAAAAAAATTTCCCGATTTTAATTCAGTACCTATTCAGTATTCAGAGAAGTATGACCTGCTGTCGAAATGCATATCTTTCACTGGAGATAACGCAAATGTCAACTTTGGTGGCGTCAATCGGTTACCCGGTCAAATTATGGTCTAACTAAGGTATGTACCTAATGTATGTCATATGTATGGTCTAAATTAAAAACCCTCTTAGAAAAAGACCTAGTAGGCGTAGGATGTCCTGCGCATATACTTCATAATTGCGCCCAACATGGATCGGATATTCTGGAAATAGATTCAGAATCCATAATTATGAAGATTTTTAATCACTTTTCGGTATACACTGTCCGCACCGAAGCTCTAAAGGAAATTTGCGATTTATTCGACATAAATTACCATAAATTACTCTATCACAGCAAAACAAGATGGTTGAGCCTATTTCCGGCGATAGAGAGGGTTCTTCAGATGTACGAACCTCTAAAACAGTATTTTGCGACGGTTACCGCCGTCCCTATATTGATCAAGAACTTTTTTGATGACGAATTAGGCGAAGTTATATCTATTTATGGTGCATTCACGTATGTCAATTTTTCAACCAAGAATCCTGGAGATCGAGACAGAAAGTAATTCAATTTTAGATGTTGCTAGAATACTGCGTGGCACTCAAGAATTGCTATGCTCTCGTGCAAACGTTAATTTTGTTCCATTAAAAGTAAGAGAATTACCTACTTGCGAAATGCACCTCAGCAAATCAAGAGGCGTTTCGAGAAGACGTGAAACTGATGTACAAAACTTGCATCCAGTACCTTTATAAATGGACGACTCCCCTGTCTGAATTTAAAGTTTGTGACTGGATTCAGTAATAAAAGAGCGAATTGGTTGAATTTGAAAAGCTCGTGGATTCTGTTACATATATGAAATCCAAAGGAGTTGTTATCGATGATCTGAAGCTGTTCGATGAAATAACTGCCGTTAATTCGTTTATATCCCAACAAAACGATGCATTTTTCAGTACGATGGTCCATAAAATGTGGGTTAAATTTTTTACAAACTTTATAATCGCCAGATTGCCCGTTCTATTAAGTATTTGCGAGTTTATTTTTTCAATCCAGGCTCAAAATGCAAGTGTAGAAAGAGTGTTTTCTCTAATGGGAACACAGTGGACAAAAGAGCGTAATAGATTGTCTGTAGTTTCTGTGAGATCGCTGTTGATGATTCAATACAACCTTAAAAATATGAGCTGCGTAGAATTTTACAAGAAAATTTTGAATGAACGGGAGCTGCTCCGTCAAGTATCTGGCGCTGAAAAATATTAAGTTTACATTACATACTTATTGAAAACTAGCGTTAAGTTTGATTATTTTACGTAAAATATTTTTGTTTTGACAAGATATTTATGTTTGAACTTGTTGATTGTTTGCAATTGCAGTAGAACTTTTGTTGATCTCGTTGAGTTGATTGTTAAATGATTGGGAAGTTGATAATGATTAAAGACTGTTTTGATATTGCTTATGTATGTTTTATTACTCATATTCTATCTAAACCAAAAAAATCCAGACAAAAGTATATAAGTCCAGACGTGTCCGGACTAATCCGGACGGATGGTAACATCCAATGGTCAACAATTGTCTTTACTTACTGACTGGATTTTATATCTCTTTTTGTGAAATATTTTTGGTTTTAGAAGTGCGATGCAGAATGCAGATGCACATCCATAGCTGGAAATCATGGTTGAATCCTTTGATAGTTGCCTACTGAGGCCATGAAGACAGAAAAGTTAAGGGAGATTGGTATTTACATCTTATCCGGCCTAGATGTAAACTTAACCTGCATGCTACAACTTCTCACCAAGCTGCAGAGTACCGCTGTGCTGTGCTCTGACGACCTATAATGCCTGCATACATCCAACGTGCAACTGATTGCAAGAGGCTACAGTAGCAACCTTGAGGCTCAAATTCTAATCCAACATGTGAATGTACATTCAGTAAATGAAATGTGCTACCAGCCATGATGATGAAGTTCAACACAGTGTTTTCTTTTCTATGGTATTAATACCTACGGTTCCATATCCATCACTCCAAGATGGTGTCATTCAATTTATAGACCTCGCATAACCTACCAACATTTGTTGCTACTGATTAAAACTATGTTAAGTAATTGATTTTTCTTATTATTCTCACGTTAAACAAATTTCTAAAACATATATTTAGTCATAGAGGTCATATAGGTATTCACACAGTTCTAAAAACATTTTGAACTTTAAACTAAGCAGGTACTTATGTTTTCATAAAAAAGAACCTTACATATTAATGTAATTAAAACACAGGTTCTTCAAAATGTTCAAGGCCTACTTTCTGGATACACAATTTGAGTGAGAAACACAATGTATGTATTTCATATCATCTCTGGAATGTCTTGATATAGGTACTCCAGTGGCTGACATAAAAAGCCATTGCCAGCAAACCCTGAAACAATGCTATTGGTAAGTGATGAAATAGGTAAAATAGGTGACTAGTAGGTAATATATATAAATTATATTGTGAATATTCTCAATGCTAGGTAGGTAACCTACAAAGATAGCTGTTGGATATGGGATCTATACATTACAAGAAGCGGGCATAGCATAGCTATCTTGGTCTGAGTGTTTCTATGTATAATAATAATAAGTATGTAGGTATTTAAATAAAATGTATGTGAGTATGAAAGTAGTATATCAGTCATGTGGTACTCATAACACAAGCTCTGCTTACTTGAGGCCCAGATGATGCTGTGTAAAATGCTTGGCATTATTTATTTATTTAACTTAGTCGTTTCTAAAAGATCAAAAAATTAAAGCCATATCTACCTACTATGTGGCCTAGGTACTAGGTACATATTATGGTACCTCTGGGTGAACTTAGTTTTATTTACATTTGAGAGCACTTACGCGATTCTTAGGCACTTTAGGCTTTTCAAAAGTAGCTAGGCCATGATGTAGGCCTTCGTGCGTCCTATTATCTCTGTCACCAGCGTTGGTCACTGACTTAGACGATAGTTTAAGATACGAAGTAGATAAGGTAGGTAGGAAATTAGTATTTATAACATTCATGCTTACCTTTGTTTCCATCTGATGTGAGGAATCAGTTTGGCCATTAGCTGACGAGTTATTATCGTAAGAGTTCTCGCAAAACTCGTGTTGTTTCATAAAAAGCCACTTTTGCTTCAGACTTTGAAGTTACATTATTTCGATGGTTTCACACTTGTATACGCTCCGAGTTACCGCTAAATTTATTTAATGGGTTATCTGTAGTAAGTTTATGCACAAATACTCGTACATTTTGCTAAAGGTAGTTCAATAACATCAAATATTTTTTCAACATTCCAGCAACAACTCATAAAAAGTTGCTGTTGCTACCTATCTATGAACGTGCTATGAACTTTTTTTCAAACGTTTGATTTGACAACTGTTACGTCTCATTCCCAGTCCATAAGCGTGTCAACCGCCTGTCAAATCATTAGCGCGATACGAATCATTAAAAAATGTGAGGTTCCTTCAGTGTGCGTTGCCCTAGCAAAATGTTGACGAATTTCAGGATTTTGAGTATGCAGATAATTAGAACATTGTTTCGTGTAATTGTGCACGAAATTTCATAATTGTGCGTCCACAGGAAAAAAAGTTACGGTCAAAAAACAGATCTTGCTAGGGGAACGTTTGAAACGTTACTGCAGCAAGATTTTTTTGAAATAATGGACATAGCTTAAAAATAATAAATGGATTGGAAAGCTTATAATTGTGCACGATTGTGCACAAAAATTCAAGTTTGTGCATCCAAGGACTTCCGAGATATTCATGTTTTTGCTGACTATGGCGAAACTTTGATGTCAGTTTACACGAGCTCTAGACAAGTTAGAAAGTCAGATTTTGGCCAAAAATTAGTGTGTTGAGCTAACTCTCTGTGCTGAAATTTTCAGCAGTAACAAGCGACTAGTTTCAGAAATATATCAAAAACCTATAATCTAATATAACCTGGTCTATTTTAATAGACTATAGAAAAGTGGTGCCATAGTACATAACAACGACCAACCTAAATTGTCAGCATTATAATAAAAATCGCCATGTTTACCATAGTACAAATGTTCTAGCATTACAGTACCGCAACGTTTCCTATATACGAATGTTCGGCCGAATCTTCAGCCAATCTTATATTCTTTAATTTTTGTCATTTTTGACAAGACACTAAAGTAGGCTGCCACTTTTTGAGGTATTCATTTGTGTTAATGGAATAAGGTATAGGAAAACAAAAAGCACTCAATAAAGACAAATTAGTATTTCAATAAACAAAACAAACCAGTAAACACAACAACAAATAGCCAAAGCCAACCCTTCGGCCAGTGCTGCCATAATGAATTTTAGAAGAGTTAATGAGATCAAAATTATGTTGCGCTACTGCAGGAAATTGTACTATTTTCTTAGTTTTCTATTTTCTTGCATTGCAATGCTGACAATTTAGGGTGGTCGTTGTTATGTACTATGGCACCACTTTTCAATAGTCTATGAAAATAGACCGGGTTATATTAGATTATGGGTTTTTGATATATTTCTTAAACTAGTCGTTTGTTATTGCTGAAAATTTCAGCACAGTGAGTTAGCTCAACGCACTAATTTTTAGCCAAATTCTAACTTTGTCACTTGTCTAGAGCTCGTGTAAACTGACATCAAAGTTTCGCCATAGTCAGCAAAAACATGATTATCTCGAAAGTCCTTGGATGCACAAATTTGAATTTTTGTGCACAATCGTGCACAATTATAAGCCTTCCAATCCATTTATTATTTTAAAGCTACGTCCATTATTTCAAAAAAATCTTGCTGCAGTAACGTTGCAAACGTTCCCCTAGCAAGATCTGTTTTTTGTCTATAACTTTTTTCCTGTGGACGCACAATTATGAAATTTCGTACACGAAACAATGCTCTAATTATCTGCATACTCAAAACCCTGAAATTCGTCAACATTTTGCTAGGGCAACGCACACTGTTGTCTGTATTATTTGTATTGTATTTTAGGGCAAATACTGTGCATGTCTGTAACTACTGGCATGCACAGCATTTTCCCTAAAATAGAATATAAATAATATAGACAATAGCTTAAAGTTCGATTAAAAATAATGAACTAAAAATTGAGTTCCTTTAACTCAAATTGTTAAAAATAACATTTTATGGACTATGCACCAATTTTCTTCAATTATTATATTGTTATATATTATTATTTATATATATTCTTTAGTTGTTCTATTCTTAGGTTTGTTTTGTGTACTGTTGGTGATGCCTAATATATATAATAAAAACATTAGGATGCTAACGCATGTTGGATGTATCAGGCAGACCGAGACCGGTAGTTCATTCATTCAGTGAGTGAGTGAGTCAGACAGTCAGTTTTATTCATTCGTTAAATACAGTCATACACATACATACATACATATCAAATTCAGTTGTCAAAATTCCAGCGTTGAGACACCACGCGCTTTCTTTTTATTTTGCAACCGTCTGCTGCATTGTAAAATAACGTTAAAATATAACATAGACTCACACACTTGTATCTATTTTCCTGTTCAAAAAAACACACCGGTATTTATACAAATAATATCGCCACGCGAGCACTCGTAAATTGCTTAAAATTCTTGATTACCAAAACTTGAAACGCCTGGTTAAAAATAATGCGATAAAATTAAATTAAAATGGGTTCCACGCATAAAGACATCGAGCTGAGTCCTGTGAAGCCTTTGCCGAACACTAGTGCTGCACCGGATAAGCTGAGCGTTCCCGCCGACGAAGAAGATGTTATTATTGGAAGATTTCGAAAAATTAGTTCTGCTAAGTCAATGGCCGCTACAAACGGAAATATTCAGTATCCTGACATACCGTTCAGGCATGAGGATGCCGAGGCAGGTCTACAGTTTAAAAACAAAGAGCCTGGGGAGAAGGAGAAACTGCTGTTGTCTGAGTTGGTAACTAACGGAGCTGCTATTGTCAAACCCAACTCTCCGGTCACTAAAAGCAGCTTTAGAGATATGGAGAAGCCCTCAAGGTTCAAGGACCACCCTTCAGCTACTAGGTTTCAGGTGAGAATTCGAGCTAATCTTATTTAATAAAAAATAACTGTTAAGTAGATAAGTCATAGACATCAAAATTAAATATATTGCTTACTGGCTGCTGCCTGCCACTTGGCCTGTGTGGTATGAAGATAAAAAGTAGCCTATAAGTTAATACAGGTCCACCTATATGCATAACAATATTCATTTAAATTTGTTCTACCATTATTGTATTAAGTAACAAACAAAGTTGGTGTAAAAGTATTTTTATTTAATATTAACACAATTCAATTCAATATGATCACATTGAAATGTTTTACATACTAGATTAATTTATGTGCTGATTCCTCCTAACCCAAGTCCGAGAAGAAATATCTAAACATCGGCATTTCAGATTTTGTAATATTAATAGGATTATTAGGAAGAACTCTGTGTTCATACTCTGACCAAATTGGGGGTGTGTTATATGAGGAATGTGATGAGAGTGAATGAAGCAAAAATAGTATGTCTGTGTAGAAATCCTTAGTCTCTGCCTACCCCCTTGGGAAACAGGCCTGATTTTATGTATGTACTTGTATGTAGTGGGATCGGATTTATTGGACCTATTTCAGTATACAATACTTGTTTCACAGAAGTAGATTTGCATAGTTTTTATTTAATTATAGTGTTTCCTGCTGGTACTAAAATATCAACTTCATCAGTATGTTTGTTTTAGCTGCTGCCAACGGTTTTGCATGTGAGGTACATACATAAAATTCGGCCTATGTCAATCCCTGATTTACCATCAAATTTCATCTGGATCCTATCACCCATTTAGCAATGAAAATGTATTGTATTGAATTGATATGTATTTACAATACATAGTAATATTATAAATATAAAAATTAAGATATAAACAGGGACACATCCGAATTTATAATATTACTATGAATTGATATGTATTTACAATTCATAGTAATATTATAAATTCGGATGTGTCTCTGTTTATATCTTACTTTTTCATTGCTAAATGGGTGATAGGATCCAGATGAAATTTGATGGTTAATCAGGGATGGAAGGAATCAGGATGGGAAACCGTGGGCAGCAGCTAAAACAAACATACTCAGAACAGAAATCCCCAGGCTTGTTAGATGACTTTGATTAAAATAATGAACTATATACAATAAAAAACACATCTGTAGATTATATAACCAAAAACAGACAAAAGATATATGGCTATGCTAGGTAGGTACCTATTTGTCCTTAAACAATGGTGAACAGGTTTATAATAGCCATTATGTAACCATAATAGACATTGTGGTCACACTGAAGGCTCGTTACATTCAATGAGCCTTCAGTGCAAATTCTACACATAGATAATTATATATTGGTGAACAATACACACAGCACCATCTAGCCCCAAACAAAGCATAGCTTGTATTATGGGAACCAGATGTCTGATAGAATACTTATATATTTTTAAATAAATGCTTATGATACTTTATAACACCCAGACAGAACAAATATGTTCTTTACACAAATGTTTATCCCGGGAGGGAATCATAAACTCAACCTACAGCGCAGAAGGCAGAGCTACTACCAACTGAGCTGAGGCCAGTAAAAACTCTGTAAATTGACTAAACAGTCACTAATATTACATTATTAGAATAGTACTTAATAGAATACATAAAGGGGCTCAATTCTGTTAATTTCAACAGTGACCGTTCTATTCAAATCAATCTACATTTCGGCTCCAATTACGGTTCGATAATTCGACGACCTCTGTAGCGGCTGAGACGCAGAAGGTTGCGCGGTCGTTTCCCGCCGCGGGACAAATGTTTGTATGATCTGCAAGTATTTGTCTCGGGTTTGGGTGTTTTTATGTATAATGTGTATGTATTTACAAAAATAATGTATATACATGTCACATGTCATGTAACAGAAGCTGTCATTCGGCTGCAGTTCGATTCTAATCGAGCTTACGGAAATAGGTAGTAGGTACCAGGGGTAACAAATTACCCCTGGTACCTACTCACACATGCTTAACCTCTGGTATGCCAGAATTAAGATCTTGATGAGACAATAGACTGGTACCACAGCTCAGTTGGTGGTAACTCTGCCTTCTGTGCTGTAGGTTGTGGGTTCGAGTCCCTCCCAGGACAAACATTTGAGTGATGAATATAGATGTTTGTTCTATGTCTGGGTGTTTAAGTATCATAAAAGTATGTAAAGCACTCATGGTCAAGTGGTAGTGACCCTGGCTTCTGCCCAAACGTCGTAGGATCGAAGCCAGTGCACTGATGGATAATTCTGATCGGAAATTTATGTGCGCTATACCAGTACTCTGAAACGGTGAAGGAAAACATCGTTAGGAAACCGGCATATCAATAAAATTATCGAAGACAGCACTTTAATTCTTTCACTCCACTGGTTAGAAATAACTAGTGACACGATAAGAAGAAGAAGAAGAAAGGTAAAAATTTGCTTTTTACAATAGTTAAGTTACTTACCTACCTATCTATTTATATTTATACTGTGGAATACAAATACAGTAAGAAAATTAATACATTAGTCGATGGTTAAATAGCCTTAAAATATGTCGAACGTGATCTGTGACTTTCCCTTCCCACGGAAAAATCGATAAAACCAGTTTTTGCCAGAAAATATCAAAGGTGCGGAGCCAATATAAGCGGCTACAGAAGCGTAGCGGGAGACTGTCGACTTGCCTACTGCCTCTACCCTAACACCAATTGCGTTATTTATTAGGTATCTACTAAACAAACACTCGTATGATAAGATAAGGTTTCATTTACACGGTTCTTATTGATATTTTGACCTACACAGTGCTGATCAGTGTTTTGGATTTCCTATGGACTAAAAACCAGAGAATCAGACACAGAGCACGCTTACTTGGTTATTTATTACAATGCTGCATCCACTGTTTTATGAAGTTCCTCCATTTGTGCTCGTGTTCCTGTTCAAAGATTGTTGTTTTCAACCGATATTATAAATAATAATAATATATATTGCTAGACAATGCACACGACACCATCTAGCCCCAAACTAAGTATAACTTGTATTATAGTGACCAGATAACTGATAGAATACATATATATTTTTAAATACATACTTATGATACTTTATAACACCCAGACACAGAACAAACACCTATGTTCGCCTCACAAATGTTTATCCTGGGGGGGATCGAACCCTCAACCTTCACACATATGTTTATCCTGAAACATATGTGTGAAAAACATAGGTGTTTGTTCTGTGTCTGGGTGTTATAAAGTATAATATGTATGTATTTAAAATATATATAAATATTCTATCAATCATCTAGTCACCATAATACAAGCTATGCTTAGTTTAGGGCTGGACGGTGTTGTGTGCATTGTCCACGAATATAAATGTTTTATTATTTATTTATATAAAGTACGGTTGGTCTAAGAAAAGATATATGGACTGTGTGGAAGATCATATATGTAAGAAAGAAGTGAATACTGAGATGACATAGAGGGGACTGGTAAAAAAGAAGCTGTGGTACCGACTTCACTTTATGTGGTATAAGGGCAGGGAAATGATGATTCTCTTTACGTTTTAAGCGCGTGGCTGTACTATCACAGTAAAAAGTACCATCGGTCTAGGTCATAGGCGCTTACTTGGCCGCACCCAATAAATCATATTAGCCGCAAGTGGATAAGTGCACCGTCGTCCAGGCTTCCTATAGCCTCGGCGGTGTCTTAGGGTGCCGCGGGCCAATGGGCAAACTATGGCCGGCCGATTGGGTTAGCATGGCCTTGATTAGGAAGTCAACCTTGATGGAAATTACTCCAAATTCGTGATCTGCGTAAGGTAGACCCCATAATGTCATATTGGTAAGTTTTTATCGACCTATTTTTTATCGTTCTTTCCGCTGTCGATAAAAACCTACCGATATGACCATTATGAAGTGAACTAACGAGCGAGGTTAGTATTTGATGGCTATTACGGAGCCTCCGTTAACTGGTTGGACAGTTTGGATACTGAGTCGAACAATCTGAAGCACAGAAACTTTAGTTTTATTGCTTGTTACCTTCGAGCGTCATAAGGACTGCTGCGTCGGTCACCACTCGCCAGTGCCTGGCCTGCTACTCGTACTGTGCCACGAATTAACGATACAGACATAGCTTTATTTAAAAAGATTTTAGACTAACTTTATGTTGACCATGTTTTATCAGATGATCTCATAAGCATAATTCCCTTCTTTAAATATTTATCTATTTACGGCTTTCCACATAATTATCTTCTAAGACAAACACTAGGTACTTACTCATACTCATACCTAAGAACTTGTTTAGTATTAGTTGACTAACTACTTGGATATGTAACGTGCTCCGTTCGTGGAAGTCAAGGGTTTTGGCCAGCAAAACTGTGTTTATTGCCATTATCTATGATGAATTATTAAAACATTAGATAAAGTTCAGATCTAGGTATGGTTTGCACTTATAGGTTCAAAGTAAATTGTGTTTTCGTCAATTTAATCACAAGTATTGTATTGTATCGCCTTAAGGATAAGCTGTAAATTTAAAGATTAGCGAGAATATCATTTGGTGTTACATAGAGTTCCATGAATCAGATTTTAAAAGACACATCCTTTTGAGACGAGGTAAAAATAACTCCTGACCACTTATCGCATGACGTTAGGCGGTGGCTAAATTTAGACGGAACGATATCTTTCTGGACAAATTTAAATGACAATACAATAAATATGCGTTAGAATGTAGATAATTAGGTACTGCACATTGTTTTCTGCGAATGGAAATCGGAAAGGATTACGCATGACTTTTTTCTGTTGCATGATGCCTAGCATAGTATGGTAACATCAATGGGTTTCATAGTTATATAGTTCCATCAGATTTCTAGTTAAAGTACATTAAGTTGTTGAAACCAAGAGCAATATGATCGTAAATATCTTTTTGTAGTATTATAAATTAGAAGAATGCTAAGGGTGTGTGAAGTTTTAAATTACGTTAATTACGTTTTAAAATCGAATAAGAAACCTGCTTCATGAAATTAAATTTGAGCCCATGAAAATACAACCGAAATGAGAATTTCGTTTTATTTTTTTCAGTCTTGTAATTTTTTTCTATTTTATTCTTTATAATTTTTTTGTAATACGAAAACGCCACTAGCATGTCACAGGAAAGCAAAATTTCGAATTCTTGGATGACATATTTTTTCCAGCTATTTTGATTTAAAAACCGAACCATTTTTGGGTCAAATTGAAGTCAAGCGAGGGGTGCAGAGGGAGTTTTCTACAATGAACAACAACCTAAAATGACCGATTTTAATCGATAATTGTATTTTGCATTTGCAAAGTACAATTAAGCATTTTTAAAATCAGAATATAATAAATTTTTCTTTAGTAGTTTATATAAAAAGTCGGTAGGACCTAGCCCGTGTTCTATATTTGTAACCTGTATTCAAACATCTGTAGAAAACATTTATCGATACAACAGTACATGCGCAATCGTTTGCACCTAACTTCAGGGGGAGAAGGATTCAGTGTGCGTATTGTAATTTTAAATTGTAATTAAAATATGTTCAACGAGTAGCTTCGACTAAGATGTCAGCTGATAGAAGGAAGCATGTGTCGACCCCACTTAACGTGGGATGGAAGATAACAAATTAAGGTGACTGACTATACTTTGGAGACCTTTGACGATAATTTGATTATTATACTATCTATATAGGACAACCTAGTCTATGGTGCAGTGACAGCATTAGAGGCAGAAGGTTGCAGGTTCGATTACCGCCGCGAGACAAATGTCCGATCTACAAGTGTTTGTCTCGGGTCTGAGTGTTTTCCTATGTATAATATAAATAATGCCGGACATTTGACAGAGCATCATCTGGCTCCAAAGTAACCAGAGCTTATGTTATGAGTACCACATGACTGATATACTATGTACCCATATAATTTAAATAATACTAGACATTAAATAATATTTATAATAATATATGTTGAAACACAGAGACAAATGCTTGCAGATCATAACAAACATTTGTCCCGCGGTGGGAAACGAACCCGCAACCTTCTGTGTTTCAGCCGGGCCTTACCCACTGCGCCTGTGAGGTCGTCAATATGTATGTATTTTGTTAGTAGCTCTGCCTTTTGGGCTGTAGGTTGTGGGTTCGTTTCCCTACCAGTATAAAAAATTGTGTGATGAATATAGTGTTTGTTCTGTTTCTGGGAGTTATAAAAATATCATAAGTATGTATTTAAAAATATATGAGTATTCTATCAGTCATCTAGTCACCATAATACAAGCTATGCTCAGTTTGGGGCTAGTTGATTGTTGAGTGCATTGTCCAGCAATATTTATTCATTTATTTGACGACCTCTGGCACAGTGGGCTTAGGTCTGGCTGAGACGCAAAAGGTTGCGGGTTCGATTCCCGCCGCGGGACAAATGTTTGTATGATCTCAAATATTTGTCTCGGGGTCTGGGTGTTTCTATGTATAATATGTATGTATTTACAAAAAAATTATATAAGTAGTATATCAGTCATGTGGTACCCATAACACAAGCTCTGCTTACTTTGGGGCCAGATGATGGTGTGTGAGATGTCCGGTATTATTATTATAGAATATATTAATAAAGAAAATATGTATATACAGTGGTGGTCATCTAATTAGAATAATCGACCTGGGTTTATAAGTATTTTCATTACCAATTACCTTTAAAACAAGTTTTTATCGTTTCATTTAGTGTTCTTACGTATTCAAATCGATTTATCGGAAATTATATTGTATTGTAATAAATACCATTATATATATTAAACAACGGTTGTTTTCTCGTTGCTGCATCACAGCTCTTATTTTTACCAAGTTTAAAAAATATCGTAATGAATAAGAAACAGCGGTAAAATGTACAATTAAATTAACATTTGTAAGAAGTGTATTTAGTTTAAAAATTCAATTTTCGAACCAAGTCATCCAATGTTTCTAATCAGTAGTCCACTCTGCCAGTACTAACGATATTGATACATTATTTTTATTTATTTATTTATGAATGTTTAATAATTACGTTTTAAAAACTAAAAAGAAACCGACTTCATTGAATCAAATTTGAGCCTATAATAATTTTTTAGTGGAAAGTAGGTGTATTTTGTATATATGTAATATGGGTAGGCCAAATAAACGCAACGCTCCAATGAGACAGCGAGGTATGAAAGTACATGAAAACATCATCGATGTATACAATTTTTAGATTTTCGTTTATTTTTCAGCTCGACCGATTTAGATAAAATTTATATGGGACCACCTGGGAAGTATACCCTTTCAAACAAAAAAAAGATTTTCCAAATCGGTTCAGGCGTTTTCGAGTAATCGGTGAACATACATAAAAAAAAATGATTCAGACGAATTGAGAACCTCATCCTTTTTGATAAAGTCGGTTAAAAATGGATATAACTTTACAGCTTACACTAATGCGTTACACATTCATAAATAAATAAAGAAATGACCCAATGTGTTACTGATATGTTTTACTAATATTTCTTTTTAATTTCGTTATTGTTGTCTAAATTTGAATTATAGATATTAATTACATTAAGTAGTGAAATAATGTTGACCTATTCAATTCTATAATTAATATCTATTATAAATGCGAAAGTGTCTCTGTCTGTCTGTTTGTTACGTTTTCACGGCTAAACGGCTGAACGGATCTTGATGAAATTTGGTAAGGCAAAAGTCTCAAAAAACAACCTTGAAGGGGGTAAAAAAGGGGATGAAAGTTTGTTTGGGCAACCCATATTTCCTTAAGTTAGGGATCTAAATATTAATATTTAGGCTTTTGGTAAAAAATCCCATACTAATATTATAAATGCGATATCTTTGTCCGTCTGTTACGTTTTCACGCCTAACCGCTGATCCGATTTTGATGAAATTTTTAATAGCTACTTTTTATGGAAGTACCACGCGTGCAAAGCCGTGGGCAGCAGCTAGTAACTTTATAAAAATATCAAGTGACTAGGTGTTTCTAATTAAATGACCATCACTGTAGGTCAAAAGCCACGTGCTCAATGATACCGTTAGTCCGCTTCAATAGCCCTGTTGGAAGCTTAATGAATCATTGTAACGCAAGAATGGGTGCTCAGTGGTAATGGTAATGTATAGAAATAACTGCCACTGACGTGACTTGAAAATAAACTGTTATTTTCATTATTCATAATTTGTATTTGTATGTCGCATATAAGTAGTTAAAATGGCGCTATAAGCTGCTGCCATCTTTAATTATTGACATTTGAATGATGAGGACAGTTAATAATCTAATGTTATAGAATGGTTAGTGAATGAATAAGTGGGATTATAGGACAGCTTAGCTAGAATACAATATAAATAAAAAATGCGGTGCAAACTTTGGGGACTGCCGATATAAGTGAAAACTAAGTAACTTGTGAATTGTATCGTTGAGTTATTAGTTTATAAAGACGTGTTTATGATCAAGGAGTAAAGTTTAAATTGGTTTAAACTTGACGCTCGTCGCGTGCGGTGACGATTATAATAATATAATAATAGTAATAATACCGGACATTCCACACAGCATCATCTGGCCCCAAAGTAAGCAGAGCTTGTGTTATGGGTACCACATGACTGATATACTACTTACATACTTTTAGACCTTAGCCCACTGCGCCACAGAGGTTGTCTAAACCTCTATTACGCGAGTTTCACGCTTTTGTTCACCCAAAAAGTACATATAAGATACACAGTATACATATAATAATAATAATAATAATAATAATACCGGACATTTCACACAGCATCATCTGACCCCAAAGTAAGCAGAGCTTGTGTTATGGGTACCACATGACTGATATACTACTTATATACTTTTTTTTTTGTAAATACATACATATTATACATAGAAACACCCAGACCCGAGACAAATACTTGCAGATCATACAAACATTTGTCTCGCGGCAGGAATCGAGCCCGCAACCTTTTGCGTCTCAGCCGGACCTAAGCCCACTGCGCCACAGAGGTCGTCATGTTATGTTCATGTTATGTTCACATATAGTTAATGGAAAGCGTTCGGTGACGATGAAGCGAGTCCCATGATTTTTGTTCACCCAAAAAGTGCTCAACGCGCCTAAAGAAGTTTTCACTTCAAAAATAATATCTATTTAATATCTCCATAACTTCTAGAACACCCGGATGTTTATGAGAAATCTGATAACCCGCGTGTCGGTCGAACACACGGTTGGCGCAGCATGAGTTAGGCATTTTAATCCTTTCTCCACACTGGTCCGTAATAAATAGGTGACGCGGTTAGCAGAAGACGTCATATATACACTGTATTTGTTTAAATACAGTGTATATACCAATATTAAAACTAAAACCATGGAAACATGCCTACTTCCATGCCTCACCTATGCATGTCAGACATGGTCTTTAACTGCGCAGAACCTTAGGCTATAGGGAAGTAGTAGGGATTCGTTCATTCTGGCTCACCAAAAAAATGGATTCGGATTCATTAGTTTTCACACACACAAAAAAGCCGTGACGGGGTGGTCTTGGCCAAACCGCCGGCTAAAAAAAAAAAAAAAAAAAAAAAAAAAAAAAAAAGTTTAGACTCTTTTTGTATGTTTTCGCACACGCCTGATCGATTGCGCTCATCCATTTTAACGTATCTCGTTCCGTTCAAAAGTTAGAAAGCCACTGTTGACTAACCCAACCTCAACCTTCAAAAAACCCAACCTTTTTTTGCATCGTTCGGCTTGCGCCGCAGCTAACCTAACCCAACCTTTTTTTGCATCGTCCGGCTTGCGCCGCAGGTAGCTCAGACCCAAATCCTTGAGAGAAAGAATTCGTGTGAATTAAATTTAAATAATTATAATATCATATTATGATAATATGATAACCAATATATTTATTTTTTATTTTAATTTTAATATATTTATTAGCAATACGCCAATATATATTTTATTCTATGTGTATAATATTTATTATTGTACGGCCCCCCCCCACGATACATATAAATATGAAATTATTATTTAATAATTTAATAAGTATTAATTATTTAATTGTTATTAATTATATTTATTATTCAAATAAACCACCTTTATAATAAACTAACCGCGATTACATTCAATGCAAATATAAAAAAAAGCCGGCAGGGAGGCGCCATCTAAACAAAAACTTGTCGGGGCATGACGTCTTGCTAAAACGATGTAAGATAACATCTTCTATCGATAATTCATCATGAGTTTTTGTGACACTGCAAACTGTAAGATAACATCTGCGATCGATAATTCATCATGAGTTTTTGTGACACTGCAAACGCCCACCCACAAGGCAAGTTTACTTGTCGAAACATGTCGTGAGTTTTTGTGATGCCTTTCTTCTATAAATTTCTAAAACTCTCGAGTTACTGACACAGTCTTACACCATTCGTGCAGTGAACTACAGATAAATATTGTTATAACGTCTGCTATTATATCTACGTGTATTCTAAAATTATTCGTTACTCAGCACACAGTCTTGTGCCACAATAAATAGTGTTTTCGTGTTCTACAGTATAAAATGGAGGTAAGTTCTATATTACTTATTTACTTAGAACCGATTTCACCTTTGCGATTAAACTATCAATATAAGCTAAACCGAGTTCAAGATACCCTTGATGATAAACTGTTGTAGCACAAGTCACATTTGACACAACTTTGACTTTATTTGAGTTCGATTAAGCTGAACTTAGTTTTGTTGATCTAAGTTTTGCCTGCAAACGGTGAAATCGACTCTTTGTGATCTATGATTTTGCATTTATGTTGTGCACCTACTTGTATCTATGTATTTTATAAAAGTAACATGTCGTTACAGGACACACCAAGTTACTCTCCCGTGGAGGAGGTTGAAGAACATAACACTTTCAAGCAATTCTATTATAGTACTATATCTGATGAAGAGGACACCACCAATTGCGTGCCATACTACCTTGCAAAGAAATCTACATGTAAGCGCCCCCGCAGTAGTCTCAGCAACATAGATGAGTTCTTTCCGGAAGAGTCACCAAAAAAGAAGAAAGCAAAAAACTCATCAAACGTTGGACGAATGAACAAAGAGGGTGGTACATCATACATATCAACAAACACAGATGACAGTGTTAATGCTACACATCTTATAAAAATTGATGTGTTTGATGTGAAAAAGCTGAGCAAGATTCCTTCTGCCCAACATTGGAAACACGCTGACATTCGTGTCAAATACTACTGCAAGGAGTTGAATAACAAAAATTATGAAAAATTGAAAAAAATTGTCTATCAAATCACCAAGGAGATATCGGAATCAGAAGACAGCAAAATGTATTCTTTTAAAAAAACAATAACTAACTAGTTGTAATAACTAAATGTAAATAATGATTTTTAGAATAGATAATAACATTGTCATGATTTTTCTTGGTCATCAGATATTTTATTTTTATACTTGAATAAAAAACTTTTTAATTTCATGAAACTTTGTTTTATTAGTCTAATGATTCACTTTTAACCACATTTATCAATTAGTAAACTTAGTTAATTTAGCTAACATTAACTATTTGTATCTAGGTGCTAGTCCTTTTAATTTTTAAAGCATTTATTAAACAACTTGTGTAAAAATAGATCATTATTGATAGTATTGTTACTAAATAATTCAATAAAGTCTGTCATAGTATTACCATAAAACTTGAAATACAGATATGTTAAACAATATTCTCCACATACTGTAGTTAAGTCGTGTTGCAATCTATATCTATTAAAACCCCACTGTCTCGAGTTTCTGCGCAGGAAGTTTTTGTGGTAGTCTTTAGGTGCGCGTCCATATGAATCAAAATACTGGCCAACTCCATTTTTATCTATGTGCATGGCTATCCAATGTGATCCTGGTTTGTTGTCCGGGTCTAAATTGCTTATTAGATACATCGGTTTTTTTACATGCAGTGGTAACCTGTTTGCAGCATACACATTTTTGTGTAAAGCTGGGTGAATGTAGTGTAAATATTTTCGAATATCAATTGTATCCATTATTCCTAATAAGGAAAGCTGTGTCAAGTTCAATCTCCAAATCAAGAATGTTAAAAGGAAGTATGTAAATTACTTTTTATAGTGAAAAAGTAAAAAAGAGGTTTCAGGAAATAAAACGATATGTACGTATGCACACGTCAATGTTTTATTTATTATATAACTAAATACAATTTTATTCAATCTTGACAATTGATAGATAGTCTGTGAATGGGGATACAATTTTATTACATCCTAACTACTATAGTCTACAGTTACATTACGATTCTTATCAATTTCAATAACATTATCGAACTCTGCATAAATAATACAATTTATTGTCTGAGTAAGAGTAGATTCAAAACGAACCTCCAGTCTAACGCTACCATGTTTTATAAGATTCCAATGAGTATTTGAATTTGAACTGAGGTCAGCTGTTAGATCAAACGCCAACATACAATATCCTTTTGCATATTGCTCCCTAGATATACCATTGCCTTCATTCAGAAAATGTATACCTGTCCCTGAAAATAGTGTGTGATAGGCTGCTGTGTAAATATTATTATCGAATGATGGTTGCAAAGCTTTCGAAGGTATTTGTTGACCGTCAATGTATAAACAAAATGTATTTATATTGTAGTTTTCAAAATTGAATGGATTTTTTGTTAGACCCCCATTAAACGCTGCATTGTTCACAAATCCGATTATACACCTTTTGGGAACTTGCCCCAAAAAAATATTATCTAGAGTTTTACCCTGAATTCCTGAAGGTATAGTTAAAACTTTGACTTCAGCTCGAGTGATAGGATATTTAGCTGTAGTAGAGGATAAAACCTTTTGATGTGCAAGTAATACAGTAGGATTGATTCGTGCTCTACGTATAATGAGTGTTGCATCTGTAATGCATACTTTAAATTTCAAGTCGGCTGTAGAAGCCATTAGGTTAAATGTTTCTCTCGAACGAACTAACTTAACACTCATTTCAACACCATTTATTAAAAACTTTTCTTGATTAAATATATCACCATGAAGATGACCAATCATTTCTATCTCCTTACTTTCACATGCTAATTCTCGTCTTTTAACAAATCCCTCATTTTTTTCATCAGTTGAATCCATTTTCCCAGCCGTATCTTGATACCAAAGACCGCAAGTCAGATGAGATTCCTTAGCAGCAGGAGCATAATTTAATAATGTTTCCATGTAAGCTCTATAGGCATATGTATTGTTTGGCGGCGATACTAGCTTTTGATTCAAATAAATATCTAGTTGGGTGAAAAGAGAATGGAGCCAATTGTTTACTGGAGCTACAACAGTTGACTCAGTTATTTTCGTACCATCCTGGTTTTGTATCTTGGCTTTTATGTGCAGCAATGTATGGGATAAATCCATGTAGTCATCACCTGTTCCAGGTACTTGAAATTCTATGGGGCCATCATCAGCTAGGGATGAAATGGGTTTGTAGTGTATCCATAATCCGTTTTCTATGCTAGTTTGCGTGGATGGTAGAGCAAATAAATCTAACTCTGATTTTATACATTCACAGGAATGGCTATGTAAGAATGACATTTTAAAAATTATTTATGAGAATATATCTTTTTGATTATTAACTCGTAATTTTTTTAGAGCTTTCACTTTGGTTGTCGACGGTGGAATGACTGAACTAAGACGCTTCCTTTTGGTTATATATCCAGAACCAGACATATTTAATTTATCAATTTTATCATGAGCTTTTCTTTTCAAGTTTGAAGTAGCTACTTTTAGTCGATTTTTAATTGATTCTTCCATGGGGCGGGCACTAACCATATCTGATAGAAGACCGACACCAGTATTTAGTGCCTCCTTGCCTATTACTCGAGCACCACTAGAAAGTAAGGGTAAAACCGATCTAAACAACCCTCCTAAAAAGCTACCGATCCCATGACCACGTTGATAAGGCGCCCCTTTATAAATCACTCCAATACCAGAGCCAGCTTGATGAGAATAATAATGTTCATATGGACAAGTTATGCTGTCACGGGGATACATTATAATTTTTTGAAATGAAGTTTAACACACACTGTTCCAAACTGGAATGGTATTTTTTGACCCGTGCTGGTTCTTATATCTATTTCGATGGTATCAAACTCTCTACGCATAACTGGTAAATAGTGAGGAGGTGAGAAAACATGCATTTTATTTGCGCCATATATATACTTTGCCGGATCTAAAGGAATGATTCTCAGGAGAGGAGACATAACATCTCCTACTATCTGAGGATCGATTATATCACAATAGACAAATAATTGTGATGGCAATCCTAAATGCAAATTTGCAGGGCATTTTCCAAGACCATTATCTACAAGATTCCTATTAGGTTCAAAACCGAGTTGAACACTCAATTTAGGTTTTAATGTTAGCGATTTTACTGAATTATCCATCACCGAAACTGACACAAACTTTGATATTTCATCATAGCGAAACGTTACTTTTTCCTTTATATGATTCAACGCTGTTAAAATATGATTAATGTTATCATAATTTGTAGCTGGAATGTGTTTTTTATAATAAACCAATGAAGGTATTTTCTCATTTGGTATCAACATCGTTTTAGTTATGTAAATAATATTTTCATGTTCTTGAACAGTAAACATGGTACATGGATATTGAAATTCAACAACTCCGACGGTCCATTGTCCCTCCAATTTTATGGGTTTTGGTAATTTAGTTGAAAATCTTGTAGTAACATTATCTGGAAAATATTCCATAGAACTGTTACTAGGTAATGTTAAATAAAAACTTTCTCTATTCATATTTGTTTTAAATCGGAAACTAGAACCCAACTATTAAATTTATCTGGATAACCTTTCCACTTCACTAACACTTGCTTTCTGTTACCAGAATAGCGGGAACTTATTATTTTATCTAGTTTATAATTTAGAGAGGGGTCGTACGTCACTTTTTGCAATTCCTTATCATAAAAGGTTCCAATAATGTTTTCTTGCTGTAAATCTCTTAGTGTGTACACAATCCATGGATCCCGATCTATCACTGAAGATATTACAAATATTTCGTCACTCCAATTAGATTCATATCCTTTTTGAAATATATGTTTATATTTTGTTATTCTTACATAGTCTCCAATATGAAATTTGGGTAGTGTTGGGGGTGTATTGGTATTATTATTTTGAACATGTTTACGTGTATACAAATTGTTCCACACTGTCATTATATTTTTTGAGTTTACATCACAAGGGCACATCTTGATGCTGGAATGGTAACTGTGGTTATATGAATATATTAAGTCCTGTAAAATATCAATGTATTTATATGTATTTTTGTGTGTAAAGTAACGCCACATCCTCATTTTGAGTGTCCTTTGAAATCTTTCAACTACACTAGCCTTAATATCGGGGTTGTTTGTAGTATAGTAATTGATATTCTTCGTATTAAAGTATTTTTGAACATCTTTCGATACAAATTCGGTTCCTTTGTCGGATTGTATATGGGTAGGTGTTATATCAGCTTCACGAAATATACTTTCAAAACATGTTTTAATCGATTCAGAATTTTTATTTTTCATTGATCGTGCATAGGCAAATTTGGTAAAAACATCAATAACACAAAGAATGTAATTAAAACCATTATTATATTCTGAATAAGTTCTCATGTCACTTAAGTCAGCCTGCCAAAGTTCATTGAGATTAGATAAGATATATTTGTTTCGTGGAAATTTTTTGTGAACCGGTTTATGTAGTGTGTATGTTTCTTGTGATTGTAACCATCTTTTAACATCTTCTCTGTTCATTTTACCTTTCATAGCACTAGCCAGTTTATCAATACTACCATACCCCGCTGGGTGTGAAGGGTTATAGTAGATATTGTTTATTTCTAATAAGGATTCCATTTTTCCCAATCTATCTTCTGCCTGGCTTTGCTAGTAACTGGTGTTGAAAACTCTTCGTCCTCTTCATGCGGTGTGTGTTCTTTATATGGTGTAATCGGAAGCTGCTGCATATAGTCGACTCTTTGTGGATTTCCAATATAAATTATTGGTATTTTAATATCTTTCAGTGCTTTTGCAAATTTCTCCCATCCTATTGGAGCACTTCTTTTTAGCGGTCTCAAAAAATCATTTACTAAGTCAACAATATTACTCCCAGGGATTTTTTCTTTGTCTACAGTAATTACACCATCAGCACCCCAATTAATTTTATTTTTGTTCAATACCAACAAATACAATAATCTCTCACCCTTCCTTATATATGTTTTAGGTACCAAACTGAGTATATGTTTTGGGGTGTAAGGAGTTGGTTTTCCATGAGAAACAGTAATATTTACCTGTTCCTCACCTTCGTTTGAAGACTGAACAGTAACTGAATCTTTAACACTGATTTCATTGTTTTTATTATCAACTGTGTCATACCCACTATTATCCATATCAGATTCAATATTTGATACGATGGGTAATTGAATTGGACGACGTCCTTCTTCAGCAAAATGTAAATATCGCTGCAAAACTTGCAGGTATAGAGTACACTTTTTTCTTTCTTCCATATCACTTTTTAAAATGTCTTGCATTTCCATATCTAATCGTGATAGGGGGTTATCAGCCGTATTATGTTGATTAATTTTTTCTATTACACTTGGATCAACAAGCAACATTTTCTTAGCATGTTCCATTTTTCAAACAAGTGAGCCAACTAATGCACTTAAAATTGAGCCCAATATCATTGGTAAAAAGGCACCCCCTTTTTGAATGATTATGTTTTTGCGAATTCTGTTTGTACTTTTACTTACTAGTTTGCGAAGTATGTCTTTATATTTTTTTAAGTTTTTTCTAGTTGTTTCTTCTAAGGGCACTTTTCCTTTTAAAACGTTATGAATGCATTCACAAATACAATTAATTTCTTCTTCATCACACGATTTTAAAAGAGCTTTTACGTATTTTGGTTTTAGTGTGCGCAGAGCTCTAAGTAAATCCGTATGCGTCTTTAGTCTTCGATGCATTATTTATGACTGATATGAATTTGTTGATTCTTAGCATATTTAAACACTTTTGTTGGTATGTACACAGTACAATATCCGTCTGAAGGGAATATTTTTGTCTTGAAACGACACATGTCATTAGTATCTTGTTTTAAATCAATCATTAGGTATCCATGAGCTTCATTAGTCGCATCTTTGTAAGAATCTTCCATAAACTTAATATTTTCTGGTGAAACTTGTCGTGCTAGGTATCGAATTTGAGTCTTATCACGAGGATTTTTGAAATAGATGATATAACTAGAGTTCAGCGATATGTCTCTTTGGCCTTTACCTTGATGAAATAAGTTTTGTGTTATGTAGAAAACACTCAAATTTCTGTGATGACTACCTTTTGTAAAAATATCAACAATGCGTCCATCGGATTCCCTCATGAGATCATCAATAATTATTAGTTGAGGATCCTTTCCATCGAACATACTAAGATCTGGTATTCCTTGAAAATAATTTACGTTTCTCAAACTATACAACGGTTGCATTTCATCAAAACACCATGTGGTTTGAGCAAAATTCACACTACAAACTTCTTTTACATATTTTATAAAGTTTGTGACAAAATTTGATTTTCCACACCCACTTGGACCAGCCACTATTGCAGTAAATGGATGATTGAAATGAAACATTTTTTTACTACCAACACGTGTTTCTGGTATGAGGTAAATGAAGGCAATGATACAATGTTTTAAAAATTAGAAATATATATTTATATTTATACTTAAATTTAAAATAGGATAAAAAATTATGTCATATAATAAAGGAACTCTATAACTATATTATTACATTAACAGCTAGGTACTTTACAAAGTTGTGGTAAGGTAGATAGGCACCTAACTAGATACTTAAATTCTAATATTACTTAAACTTAGTTTCTTAAGCTATAATGCCCCCATGCTAAAGTATTTACAGAATTCGATAAAATAAAACGTTTAGTATCATTATGTGAAAGACATGTTTTGTTAATTTTTTGTGTGAAAATTACATGCTTTATTGACTTAAATCTATACATGTGCGAAAATTGAATATTTTTATCAAAGAGACACGTCTTATAGTTATCCATTGTAAGTTTTTTAGTTACACATTTATTTACTCCTTTAGCCTTTGTTATGATTCTATTCTCAACCAGCATTGCATACATTTTTGATCGTAAGCCCACAAACTCTGTAAAGATTTTACCGTTATTTTCATCTTTAAATAACCCTACTCTTTTCTTGTTAACAAGTGAAAAATTATATACATTATCTGGTGGATAATCAGATGTATCGAAGTATGTATGAATGTCGTCTTTAATATCTCTGTAAAAATCGTTTGTAAATATTTGGTAAACCAAACTGTCTGTATCTGTGTATAACAGGTTGATATTGGTATGAAATTTATTTTTCATGTAATTATAATGGAAATCATACATCAAAGTTTTGGAAATATCTAAAACACACAATCCTAAATAGATGGGTTTGTTGTAAACCAATTTTGTTTTACGAAGTTGTATTGCAACTAATTCTTTTGAAAATATGGAAAGACTATGAAATTCAGGTCTTGCTATTAAACTTTGAGCCCCTTGAATCTTCCCTCGATTTTCCCAGTGAGTGAGCAATTTAACATTTACCCGTTTCTCAATGTTTTCCATTGTTTTTCCAAAGATTGCATTGTTCATAAGCTTATAGAAATCTTTTTCGAAGTCGGATTTGGCTTTGGTTCTTTGATTTGTATTTAATTCTATATACTTGCTTAACCATGGACTTTGATCAAATTTTAAAATTCTATGAATTTTTTTAATTTTTAATCCCATATTTAAGCATTGTATTAAATTTCTGTAGTGTATTACGTAGTTACTTTTATTATTTAGATTTGGAACCAGTTTAAAGTCTTTTGTATTTCCTATACAAACATTTTCTGGACAGAGTGGAAAATCAGAATGTAAATCATGTAGGTTATCAGGATATTCTAAATCTACTTCTAAAATATATCCGATTTCAGAATCGATTGCAACTTTGAAATTTGTCTCAATATCAACCCACTGAAAACCTCCAACCGGGAGATACTGTGACATAGCCCAACCATACAAATTATTAGCATCAAGATATATTAAAAATGATGTTGCCTGATTTTTATCGTAATCATTCATATAGTGGTTGTTTGCTTTGGCATATCGATGACTGCACTGTGATACTCCACCTCGAATACCAGATTTAATAAAGGCAATTTTATCAAAATCTGTTAGCAACTCTATCTCTATTTTTGTGTATTTTAACATCGCATCCCAACTTAAACCTGGTGCTGTATAGTAATGCGCAGGATCCAAACCATAAGTGCTCATACAAACAGTTCTAAAGTTTTCAAAAATGTCACTTAGCAATAAAACATCTGTCTTTAAGTACAAATCCGAATAATCACTCATAGAACGACATTTAAAATGCTGCCAGACATCTTTGGCATGTTCATAGTCTTCATTTGAAACGTTTGTATTTGTTATTGAGCTAAAGAATTGGTTTTGTGTGGGAAGAGATGTTTGTTTAAGACTTTCTAACCCGGTCATAAATTCATAAGGATAAACACCTTTTCTTTTTAATCGTTTAAAATCCTGTTCATTCGGGAAATGTTTCCTCAATTCATCGAATTGATTGATGTTTAAATTATTTGCTAGTGTTTCCAAACTACATGGCAAAAATTTCAGAGAATCTATAAACCGTAAACTTACTCGATGGTTATTAACTTTTAATAATTTTGAAAAAGATATATAACGCTCTTTGCTTTGGGGGATTATTTCTACTGCGCCTTCAGCAAAATTTAGGGCATGAACAATAAAATGACCATCATAATTACTTAGATTATGTAAGATAACCGGAACGAAACATTGACTTCTAAATTTACTGCTACATATTTCATGAGCAACACCTCGAAAAACGCCTGTATACCAATCGTAGTCTATTATTTGTTGGGATTTTAAATCTCTCCCACAAATGTAGCATGTAGTAGCTACATCTATTTTAATTTTGTCCATATCTGTTAAAGGTAACGGACATTTTTGAAAGTTATTTATTTTGGTAATTATTTCAATGTCTTTCTGTAAGCTTTCCATAAACTTTTTTGTACAGTCATCACCCACATAAGATCTGTATTTTGAGAGACTGTCGTCATAGGCACATTTAATGTAATATCCGAAACTATATACATCATGTCTTTGAACATTTTCAGTATGAGGTAAATCTGAATCATTTGAACAGGTTGCGATTGGTCTCAGAAATGATTCAAAATCTGCATATATAACGAATGGAACCTTGAGTTGTTTTTGATATTTATCAAATGAAGTCTTATTATTGGAGACATTTTCACCGAACCAATTCTTTAAGCATTTTTTTTCGGAAGGTAAGTCAGTACGAATTTGATTACAATCTCGCTCTTGATGTTTCAATAAGTGCTCATTGTCTGGAAAATACAATAAACAGCCATCACATAAATGTATTCTAGCGTGTTGCGAGGTGAGTTGACTTCTTATTAAGCGTGACATATTTTTTATATAGCAATAATGACCATTTGTATCATTTGTTATATATAATAAGTTAATGTGACAACTTTTTCGACACTTTGTGAAATATAAGGGACCAACAACAGAATTTTGTTTCTTAACATCATCATATTCTAATCCGAAAACATTCACACTGATGTTGTTTAATTTTTCAACTTTTGAGATGTGACACAGTTTAACAGGGAAAGAAATCCCATCAAATTTTAATTTATCTTCATTTCTTACATATGATGTAACTCTATCAGCATTTTTTGCAACTGGATACAATGCTGACAGTAATGCCCATTGGAAACATTTAACGTCTGCGTTTTTAACATTGACTACCGCTTTTTTTGTTTGTATATCATGTGGCAATTCGATGTATGATGTACCACGTAGGGGGTTAAATTTATTGATATTCATATCAATGCTCACAATTTTAGATAAACTCCAACCACTATCCTTTTTTTCAAATTCGCTTATTTTGTTGGATAACGTGTCCTTTAATGATTTTAAGAATATATCTAAATCATCACCTTGCATGATTATAAAGTTACTAGTTTGAAAGTCAAATGAGTTTTTTATTTCTTTTGTTTGTTGTACAAAATCAGCGTACAATATAAAATTAACTTTAAAAATTATGAGTTCTTTGATAGCTTCATTGATTAAAACGGAAATTGTTTCAGTGATTGATTCCACGAATAATTCAGGAGTTTCAAAATCTATTTTCGTTTTATCTATTTTAGATGTTATTTTGTATGTATAAACACGGTTTCCAAAAGCTGATTGTATAAGATCAACATTCGATAAAGAATGTTGAATTTTAACAGAGTTATATTTATGCTGTTTACTATTAAAATGGCTATTTAGATACCTCTTCTTTATTGGCAACTTGCAGGCAGTGCAATTCACAGTTCCAGTTTCAGCCTCCATGCAAAAATTGAGTAATTCATTATCGAAAATTGGATCAAATGCTTCCCGCGATGTTGATGGTGTTTCCAAATGGCTTTGTTCCTTTGATCGTCTTCTCTTCATTATATATATAGGTATGGCACGCAATTGGTGGTGTCCTCTTCATCAGATATAGTATTATAATAGAATTGCTTGAAAGTGTTATGTTCTTCAACCTCCTCCACGGGAGAGTAACTTGGTGTGTCCTGTAACGACATGTTACTTTTATAAAATACATAGATACAAGTAGGTGCACAACATAAATGCAAAATCATAGATCACAAAGAGTCGATTTCACCGTTTGCAGGCAAAACTTAGATCAACAAAACTAAGTTCAGCTTAATCGAACTCAAATAAAGTCAAAGTTGTGTCAAATGTGACTTGTGCTACAACAGTTTATCATCAAGGGTATCTTGAACTCGGTTTAGCTTATATTGATAGTTTAATCGCAAAGGTGAAATCGGTTCTAAGTAAATAAGTAATATAGAACTTACCTCCATTTTATACTGTAGAACACGAAAACACTATTTATTGTGGCACAAGACTGTGTGCTGAGTAACGAATAATTTTAGAATACACGTAGATATAATAGCAGACGTTATAACAATATTTATCTGTAGTTCACTGCACGAATGGTGTAAGACTGTGTCAGTAACTCGAGAGTTTTAGAAATTTATAGAAGAAAGGCATCACAAAAACTCACGACATGTTTCGACAAGTAAACTTGCCTTGTGGGTGGGCGTTTGCAGTGTCACAAAAACTCATGATGAATTATCGATCGCAGATGTTATCTTACAGTTTGCAGTGTCACAAAAACTCATGATGAATTATCGATAGAAGATGTTATCTTACATCGTTTTAGCAAGACGTCATGCCCCGACAAGTTTTTGTTTAGATGGCGCCTCCCTGCCGGCTTTTTTTTATATTTGCATTGAATGTAATCGCGGTTAGTTTATTATAAAGGTGGTTTATTTGAATAATAAATATAATTAATAACAATTAAATAATTAATACTTATTAAATTATTAAATAATAATTTCATATTTATATGTATCGTGGGGGGGGGCCGTACAATAATAAATATTATACACATAGAATAAAATATATATTGGCGTATTGCTAATAAATATATTAAAATTAAAATAAAAAATAAATATATTGGTTATCATATTATCATAATATGATATTATAATTATTTAAATTTAATTCACACGAATTCTTTCTCTCAAGGATTTGGGTCTGAGCTACCTGCGGCGCAAGCCGGACGATGCAAAAAAAGGTTGGGTTAGGTTAGCTGCGGCGCAAGCCGAACGATGCAAAAAAAGGTTGGGTTTTTTGAAGGTTGAGGTTGGGTTAGTCAACAGTGGCTTTCTAACTTTTGAACGGAACGAGATACGTTAAAATGGATGAGCGCAATCGATCAGGCGTGTGCGAAAACATACAAAAAGAGTCTAAACTTTTTTTTTTTTTTTTTTTTTTTTTTTTTTTTTTTTTTTTTTTTTTTTTTTTTTTTTTTTAGCCGGCGGTTTGGCCAAGACCACCCCGTCACGGCTTTTTTGTGTGTGTGAAAACTAATGAATCCGAATCCATTTTTTTGGTGAGCCAGAATGAACGAATCCCTACTACTTAGGGATATATGTCAAAGAGAAATAGAAAGGAGTTTTTTGAACCTTTAACTTAAAGATAAAGTTAGAAACATATAAATTAGATAAATAACTAAAGCATCAGATGTTACTCAAAAAGTTTAATCCCTAAAATGGAAATGGACAGGACGCATCCAGAGACTGAACGATGAGAGTTCAAAACAATAACAAATTGCCACTCAATCAATAAAAAACGTAAAAAAGGAAGACCGTTTAAAGGATGAAAAGACGACATTGTTAAAATAGCAGGCAAAGAGTGAAATAGAGTCGCTAGAGATAGAGCAAGATGAAAAGAGCTGGAGGAGGCTTTTGCCGCCTAAAGTAATCCTTACACGTATAAGGTACAATATAGTGATTAAGTTAGTAGTTAAGAGTTAATAGTTTGTGAAAGGAACAATAGAAGCTTAAATTATATTTTTTATTATTATTGTTTAGTAGTTAACGAATATTTATCGTGTATAAACTTTTAATTTATAATAATAATAATATTAATGCCGGACATTTACACAACATCATCTGGCCCCAAAGTAAGCAGAGCTTGTGTTATGGGTACCACATGACTGATATACTGCTTATATATATTTTTTGTAAAATATACATATTATACATAGAAACACCCAGACTCGAGACAAATACTTGCAGATCATACAAAAATTTGTCTCGCGGCGGGAATCGAACCCGCAACCTTTTGCGTCTCAGCCGGGCTTTGGCCCACTGCGTCACAGAGATCTTCGCTTTATTTATTCCCGACGATTTATATTAAAAATACTATAAATAGACCGTGGCGAAAAATAGTCTTCCACTTACAACAATGATACAGGAATAAAACCGAAACTTTGGACCGAGCTCTGTGAATGTTTCATAAGTCATTTAAATAACACAAATCATCAAAGCCAAAAATATTATTATTTAAAACAATCACAAGGATCACCTTGAAACGTCTTACATACTAGGTAACTTTAGGTGCCGATTCCTCCTAACCCAAGCCCGGGAAGAACTAGCAAGAAACTCGTCCTGGTTCGCTATTTTTGTATGATCCATCTTATAACTAAGCTTAACTACGAAAAAGTGATGAAAGATTACAGTAGTTTATAAATTTAAAATCTGTCGTTTAGCTGTCTGATCATCATCCACAGTTCTACTTTACCCATTACTGCCATTCCTTCCGGGCCTGTGTCAGCCACATCCAGATTCAGCCCACGCACTTTGCGATATCGTCTCCCCATATCGCTGGTAGACGACTGACCTTTCTATACCCTATGTGTAAATTACATAAAGATCATCATAAAATATCCTTATACTTGTCGGTGGAGTTAGGGTACGTTGATATTTGATAACGATACCACCTGGGTGTTAGTAAATTCAAATGGTTCAAATGGCCGTGAACAAATTATTTAACAAAAGCGACAAAGTGCGAGTCGGACTCGCCCATGAAAGGTTCCGTAGCAGCAAGTAACATTTTATATTTGAGTTGATTGAATGAAATGTAAATTGCGGTTTACGATTTATGACGTGTTAAAAAAAAACTACTTACTAGATCTCGTTCAAACCAATTTTCAGTGGAAGTTTGCATGGTAATGTAAATCATATATATTTTTTAGTTTTTACATTCTCTTATTTTAGAAGTTACAGGGGGGGCACACATTTTACCACTTTGGAAGTGTCTCTCGCGCAAACTATTCAGTTTAGAAAAAAATGATATTAGAAAACTCAATATCATTTTTGAAGACCTATCCATAGATACCCCACACGTATGGGTTTGATGAATGATGAAAAAAAGTTGCTGTGACATACGGACGGACAGACAGACAGACAGACAGAAAGACATGACGAATCCATAAGGGTGCCGTTTTTTGCCATTTGGCTACGGAACCCTAAAAAACCAGCGCTACTTTCTTAGCAGAGAAGCATCAACGCTAAGATTGGACCTGTTTGGACATTAATGTACAATTGTACTATATTATTCTACTGTATTGTACTCTTTGTGTTCTTTTTAGGGTTCCGTACCTCGAAAGGAAAAAACGGAACCTTTATAGGATCACTTTGTTGTCCGTCCGTCCGCCCGTCTGTCTGTCAAGACACTTTTTCTCAGGAACGCGTGGAGGTATCAAGCTGAAATTTATATCAAATACTCAAGTCTACTGTCCCTTAAAGCTGTGAAAAAATTAAAACTTCTAAGCCAACGCAATCAAAAGATACAGCCGTTTATGCCGCAAATTTTCGACACTCGCAAGGGAATCAAAACCTACAGGGTACTTCCCGTGAACTCAGAATCTTGAAATTTGGTACGAAGCAACGTCTAATAGCACAGATAAAGGATAAATTGCGATAACCGTACGGTTATCGCAATTTATTTACATCATAAAATAAAAATATTTTTAATAATTTTAAACTTACTACCCCTTTTCTCATGAACGCGTAGAGGTATTAAATTGAAATTCATATAAAATACTCAGGTCTATAATACCTTTAAGCTGTAACAAAATCAAACTTCTATGTCAACGCAATCAAGAGAAACAGCAATTTAAGTCGCATATATTCAAACTCGCAACTCGCAAGGGAATCAAAACCTACAGGGTACTTCCCGTGAACTCAGAATCTTAAAATTTGGTACGAAGCAACGTCTGCACAGCACAGATAAAGGAAAAATTGCGAAAACTGTAAATTTTTTGTTACATCATCCAACTATGACACGATTGTCGTGATGGGTGAAATTTTACTTATATACATATAGGTTTGTACGGAACCCTCGGAGCGCGAGTTCGACTCGCACTTGGCCTGTTTTTACTTTCCTTCTTCTCTCATTGTTCTATATACGTTCCTAACTGCTTGTATCTTCTGTATTATCAATTTCCGTGTGTGTATATGTAACATTTATTCTGTTCTATTTGGCTGTAATATTTTTTACTTTGTCATGTGTATGGAATTCATGTTTTATTACTTAGCGTTTCGAAATATGTTATATAGGTATATTTGAAATAGGTTATGCACGAAAGAATTCGATCGTGATTAAGGTGCGATTTGTCCTTCAACTCGCCACATGAAACGTAATACGTGACTAGTAGAACTCCCGTGACTTTGAGTTATGTCGCTTCTGCTGGATACAGCTGATTAAGGTTGAGTTTCTAGAATTCCTAGATAAGCCTAGAATTCTACTATATCCTACTAATGCTATGCTATCTAGTTATATCTACTAATATTATAAAGTTAGGTAAAGCGAACGGATAAAACTAGTAAATAAAATGCTTTTTTAGATTCCGAGAGATAGAGCTAAAGATGTTCTTCAACTTAGTTTGAGGTCTAGGTATCTCTCGTTGATTGTCAGTTATTCATTCTAACATTTTTTTAATCTTTACATAGTATAAAACAAAGTCGCCTCCCGCTGTCTGTCTGTCCCTATGTATGCTTAGATCTTTAAAACTACGCAACAGATTTTGATGCGGTTTTTTTAATAGATAGATTAATTCAAGAGGAAGGTTTATATGTATAATACATGCATAATATAGTAGAGAAACACTGATAATTTTAAAGGTTTCTAATGTGATGTCGTAAATAAACATTTTTTTTGTCCTTACATTGCAAACGCTGGCTGGCTGAACCCTACGAGATAGATCAAAATAATGTAATACAGTATTATACAATTTAAAAAGGTCTACACAAATATGTATATATCTCTTAGGCTATGTTATTTTCTTAGATAACGTTGTATATAAAGACATTCTGTAGTATATTTTAGTATCAGCATTGTACCCGTGCGAAGCCGGGGCGGGTCGCTAATTATATATATAATTCTACTGTACGTGTGTATGTCAATGAACTCCTCTTAAACGGCTGGACCGATTTGAATGTTTTTTTTGTGTGTTCAAATGGATTCGAGAATCAAACTTACCCTGATGAAGATTCTCTAGATGAATCAAAACATTGTCGGTGTCTCCATCGACTAAATAATACGTGAGTAAAGCCCTTGTTTATGGATATGTAATTTAAATAAATATATGTAATGGATTCGAGAATGGTTTAGATTTACAATAAGATAACTTTTTTTTTTAAAAACGCTCGTACAAAGTCGCGAACGGGACAGCTAGTATAATATAAATACTCGTAGCTATGTATACAAATACCTTCGTTGTTACACAAACTAATTTTGGTATTGTTTCTTGGTTTGTATAGAATGGTAAACCAGGCCAAATAAATATGTAAAAATATTCTCTGCATCGAAGTACTTAAGTTTATTTTTGGCGGTCAATAATTACCATACCATTACGTTACTAGTTATTTTTTAACCAACTTCAAAAAAGGAGGATGTTCTCAATTCTGTTGTATTTTTTAAAATTATTATTTTATGTTGGTTACCTTATAGGTAAATATAATAATACTTACTTTGATTATCGCTATTTTGGTATTTTTGTATAAATGAAGTCGGAACGCTGGAGATTAATTTCTTTTTAGAAACCTTTATTATTTTTAGTTTTCAAAACGTAATTATGTTAACTTAGCAAGCTTGATGCCAGCAAACTGACAAGCAACCCGGTATTCAATATTCTTCTTATAACTACATATAGAATAGAATATAACTTAATTGTACACCTTATGAATTTAAAATACAAAATAACAATTCAAACACGGTAAAATACTTAAGTGGTACAATGGGCGGCCATATCGCTTGAGAGCGATCACTTCCTGGCAACCTTTGGTTGGAAAGGAATGTATGAATTAGAATAGACGGCACGGTGTACATTAAACAAATGTTGTGATTAATTAAATACAAACAAAAAAAATATGAAACGATTCATAGGTTTCTTCCATTACTTGGTAGATGGAAAACCCTTGTGTTTTAATAATTAATGTCACGTACAGTTTGTCATTCTGATTGTGATTGCTTAATGCTTTATTATATATATTTAAGCAAATTATGTAAAGGAACAAACAGATTGGTCAGTACACAATGTATACATAAACTTGTTAATTTATTGGTAATTGCACCTCGTTTTGAGTATTCAAAGTATAGGAGTTTTCTTGTGATAGAAGTATAGTAGATGACCTCAGTGGCGCTCTGGGCCAAGACCTGGGTGAGACACAGAAGGTTGCGGGTTCGAATCCCGCCGCGGGATAAATGTTTGTATGATCTCAAGTATCTTTCTGGGGTTTAGGTGTTTCTATGTTTAATATGTATATATTTACAAAAAAAAATTATATTAGTAGTATATCAGTCATGTGGTACCCATAACACAAGCTCTGCTTACTTTGGGACCAGATGAATGAATGAATTAAAGGTCTTTATTGTACACCTTAAACATATAACTATTTGACAACTAAATATACTAATGAAAAATGATGTACTGAGGGCGGTCTTATGGCTAAGGAAACTATTTCTACTAGACAACCTTTGGATGTAAAGATGATACTGTGTGAAATGTCCGGCATCATTTATTTATTATTATATATTCCACAGATGGAAGAAGATAAACAAGAAGACGAAGCAGAAGACTCTGACGCTTCTGGCATGGACAGCGACGATCCCCTCACGGCTACAGACACTAAATACGGAAAAAGCTTTAGGTAAGTTCCCTTAGGATGTCTTAGAATGAAAGGAACGAAAACTAGAGAACATTGGAAGGTTTGATAAGATTTTCCGTGAAAATGGCATCGTTAAACTTGTTTTTGACAGATTTATACGTCTCGCCAAAAACGTTCAAAGGTACCTATTGGCTCAATTCTGTTGGCACCAACCTAACAAATTTTAGCTAAAATTAGGTTTTGAACTGTCAAATTAACCTTTGGTATTCTGCTGTTATCAATACATCCTAATTTAATTTTATCTAATTTAATTAAGCGTTCCTAATTTAGTTAGATGGTACCAACCGAATAGGTTTTACAAATGCTATGACTAACTAAAATATATTTTAGACAACTCCTAATTTTAGAAATGAACCAACCGAATTGCCACTATTGTCAAAGTTCAAATTCAAATCAACTTTATTCCATGCAATTACAAGGATCATTTTTATTCGTCTTACATTCGCTGATGAATTTAGGTACCAATTCCTCCTAACCCAAGTCCAAGATGACCTTAGTTATCTGGTGTAACTTAGTAACTAAGATTATCTGGTGTGACGAAGTCGAAAAAGATCTGCATCTTAAATTCTATATAAAGATACATACATCTTAGTAGGGCGATTATGGATCTCATGATACAATCAATGTCTATTAGTTTTGATTAGCAATCGGCATCAATGTCTATCAATTTCGATTAGCAATAGGCATTATTTCAATCAATCATATACGTTGTATTTAAATGCTTGTACTTCTTAGTACGCTAAACACGGTTCCCACCACAATCGTACCTTGTAAATTGGTCGAGTTATAGTTTGACACCAACTTCACATTGTATCTAGCGATAGAAAGAAGCCCAACGATCCGTAATACCAATTCATCAATAGTAACTGAAAGCTATTAGTATAAATGTTTTGATAGTATCAAAGTTGTATAATCGCCCCACAGATCACTGGTGGTCTAGTGGTAGTGGCTCTGCCTTCCGATTCTAGGGTCGTTCAAATCTGGTCGCGCACCAAGGGATCTTCTGTTTGAAAGAAATATGTGCGCTAACCAGGGCACTTCAAACAGTGAAGGAACCATGTCATAGAACCTAGAAAGTTCTATGATATGTGCCAAGTGCACGAAAGGAGCCTTTGGGGCGTGATTTAATTCTTATTGAAGTCAAATCTCTCAAGTTAAATCTCTACTGGTTCACTGGCAAGATCTAGTGACACGATAAGAAGAAGCTCAGGTCACAGTGGTATTTCTTCCAGACATTTCACAAGAGAAGCTCTACCGAGGTTGGATAACTATAGGAATGTGTTGTCTCTCCACGCCGCACCGCGACCGACTCTGGACGAGCTCCACAACGCTTCGTTATCTAGGAAGGTATGTGTCTTTTTTAACTGGCTATGTTTCAGGAGTAGGAGAGGCAAGTATAGTTATTATGCTAAGTGCTTACCTAATTGTCATAAAAAAAATCTGTTGATTCCCAGTTTCTCCCAATCTCTCCCAATTATTCGTCATCTCCGTTGTCACTAATTTCTTACCCATATTCTGGACAAATGAGGCTCTTGAGTAATTTGTTCCATTAATATAACTGGAAATGGGGCTGGTGAGAATGATCGCTCTTACAACTCCATCCGTCATATTTTAATCTTTTAATAATGATTCCGGACATTTCACACAGCGTCATCTAGCCCCAAAGTAAACAGAACTTGGGTACCTACCACATGACTGTTATAGGTACTACTTATACACTTTTTTTGTAAATACATACGTAAATATTAAACAAAGAAACATCCAGACCCTAGATAAATACTTGCAGATCATACAAACATTTGTTCTGCAAAAAACGGGAACCAAACCAAAGTAGGTCATAGAGGTGGTCAATTATGCTTCGAGTACATGATTTTCTTCCCTCCGCATATGCCCACAGCCCATATCAAGCTAATCTATTGATCCTCATATTTTTCCTCACTACTCACTACAACAACATTTATTTGATAAACCAGCACACACGTACAATCAATAGTACCATTGTACATAATGGTAAATACATAAAACTTTAGGTTAGACACTAGATACTTAAAACTAAAAGTGCGTGTGTGTTGCAATATCTAAAGGGTTATAGCTCAGCAAAGACTTTCAAACTTCCTCTGATAAATTATGGTAAAATTATCTTGTTCATCCTTTTAATTGGTTAGGTATTGATTATGATCAGTAAATTAAACGAATCGTAAGTTGATTTCCATGACAATTTGCTTGAATAAAATGTAATTTATAATGAGCCCGGCCGCGACGCATCAGGCGGTTTCTGAGTAATTTAATCTTTGCACGTGAGGATTCTTCCTTCCTACTTACCTACTGCCTACCTACTCCTCACAATTACGTTGGTTACCTACCAGTCTACTCTGTTAATGGATTTATCTATTTGTAAATACTCCAGCACCTGTGTAAGCATTGCAAAGTATAACTGAAGTAGTACCTAATGAACAAAGGATAAATCACGCGTAGTACGTACCTACTTATCAAGATTTATGTCAAAGAAAACTCTAAAAGGTAGGTAATATACATACTTATCTTTTGTACGATTTACATTAGGTCGATTTTCGCCCTACTGTATGTCGCTTACAAAATCGCTTCACAAGCCATACCGCCCCCCATACACAGGTCGATAAAAATCGCATACGACTTGTTCATGTTGCATCAAAATGTCGAATCAGTCAAATCAGTCGGGCGATCGCCTGCGTCTGACACCCGCCGCATGCGACCTTTTGCCGCACTACAAAAGTTGAAAGCTACTCTACTTTAGAACTTGCGATTTAAGTCACCTGCAGCCTAGCCGAATTACCATTTAGACAGTCGATTTTCACCGTACTGCGAAAATCGTGCGGGTGTAGTCACCTATGTAAACCCCACATAAATATCATGTACCCTTCAGAAATAATAAAAACATGTTAGCGTAGACTGTACGGTTAGAGAAATGAACTCAGTGCTACCCACAACGAAATACAACCGATATACCGACGTCATACTTGCGTAGGCTACTTTTTCATGAAATATAATGAATATGATTACGTCACGCACGAATATTGATGTAATGAATTGTGAAAACATCGTGAGGAGATCGGTTGTCGTAATACCAAAAAAGTTCGAAATCATGTGCCAAGTGCACGAAAAGAGGCGCGTTTTAATTTTTTCATTACACTGGTTCGAAAGAAGTTCAAATTGGTCACGCACAGTGAAGGCTTCCGCTGTCAGTATGGTTAAGAATGGCTAGTGGTCAGCTCTTAAACCAAATCAACACCATATTGTTAACAATATAAATTAATTTAGTAAAGAGCTTTCATTCATTTTATAAGATTCTCAAATCAGTTTCTGACTGATAATAGTGATAATCTAGTAAAATCTTACTATCCTTGCTAATATTATAAACGCGAAAGTTTGTATATATGTTTGTGATCCTTCACGCAAAAACTAATGAATGGATTTTAATGAAACTTTAGAATAATGTAGCTTATATATCTGAATAACACATAGGCTATAATTTATAAAGATATTGTGTGAATTGTCCAAAATATAACGATACGTGGCAAGTAAGTAGGAAAAAGGTCTGGCATCAGCGAGCTATTCTGGCGTGCACTGCTAAAACCGTTGGAAACAAGAAGATCTGATTCTGCTCCGACGAAGTCGCGGACACCAGCTAGTATTCCATGTAATAACACCAATTCTGTAGAGGCTCAACACAGTGAGGAAACGCCATCGAGACGAAAAGCAATCGGCCCTCTCCTGGTCGCGCGATATTGAACAGAAAATACTTTATTGCACACCGCAAATACATTAGACTGTTATAAGAAACAATGTTTAGCTACACGGTAGTACCGGCACAGAATACAGAATATGTGATATCTGGGCCATATCATTATTACACAGAAAAAAATATCGTTTTAATTTACAATTAAGAATTAATAAACAATGGAAACTACCAATTCTAATAAAAGCAAGAGCGAGCAAGAGCTCTAGATTAGGAGCGGACGGACAGACAGATAGACAGACATACAGTCACACGGACATATCAAATTTATATGGATTCCTTGTGGGACCTCGGAACCCTAAAAAGTACGTTATCTATACATAATATGTAAAAACTTTGTACCCTTTTTAGGAGGAGTATGAAATTTAGCACACTTATAGTTTATAAAAAGACGAAGTGCAAAATGCTAATATTTTTTATTTAATTATGCATAAAAAAATCATTAATCAATAATTAATTATGGTTGAATTCCGACCAGTAGGCGACCATTAGTTATAATAAATGTGATTCAACGTCAAAACTACAATGGTACTATTGTGGAATATGGCCAAACAAAGTAACAAAAGATAAAGTACAAAAGATCCACTGGGTCACTTCAAGAGTAGCAGTAGATGAAGCAGCGTTTGATGATATGCTTAACTTGATCCAATTCTAAGTCTTACCGCAAAATTACTAGTCCATATACCTACGCAATTATGACGTAGTATGATGTGCCTACGTATCCTACAGGTGCCCATTAGGTACTCAATTACGGTAATTCCAGGGCACTCATTAACTAATTGGACCACTTGACTTGGGCTGTCACGTTTTTAAGAGCTACGCCGAAGACTTACGATAAATAGGGCGCACAGTGGCCTAGAAAAATGTTTGTTGAAGGCTTATTAGTAACTTGCTACTGTCCGCGCCTTTCCCACTTTGTACGTAGATAAAACGTTGCTTATATAACATATAAGGAAAAGGAAAATATTTATTTATGCCATGTTTCATCAAAATTGGTTCATGTATTATTGACCGAGCGAAGCGAGTGTCTCCGTTTTAGCTTAGGCGAAAATGTTTTCGTATGTCTGTCTGTCCGTATGTTCTCTACAGGTCGCATTTCTCAACCGATTCTCGTGAAATTTTGTGAGCAGGTTCTATAACTATATAGTTTTTTTTGTCGATTAAGTTTTTAGAAATAAAAAAAAAAGTAGCGTATACTTCTTTTTTTTTTAGTTTCCAAAAAAAATACTTTTTAGAAAGAGTTAAATGAAATACTGTTGATAAAAGCATACTATTATGTAAATGAATTTTTGTATGATCGCAATATAGTTTTTTATTTAGTGTCCATTTTTATATTTAACTTAACAATATTTGTATAATTTTGACCATGTAATATTTTATTTTTTGATTTTGTAAATGTGAACCCACATACTAAACGATTGTATGCTGTATTCTAATAAATCCTGTAATATTCTAAATATTCTAAATAATCCTATAATCCTAATTTTAAGAATCACCTGCTTAATGTAGCAACCTGGATTCACAAACAATAAGTTATTATTATTATGATATTCTACAGCTTAAACAGTTGAATATTATAATAATAGTAATATATAATCATAATTTAGTAATAGTAGCTCTATCATTTTCAGTCAACATTTAGGAATCACTTTTTTACTGTCCATTGAACATCTGACTCATTACCTCAAACCGTTCTATTTCAAGGATCAAGTAGCTCCTGTACCTTGTGCAACAAGTTCAAGGGAATGTGACCCCTAACGCGTGGGTGTTTGCATGAGACACATCTGATCTTGTAACCTTTCTGATTAGATGTAACAGTCGTGACTTTATGGGACCATGAAGGGATTATTGTGCTTGATCCCTGTATGGTACTTCCTTAGTGTGAATAGAGTTCAGATGCTTTGGAGAATAATATATAAAGGACATATACTAAACATTTGAATTCAATGATCGTCCGCTTCATATGCGCGAGAGGCGTGATAACCATGAGCGCTTAGACAAGATCCGCTTTTTGTTGGCGTTCATGTCTGCGGAATGGTCTGCAAAGGCGTTAGCGTGATCGGAAAACTATGCGTTATATGCCCAGGTTGCAGAACAACGGTCTTACTTAAAAACGTCTTTTAACTTGAATAATCACACCCACCACCCATTAAAAAGTTTACATACAAACATTAACCCATTTTACTCCTTTATGAGAGTTATTTTTAACTGACTTTATCAAAAAGGAGGAGGTTCTCAATTCGTCGGAATCTTTTTATTTGTTTTTTTTTAAATGTATGCTCACCGATTACTTGAAAACGGCTGAACCGATTTGGATAATTCTTTTTTTGTTTGAAAGGGTAAACTTCACAGGTGGTCCCATATAAATTTTATCAAAATCGGTCGAGCTGAAAAATAAACGAAAATCTAAAAATTGTATACATCGATGATGTTTTCATGTACTTTCATACCTCGCTGTCTCATTGGAGCGTTGCGTTTATTTGGCCTACCCATATTATATATATACAAAATACATCTACTTTCCACTAAAAATGTATTATAGGCTCAAATTTCATTCAATGAAGTCGGTTTCTTTTTAGTTTTTAAAACGTAATTATAAAAGATCCTGAAACACGTGTCCATTTATTTATTGCATTTTGAGTATCCAAAGCAAGTTTCTAAGAAATCACACCACCCGTTACAAAGTTCCCATACATTCTTTGACACCCTATTTTACCGCTTTGTTAAGGTTATACACGTGTCCATTTTTTTTGCATTTTAATTATTCATATCAAGTTTCAAGCCAATCGCACCACGCGTTAAAAAGTTTCATACATTCGTTTTAACGCTTTTTCATCCACTTAGGGGTTGATTTAAAATAAATCCCGCCTTAGTGGGTGGTGTTGCTGTAAAAAGAAGCTACCTTACAAATTTCAGCTTTCTAGTTTCAGCGGTTTCGGCTCGGCGATGATGAATCAGTCAGTCAGTCAGGTTATATAGATACAACTGAATTATGAACATTATCATTGCAGTCAGTTTAAAAAGGTAGAGGCTTAATTTGGCTGTATTTTTTTACTCCACGCCAAACAGTTCATGTATCGAAATCAGGGTATTTTATTTGAGATCAGAGACAAATTGTTCGGAATAAAGAAGTCGTATAAAAATATATTGACTGCCCACACAGCTCATATGGTAGTCTTCTTCGCTTACATAATTAATAATTACAATTCCCTCCTAGAACAAACATTTGTTTGGTGAACATAGACGACCTATGTGACGCAGTGGACCAAAGTCCAGCTGCGGGCTCGATTCCCGCTGCCGAACAAATTTTTTATGATCTGCAAGTATTTGTCTTAGGTCTAGGTGTTTCTATGTATTAACATTAACATTTTTTGTAACATGAATTTACAAAAAAAATGTATATAATTACGTTTTAAAAACATAAAAAGAAACCGACTTCATTGAATGAAATTTGAGCCTAAAATAAATTTTTACCGGAAATTACATGTATTTTGTATATATATAATATACCCATATTATATATATACAAAATACATGTATTCCAATGAGACAGCGAGGTATGAAAGTACATGAAAACATCATCGATGTATACAATTTTTAGATTTTCGTTTATTTTCAGCTCGACCGATTTTGATAAAATTTATATGGGATTTTCCAAATCGGTTCAGCCGTTTTCGAGTAATCGGTGAACATACATTAAAAAAAAAGATTCCGACGAATTGAGAACCTCCTCCTTTTTGATAAAGTCGCTTAAAAAGTAGTATATATCAGTCATATGGTACCCATAACACAAGCTCTGCTTAGATGGGCTAGATGACGCTGTGTGAAATGTGCGGCATTATTTATATGTATTTATTTATGTTTGTTATGTCTCTGGGTATTATAATCGCAAAGTATCAGAAAAAATGTATTTAAAAAAAATAAGTATTCTTTTTCCCATAGAATACCTATGGGAAATAGGTAATGGGCTAGATGGTGTTGTGTGGATTGTCTATAAATATTGATTTATATTATTAAATAATGTATCTTTCCAGCCAGGTCAAATGCTAGAGAAAGATTTGGAGCCGACCATACCGAGTCCGAACTACAAGTTTGGCTGGATAAAAGGCGTGCTTATGAGATGTCTTCTCAACATCTGGGGGGTGATGCTGTTCCTGAGGCTGTCTTGGGTCGTTGGGCAAGCGGGAGTTGGTTAGTATATCGGTAGAGACAATTACTCATATTCAAGTTTTTGCAATATGTACGCCAACTTATGACAATAGTTTTGAACTTGGCTATGTGTCGATAATATTTTAACCCTCGATGCAAGAAAGGGTGTTATAAGTTTAACGTGTGTATGTGTGTCTGTATATTTGTGTGTATGTCTCAGTGGCCTCCTAACTGGCCCATAGGAGCACTCCCTTAGGGACGCTGCCCGAGGGTAACAGGAGCCCATCATGCTTTTCAATATTATTTCAATATGTGGTGTCTGGTTGAAACATGGCGTGGTTCATTACCTGCCTCCTATCTTTCCTATAGGAGCATTCCCTTAGGAAAGCTGCTCTCTGGCAGGAATCTAAATCAGTTGAGCTATCTATAGGACAAACATATGTGTGATGAATATAAGTGTTTATATTGTGTTATAAAGTATCATAATTCTGTATTTAAAATATGCATATTCTATCAATCATCCAGTCACCGTAATACAAGCTAAGCTTAGTTTGGGGCTGGTGTTGTGTGCATTGTCCATCAATATTTAGATTTTTTGCTTGAAAGGACTTGATAGACTTGATAGGCTGAGATTCACGAAATCTATTTTAGGAGCTAATGATCTTCAAACGGTTTCTAGTTAGTGAAGGGATCTGAGCAACTTACAAAGGTCTGATCAATTCGAATCCTGTTGGTTGAATGATGTATCCTGTTGGTTCAATGATATTGCAATAACATGGTAACCTAGACCTGACGCTGCAGCATCACCTGGATTCTGCAAGATACCCAACTTACAGCCGAGGTATCGTGATTGGGCTCATTGGAATCGTCTTATAGATTGATTTATAATTTGTTTTAGATTATATTTATTTTATGATATTACTAGTGACCCGCCCCGGCTTCGCACGGGTGCAATACTGATACTAAATATACTACAGAATGGTTCAGCCAGTGTTTGCAATATAAGCGCAAAAAAATGTGTTTATTTACGACATCACATTAGGAACCTCTAAAATTATCAGTATTTCTCTACTATATTATGCATGTATTTTACACATAAACCTTTCCCTTGAATCACTCTATCTATTAAAAAAAAACTAAGCATACATAGGGACAGACAGACAGCGGGAAGCGACTTTTTTTTATACTATGTAGTGATAAGGTGATCTTACCGTCCTAACACTACCACAGGTTGTAAATCATGACAGGCTCGGATGTGGGAGTGTGTTGCTTCGTCTAACGGTCTATCTTACACATAATATTAGTTAATGTGGTCTTAAAGTCTGCTGTTATCTCAATTCAATTCTTGGTTAGTGGTGTAAGGGATAAAAATTTGTCATATTCTTTGTACGAAGGAGAGGTCCATCATACCATCTGAAAACATTCTTCTTCATCTACTCACATACTATGTAATCAGTCTTGGTGACAATTTTGCCAATGTCAAGTGATTTTGTTTTGTCACAAAGTCTTTGTAAATTGTCATTTGACTATTCTAAACGTCATCGCAAAATGGCCTAGAATCTAGAATTTTCTTGTAATTATCATCGTTCAAATCACAAAATAACGTAATACATTTCATCTTTACTTGAGTCACAATTTATTTTATTAAAATACGCTGATAAATAAAACGTCATACATGACGTTTTCATGTATGAAATGAACAAAAAATCCATCTTTTTTTTATTGACATTAGAATGACAACCATAGATTATGCTTTAATACCACATTTGATAATCACGTGATAATGAGAAGGTAAGTTTATTTGATTATTTATTTATTTATTTAATTTATTTTTATTGACGACCTCTGTGGCGCAGTGGGCTAAGATCCGGCTGAGACGCAGAAGGTTGCGGGTTCGATTCCCGCCGCGGGACAAATGTTTGTATGATCTGCAAGTATTTGTCTCGGGTCTGGATGTTTCTATGTATAATATGTATGTATTTACAAAAAAAAGTATATAAATAGTGTATCAGTCATGTGGTACCCATAACACAAGCTCTGCTTACTTTGGGGCCAGATGATGTTGTGTGATATGTCCGGGATTATTTATTTATTATTATAATTATTTCCCGACTAAACGTGCGTGTTGTCGGCAGCGCAGTCCCTTGTGCTGATAACGACGACGTCTGTGGTGACCACCATCACGGCACTCTCCATGTCCGCCATCAGCACCAACGGAGTTATAAAAGGAGGTAGGTAATGCTTCTATTTCTAACACTTTGACTGGACCCACAGCTCAGTTGGTAGTCACAATGTTGCTACCCCGAAGGTTGCTGCTTCCATTCCCCTCCTAGGACAATATGTGTTGTGTTTGTTCAACACTAGACACAAGTGTTATCATAGATTTAGGATACTCTTATGCAAGTATCCTCAATCTATGCTTATTATCATAAGTATGTATTTAATATTCTATCATTGGTTTCCATAGTACCAAGCTAATTGGGGCTGTGGTACGTAGATACTGTGTGAATGGTCCAGCAGTATTTATATATTTATGAAGTAACGTGTTAAGACTGTGGACGGCACTAAACACTTTAACACTGGTTTTGGCCACTGGCTTCTACTAAGTAGCAGTACTAATATGATGACCTCCTTGACGTATCCGTCAACGGTGAACCTTGTTGGCGAGTGCGACCTTCCAGGACAAATATTTGTGTGATGAACACAGAAGTACAATTACGTATTTAAAAAGATAAAAGTACTCTATCAGCCATCTGGTTCTCATATTACAAGCTTTGCTTAATTTGAGGCTAGATAGTGGATCGTCCACCAATATTAATTTATTTATTGTATTTACCAGGAGGCACATACTACATGATATCCCGTTCTCTGGGTCCAGAGTTCGGTGGCTCTATCGGGTTGATATTCTCGATGGCGAACGCTGTGGCCTGTGCTATGTATGTTGTGGGCTTTGGAGAGTCCCTCATAACGCTCATTCCGGAGTCTGCATACATGGTCAGCAAGAGCTGGGTAAGTGGATAAGTTTACACTATTGCGCGGAAAACTTGGCTGTTGAACAATTAGATGGAGCAAATTTAAACAGATTTGAGGGTACAAAATCATTTTGTGTAATAAGTACAACACATAACTTCAAAATGCATAAAAAAAAGTTATGTAGTTCTGGAGTTTATCCTGGACAAACATCGTGACGCGAGATTTTTTTAAAAAAGATAACAAGATCATTAAATACGTAAGAACTATTATGTTGGGTACGTAACAAGATCGACACAAAAACACATCTATCTTTTACCTATTCATTGAGACCATTCAAATAACAACAAATATGATACAACTGCTGTAAGTTGCTGAGAAGTTGGGTATCCTATAGATTCCAAGTGATGCTGCAGCATTAGGTCAAGGTTTCCATTTTCTTGCATTGTTATAGAGAAATATACCAAATTTCGAATCGTACAAACCTTTGGAAGTTGCTCAGATCTTCATCAACTAGGAAAAAGCTGATGATCTTTTGAACATCAGCTCTGATGAAGGCCTGAACAGATTGTCTTGAACATGTTCGATCAAATGACCTTTCAAGCGAACAAACTAAATTAAAATCGATTTATCCGTATAGATCCGTTAAAAATATGCCCATGACTAATACCCAGTGACTAAGTCTATGTTAAGATTTATTCTATTGACGAGTTTCATGCTGATTCTTCTTGAACTGAAGTTATGAGGAACCTAGATTCACTACTAAGTAAGAGGATAATTCAAAATGGTCCTTGTGATTTTATTGCATAAGGTATATTATATTGATTTGATTATTATTTTTCAGGACCAAGCTATCTACGGCTGCATAACAATAGTCCTTCTCACCGGTATCGTCATAGTCGGTATGGAGTGGGAGGCGAAAGCACAGGTCGTGCTTCTGATCATACTTCTCGCAGCTATAGTTGACTTCCTTATTGGCTCAGTGATAGGACCCAAGAGTGATTTAGAATTCGCGCAAGGCTTCGTAGGGTATAATCGTAAGTATGAACTGTTTTGTACACTGACATCAACCATGTAAATCAGAAACCAAATCGGTTCAGGCGTCTTTGAGTAATCAGTGAACTTCCATAAAAAAAAAGATTCCGACGAATTCAGAACCTCCTGCTTTTTTGAAGTCTGTTAAATATGTAGTCTATATGCTATTCCATCTATACCAAGATTTACCTAAATTCGTTCAGCCGTTACGGTGTGATTGTGCCACAAACATAAACACAAATATGCTGACCTCCCAACATCCTCACAAACATTCGGTTTTATAATATAAGTAGGATAGTAAGAAGTAGGGTTACGATGTGATGATGGTTGTAATATCATTTGGTTGTATTTCAGTAACGGTGCTACAAAACAACATGGGTTCAGACTACAGATACTTCGAAGGCGTGGAGCATAATTTCTTCTCAGTATTCTCCATATTCTTCCCCGCCGCGACGGGAATATTAGCTGGAGCTAACATATCTGGAGATTTGAAGGTATTACTTTAGCACGGAAACATTATTATTATAAAATACAAATGAAGGTCTCATTACGTCTAGAGCTTTCAAGATTTAGCTAAAGCTTTTGATCTAGTATCTATATCTTTAGATTCTGTTGTAGTGATTGGGAGGGATTATTCCAAATGCTTTTAGAAAAATCACTGTCAGTGAAATGTCACAATTTAATTAAAAAAAAACATGTGTGCAATTCCCACGTGGTTGAAGTGAAACCTTCAAAAAACAAACGTATAATACGTACACGTATACAAAACACCACGGTTGTGATGCCTTTTCTCAAGCTTTGTACTACGCATGCGCGCACAAACACGTATAATGCTTCCTATTTAATTTTCTCTCGCGGTAAATCTTATGAATTTATTTGTCTGCCTCTTTTTACTGTCGCTTTTTCGTTTCATCGACTTTCAAACTTTCTTTCTTTCATCGCTAAAGAAGTTTTCACATCAAAAAGGTTTTGTAAAGTCTAGGGTTTTCTATGTACCACAAGGCAGTATTCTTAATCCCATTCTGTTTCCGTTGTTTTTATTTTTGTATCGCAAACTAAATTAAAATTCTATTAGTATATTAAACATACATTAGCACTCTATCTTATAATCACATAATTAGATAGCTAGGATGATCTTTCCTCGATATCAATGAATAAAAATAGCTTTGATAACAGGTCTCTAATGTGTCTTCCTTCGACAGGACCCTCAAAAGTCGATCCCGAAAGGCACGCTCCTAGCGATCCTGCTGACGACGATATCGTACCTGACGATCGCCGTGCTGGTCGGCTGGTGCGTGGTGCGCGACGCGAGCGGCCAGGTCGGCGAGCTCGGCGGGCCGGCCCTGGCCGACTGCACTAACAGAACCTGCGCTTACGGACTGCAGAACAGTAACGATGTTAGTTTGAGACAATCCATCCTGATATTATTCATGAGAACTATCTTTGTGTATCTCTTTGTTAGCTTTTCGCAGCCGGATCTTGATGACATTTGGTAAAGAGATTGTGTCTGAGGGACGGACGTATGCTAGTTAGGGTTCCGTACCTCGAAAGGAAAAAACGGAACCCTTATAGGATCACTTTGTTGTCCGTCCGTCTGTCCTTCAAGACACTTTTTCTCAGGAACGCGTGGAGGTATCAAGCTGAAATTTATATCAAATACTCAGGCCTACTGTCCCTTAAAGCTTTGAAAAAATCAAACTTCTAAGCCAACGTAATCAAAAGATACAGCCGTTTATGCCGCAAATTTTCGACACTCGCAAGGGAATCAAAACCTACAGGGTACTTCCCGTGAACTCAGAATCTTGAAATTTCTTACTTACTTAATTACTGACTTAATATAAATGAGTAATTAATTACAGGTGATTCGGCTGGTGTCCGGATTCGGTCCGTTGATTTACGGCGGTTGCTTTGCGGCCACTCTGTCTTCTGCTCTAGCATCTCTCGTCTCCGCTCCTAAAGTCTTTCAGGTATTATACAACATTACCTGAACATTATATTACAGTCATCCCGTGACCACGACAGAGTGTAAACCTGTCGAAACGTCAGGAAAAATAGATAAATAAACGCGATAAATACCCGTAAGTATTTATAATAATTATACAACATATTTTTATTAACTAAACCGTTGAATAGTTTTATAATGAAAAATTACAAAAAATAAAATGAGTATATTCTCTGTATAAACACGAAACAGATTATTTTGACTGGCCTGTCAGCTCAGTAGCCCTGTCTTCTGCGATGTAAATTGGAGATTCGATTCCCTTCCAGGACAAACATTTGTGTGATGAACATAGGTGTCTGGACATGGTAACCTTGACCTGATGCTGCCGGATCGGGAATCTGCAGGATACAACTCATCTCCAACTTACAGTGTATGGTCTCAATGAATAGGTGTTTTTTTGTTTTGAGGGTATATTTATTTTTTTATTATACTTGCTGTTGTTTTTTTGTAGGCTCTATGTCAAGACAAGTTGTACCCGTACTTGGAGTTCTTCGCGAAGGGCTACGGAGCGAACAACGAGCCAGTACGAGGCTATGTGCTCACTTTTATAATCGCCACTGCTTTCATACTTATGGGTGAGTTTAATGAAAGATAATATACTAGCAATATTAAGTAGCTGCTGCCCGCGGTGTTTCCCGCTTTGTTTGTAGATAAAAATCCATCAGCTTTATTTTGTTACTTATTTATTTCGTTAATATTAATGTAAATCCGTTAATGGCTGTCGATTATAAATTTATGTTTTGTGTAAGTATACTATTTTAAGAGTTGTAGATTTTTTACAACGAATAAATAAAAATAAAATACCTAGTTCAACTACATCATCCGTTAATGCGTATTTAAAAATAAACATTCAAATAAACTTTCACATTATGTAGTTAATGGCTTCAATTCTGTTGGCACCAACCTAACTAATTTTAGCTAAAATTAGGTTTAGAATGTCAAATGAAACTTTGGTATTCTGCTGTTACCAACTTATCCTAATTTAATTAAGCGTTCCTAATTTAGTTAGATGGTACCAACCGAATAGGTTTTACAAATGCTATGACTAACTAAAGTATATTTTAGACAACTCCTAATTTTAGAAATGAACCAACCGAATTGCCACCAATAGGAGGATAGTGCATTCATTATGCAGGGGAAAGTAATTTAAACATTCCAGAAGACCCCATTCTTGATAATGTTCGCTTTGGGACAAATTTTTGTCTAGTGTTGTGTTGTCAGACATGACTGTATATTTCACTTTCAAAATTTTCTTGAGGCTTCTTTCTTGTACTATTTTGATAAACACAAACCGTGAACGCTCGCGACAACTCTCGGAGCGCGGATCAAACTCACCCTAATGAAGCTTCTCTAGATGAATCGAAACAGTGTCGGTGCCTCCATTAACTAAATAATACGTGAGTAAACCCGTGTTTATCAAAATGTATAATAATAATAGTCCCGGACATTTCACACAGCATCGTCTGGCCCCAAAGTAAGCAGAGCTTGTGTTATGGGTAGGTACCACCTGACTGATATACTACTTATATACTTTTTTTGTTGTAAATACATATTACACATAGAAACACCCAGACCCGAGACAAATACTTGCAGAGCATACAAACATTTGTCCCGCGGCGGGAATCGAACCCACAAGCTCTTGCGTCTCAGCCGGACCTAAGCCCACTGCGCCACAGAGGTCGTCAAACGGTCGTATGCCTTTATATTATTAATATCTATTGACTTAATAGGTATCTATTGTTAGATGTTTTCATTGTTTTTTTTTTATCATAGATAGACCTACGTTTGACCACGAACTCGCCTGATGTTAAGCGACGATGTGGCCAACGATGGGGCACGCAGGTCTAGAAGATACCTATTCACTCTTGACTTGAAGAGACACAAATTGTAGTTTTCAGGAAAGACATACGACGGCAAGGCATTCCAATCCTTGGCTGTACGCATTATAAATGTGGAAGCAAAGCGCTTTGTTCGTAAGGGTGGTAGACTGACAAGGTATGGATGGTATTGAGCGGTGCGTCTGCTTGTCATGTTGTGAAAAGGAGATGGTGGAATGAGATCATGCAATTCCTGGGCACATTCTCCGAAATGTATTCTATAAAAGATCGAAAGGCAAGCAACTTTACGATGGTGCTCGAGACTCTGGAACTTAGTCTCAGCGTTTAGCTGCTCACCTATCACCCTCAATGCTCTACGCTCAATCGAGTCCAAAGCACCCAGCTGGTGTTTGGCTGAACCATCCCACAGATGGCAGCAATACTCCATACCCGACCGGACTTGAGCTTTATATAAAGTGGAAAGCTGTCCAGGTGTAGTATCGCCTCACCTTGTTGAGGATGCCAAGCTTCATGGCAGCAGTCTTGGCCTTGGACTCAATATAGGAGCCAAAATTGAGAGTCCGAGTGAGTGAAACTCCTAATAGAATAGAATAAATCGAATAGATCTTCTACAGATACCGGTACATTTCGGAAAACGGAGACTTGGAGAAACTGACTTTTTTTCGCCGAAAAGAGACAGGCTTGCGTTTTGGATGCGTTGAATTTAACAAGATTGGCATCGCCCCAATCGGACACGACCTGGAGAGTCAAATCCATACGCATAAGCATCTAGTCTCTGTATTTCTGAATGTCAGTTTTACAGGCTCGTGCGTTGGCAAAGTATCTCTCCACAACTGTACTGTCGTCTGCATGTCCAATAATTCCGGGCATAAGCAGATCGTTTATGTGCAGTAAAAACAGTGTGGCAGAGAGCACTGACCCTTGAGGTACACCGGCATTAATTGCCAATCGATCAGACGAGCAGCCGTCAACAACTACTCGAATGGATCTTTCCCTCAAGAAGTTAGCAAGCCATGAGCAGAACTGAACTGGCAATCCGTAGGCTGGAAGCTTACCAATAAGGCTATCGTGCCAGACCCTATCAAAGGCCTTTGAGATGTCAAGTGAAACAGCTAATGCTTCACCGTATTTCTCTATGGCCTTACTCCAAATATGCGTGACATACGCAAGAAGATCCCCAGTAGATCGCTTTCGGCGAAAACCGTATTGTCGATCACTGAGGAGGTCGTTGTCTTCAAGGTATGTAAGGAGCTTCCTATTCAGGACACGTTCCATACATTTGCATAGTAGGGAGGTGACCGAAATTGGGCGGTAATTTGATGGGTCAGCGCAACTGCCTTTCTTGGGCACAGGTTGCACATTAGCAAGCTTCCAGGATTTTGAGACTGTTTCAGTTTTCAGAGATTTTTCAAAGTCTTGTTAGTATGGGAGACAACTCAGGGGCACACGTTTTCAGCACTACAGCCGAAATGCCATCCGGACCACTAGCTTTGTTCACGTCAAGACTCCGTAACGTTTTGAGCACTTCTTTTTGATGGATGCTAATTTCCTGCATTGTCGCTTCGCATAAAAGAAGGCTAGGTGGGGTTTCGTTAGAGGTGTCTAGACGTGAAGCTTCCGCAAATTGAGCAGCAAAGAGATTTGCTTTCTCGATTGCATTGTCGGCTAAAGATCCATCCGGTTTAAGTAGTGGAGGGAGAGAAGGGCGGCTGAAGTTCGCTTCCACCGACTTGGCCAAGGACCAGAATGCCTTGCTGCCACCTGGATGTGTCGCAAGCTTGGCACCCATACGGCCAATTCGATTGAAGCGAGCCTTCCGTAACACCTTCTTGCAGGACTTGGCGGCCTGATTAAAGGCTTTTTTCTTAATTCGTGAATCCGTGGCTTTGCTATTGCGAGCGTCAGCCCAAGCAAGGTAAGCTGCACGTTTTTGCGCTTCTGCAGCGGCACATGCAGGACCAAACCAAGGCCGAGCTTTGCCGGAGGATGTGACATCCGAGAATGGAATAAAATATTCCATTGCTTGAGAGATCACCTCTGTAATGGCATCAGCGCATGTTGACGGGTCACTAGAAGAAAAGCAGGTCTGCCGCCAAGGATAAGATGCGAAAAAGTGACGCATCTCATCCCAGTCTGCTGACTTGTATCCTCGAGGCGAGGTATCGGGTGGCGAGTATGACGATACAGACTTCACCACACAGTGATCGGAGGTGCCCAAAGGAGGCAGCACCGATACTGAATGGCGATACGGTTCGTTAGTCAGCAACAGGTACAAGCAATTCTGGTACCCTGGTAGCCTCTCAATCTCTTTTTATTTCCATAATATACATAAGATACATATTTTGATCTATACCGATTCTAAATATCAACAGTTCAAAATATCAACCTTATTATATTTATGGTGGCAATTCGGTTGATTCATTTCTAAAATTAGGAATTGTCTAAAATATATTTTAGTTAGTCATAGCATTTGTAAAACCTATTCGATTGGTACCATTTAACTAAATTAGGAACGCTTAATTAAATTATATAAAATTAAATTAGGATAAGTTGGTAACAGCAGAATACCAAGTTTCATTTGATACTTCTAAACCTAATTATAGCTAAAATTAGTTAGATTGGTGCCAACAGAATTGAGGCCATTGTTAATTTAGTAATTTTAATTTATTGTTAAGGTAAACGAACATCTAGACACAATTTGCTTAAATAGTTAAATAAAAACAAAAAGCCAATAACAGGTTTCCGTTGATAGAAACTGAGTAATAAAACATTTTTTTTAATGTGTACTTGTCACATTATTAAAGTTAATTATTATTATAATTTTTATTAGCTCGTTGTATGCTGGAATATTAATAATGAGCCTAAGCCAAGTGCATATCAGATGATATGTTGAGTTTTGTGCACCAATATCCGTTGAGAGATTGGTTTGTAAAAACCTTCTTCACTAAGTATTTCAAATTACTTCTTTTTGCTTAACTTAAGGTGTATTTTATGATTATACAGGTGGGTTGAATCAGATAGCGCCGCTTATATCCAACTTCTTCCTGGCTGCATACGCTCTGATTAACTTCTCGACATTCCACGCTAGTTTGGCCAAACCCGTCGGATGGCGGCCTACTTTCAGAGTAAGCATCTTTATATCTAGTACTTCTCTTTCCGGGCCTTTTGCATCTATTCTAGATAAATAAATAAATATGGCTGGACAACTCACACAGCACCATCTAAGCATAACTTGTATTATGGTGACCAGATGACTAATAAAATACTTATTTATTTTTAAATACATACTTATGATACTTTATAACACCCAGACACGGAACAAACATCTATGTTCTTCACACAAATGTTTATCCTGGGAGGAAATCGAACCCTCAACCTACAGTGCAGAAGGCAGAGCTACTACCAAGTGAGCTGACAGGCCAGTCAAAATATTTGTTCAGGTAGGGAAACAAACCCACATCGTAGAAGGCAGAGCTACTACCAACTGAGAGGGTAATATTGTGCGAGTGTTAAATCCGCCAAATAAGCTTTACCTAAAATGAAAAATCTGGGTGTTATAAAGTATCATAAGTATGTATATATTTGAAAAGATAATGTATTCTATTAGGTGTCTGGTCGCCAGAATACAATAATATAATACATAATTTGGAGCTTAGATGGCGTTGTGTAATGCACACAACATCATCTAGCTCCAAATTAAGCATTTTTTTAAATTTATTGATGTGTAACATTATTCCTGTCGCTTTCCTGCAATCCTGCAGTGATTTCGTGAGAAGGGACGGATGTGTGTAACATGAACCCATGGAAGTGCACGCCATTTGATTAGACCAATGAGCACGCGGTTGTAGTGTTGGCCGTCAGATGGTACCAACCCATTTTCCATGAGGTTGATACTGTCAGCCAAGTGTGCTGTTATATAAACTAATTTAGGATGTAATGTTGCTTATTACCAAGGTGAGATGTCAGATGTTACACATCACATGCGACTATTGTAAAGCGCGCTTGTTTTTTTTCCAGTTATACAACATGTGGCTGTCGCTAGTGGGTTCGATGCTATGCGTCGCGATAATGTTCGTTATCTCGTGGGGCACCGCGCTTGTCACCATCTCATTTCTACTGGCGCTGTACCTTCTCGTATCTTATAGGAAGCCAGGTAACATCTTAATCTTACCTTTATATATATAAATCTTCTATGCGTGTGTTTGTAATTAAACTTGAACACGCACAAAAAAAAAGTGTGCGTCTCGGGTCGCTCGACAGAAGTGATAACTTAAACTAATCTAACTAGCGCTGTGGGTTAGAGTGAGAGAGGAGGAGCCTGCCTACCGCTGCCGTATGCGTGAGAGAAAGAGAAGCCAGACAGACTGGCGCCGTAAGGCGTTGCGTAACGAAGCGGTTTACCCTGCCATAAGAAGTTACCACTTCAAACATTTTTTTTGTCTGTTTTCAAGTGGATTGGAGAATGGTTCAGATTTTTTATTTTTTAGTTTAATTAACGTGCGGATGATGTCGCGAACGGGACAGCTAGTAATAACTTATAGATACCTTCTCTGGTTCTTTAGTTTCGCTTTACTAACTAAAATTAAGTTGAAATCGAACAAATTTTAGTAAATATTATAATTTACGACCTAACGGGCCGACCCACTACGCCACAGAGGTCAACTGGGTGATTATGGAGTTATCAAAACATTGATACTAACAACTTTCAGCTACTACTGATGAATTGGTACGGAATGTAAGACATGTTGTCATATAAAAAGAAACCCAACATACGTAATACCAATCAGTAAAGTAATATCTATTGCTTATATATAGACGACCTCTGTGGCGCAGTGGGCCAAGGCCTGACTGATACGCAGCATGTTGCGGGTTTCCGCGGGACAAATAATAATAATAATGCCGGACATTTCACACAGCATAAGCCCCAAAGTAAGCAGAGTTTGTGTTATGGGTACCACACACAGAACAGAAAGAACGATAGAACTAGTAAGTGGGCGGAGCCCGCGTAACACCTAGTGTGCGGAATACCGCACACTACAAGCTCCGCTCACATCAGTCGTGTTTGAAGCTTGTCAGGGTAAACGTATCTCAAAAATAACATAAATCAATATAAAAATGCCGTATTGTGCTGTTTTGGAGTCCAAAAACGATAGCCGAACCAAAAATTTAACAAAAGGGGGCATATCATATCACCGGTAAGTATTATTTTATTGTTTAAAACGGTTTTTTTAGTTTTGTTTAAAATGCAAAACCGTCAAACAAAAACAGACTGTGAATCATACCAGTTAAGGTCGCGTTTCCTCAGCATTCGCTACTCAATTAGGGATGTGACTCTAATAAACTGATGAATGTGTTATCGAAAACTTCATTATGTATAATAGGGGTACCTATTAAAAGAAACCAGAAGATACAGACCGTTTTCAGATCACTTTAAGGTTTACTAAGATTTTGTTAAAAAAATTGGAAACAAATATGTGGTTGAAATAGACACAGGTATACCAACTCTAAAAATGTTGTGTTTTCAGGTCATTATAGTGTTTTATATTCATGACGTTTTATTATAATTAATTACCTTCATTATCATTTATTTTAATAAAATCAAAAACTAATGAAACGTTTTAAAAATTACACGCACATATCTATCAGCAGAACGGAGTTTAGAAACTTCCTCAACGCCAAAGGAACACAAGCGAAAACTTGATTCAGATGACTTTTATGTCACTCAAAAAAATAAAAGAAATTGATACATATAGAGACATATAGTAATGCAGTGATTCTATAAAAGCGATAACAGAACGGTATATCAATGTGCGGATCCATCATTTATTAAAATTAAACATAAAACTCGTTCTATGTCAAGGACATTACATTTTCACGTAGATATTGTATCAGTTCCGGTCATATAATACTTTTTCAAGTATTTACGAGTTGTAAACCAGTGATTGTGTTAAAAAAAGAAAGAAAGAAACAAAAAGCTTTTTATTTGGCCCACCACAAATATAACATGACGTATTTTGTTACCCATCAGTGGGTAGGTATAATAATCGATAACGGTACATTCGTCCTTTGGCACATCACTAAGGAAGTAGCTATGTTTAGTGGGCAATCAAATAACAGCCATTGCATTATCAATTATATTTCATGTTGTTACAGACTAAAACAAAAATCTGTCGCAAAAACGCCTCATCATCTCAAATTCTCATCTCTTGTTATGTAGACTTTCATTTTTAACCGTCTTTATCAAAAAGGAGGAGGTTCGCAATTCGTCGGAATGTTTTTTTGTATGTTCACCGATTACTCGAATAGATTTGGATTTTTTTTTTGTTTGAAACGGTATAAATTTTATCAAAATCGGTCGAGCTGAAAAATAAACGAAAGTCTAAAAATTGTATACATCGATGATGTTTTCATGTACTTTCATACCTCGCTGTCTCATTGGAGCGTTGCGTTTATTTGGCCTACCCATATTATATATATACAAAATACATCTACTTTCCACTAAAAATGTATTATAGGCTCAAATTTCATTCAATGAAGTCGGTTTCTTTTTAGTTTCTGAAACGTAATTATATTTCTAAGTGTGTTTGTTTCTACATGTGTGAGTTTAGTTACACTGGTTCTCCTAATAAAAAGTCATCATGCTATTTCTATTGTTCTCTCTGTGGTAGTACCACATGCCTGATATATTACTTATTTATATATATTTAAATACATACATACAATTTAAATTTAAATTTGCAAATTACAAATTAAAATGTTTTTAAAATCTGCAAATAATTGTCTCGGGTCTGGGAGTCTTTATGTAAAGTATGTATTTACAAAAAAGGTATATGAATAATATATCAGTCTAGTGGTACCCATAACACAAGTTCTGCTTACTCGGGCTAGATGATGTTGTGTGAAATGTCCGGCATTATTTATTTATCTAAATTGATAGATATTGATTGTATAAAGAGTTTCGTAATCGCTGTACTAGTCGTCTTATAGAGAACTAGCTGCTGCCCGCCGCTTCGCACGCGCGGTATCTTCATAAAGGTAGCCTATGTCCTTCTTCAAGGTCCCATCTATTTTTATACTAAAATTCATCAAAATCGGTTTAGTGGTTTAGGCGTGAAAACGTAATAAACAGACAGACAGACAGAGTTACTTTCGCATTTATAATATTAGTAGGGATACTTAATATTGATCATAAATTAATTTTCAGATGTGAACTGGGGTTCGACAACCCAAGCGCAGACATACAAGAATGCGTTATCCGGAGTACAGACCCTCAACAGAGTAACTGAACACGTGAAGAACTACAGGTGAGGTTCTGGTAGCTCTTGTGTTTCTACAGAGCGTTTTTGACGTGACAACGTCTAATAAATCGATGAACGCCGGCTGCACGCACGAAAACGGATGACTCATTGTCCCGTTACGCGAATTGTCCAGTTACTCTCATTGTCTCGTTACCATCGTAGTAAGACCGCATAACAAAACGATGCCGACGTTGTCACGTTATACTATCGTCCGTAAACCGACTTTACAGACAACCAATTTTTTCCTGGCCTAAGTTGCCTAACTGATTTGGCCACGAGAATTGAAATGGCCTACCGTAGCGTAGTTGTCAATAATAGTTGACGACCTCTGTGGTACCTACATAAAAAGTAGCCTATGTCCTTCTCCAAGGTCCCATCTATCTCTATACCGAAAATCATCAAAATCGGTTCAGCGGTTTAGGCGTGAAAACGTAACAGACAGACGGACATACAGAGTTGTTTTCGCATTTATAATATTAGTAGGGATTATTATTATTTTGATTTTTTTATATATATATATATATATATATATATATATATATATATATATATATATATATATATATATATATATATATATATATATATATATATAAAAAAATCAATATATATATATATATATATATATATATATATATATATATATATATATATATATAAAAAAATCAAAATAATAATAATCCCTACTAATATTATAAATGCGAAAACAACTCTGTATGTCCGTCTGTCTGTTATTATATATATATATATATATATATATATATAATTCTACTGTACGTGTGTATGTCACTGAACTCCTACACGGCTGGACAGATTTGATATTTTTTTTTGTGTTTGTTCAAATAGATTCGAGAATGGTTTAGATTTAAAATTAGATAACTTATTTTTTAAAACGCGCGGACAAAGTCGCGAACGGGATATATACAAAAAATAAGTATATAAGTAGTATATCAGTCATGTGGTACCCATAACACAAGCTCAGCTTACTTTGAGGCCAGATGATGTTGTGTGAAATGTCCGGGGTTATTTATTTATTTTGTTTAATAGGCCGATTGAGTTGAAACTGATGACAGTGGTTAGTCTGATTTCATGTGAGTACTATTTTAGGGTAATTTAATCATAGACTAGTCTCGACTTACTGACATATGAAGTCGAAACTCGAACGAATCTGTAGCGAATGGGAGCTCAGCTTAAAATGGTTTACAAAGCTAAATCTCCCAAGTTTCCACTGAGATCAATTTAATGTATTTTCAGACCTCAAATATTGGTGCTGACCGGGTTTCCGGGAGAAAGGCCTCTCCTGACAGACTTCTCTTATCTGCTAACAAAAGGACTCTCGTTAATGGTGTGCGGCCAAATTGTACAGGTAAATATTTTTAACCGACTTTATCAAAAAGGAGGAAGTTCTCAATTCGTCGGTTTTTTTAAATTTTTTTTTATGTATGTTTACCGATTACTCGAAAACGGCTGGACCGATTTGGAAAATTCTTTTTTTGTTTGAAAGGGTATACTTCACAGGTGGTCCCATATAAATTTTATCAAAATTGGTCGAGCTTAAAAATCAACGAAAATCTAAAAATTGTATACATCGATGATGTTTTCATGCACTTCGATACCTCGCTGTCTCATTGGAGCGGTGCGTTTATTTGGCCTACCCATATTATATATAAAAAATATATTCTTTTTAGTTTTTAAAAATTAATTATATATTGTGTATCCGATTCCCACCCAAGGCAAACATCTGCGAGTATTTGTCTCGGGTCTGGGTGTTTCTATGTATAGTATGTATGTTTTAAAAAAAAATGTATATAAGTAGTAAATCAGTCATGTGGTACCCATCACACAAGCTCTGCTTACTTTGGGGCCAGATGATGCTGTGTGAAATGTCCGGCATTATTTATTAATATTTATGTGATGCACATAGATGTTTGTTTTGTGTTGGGTGTTATAAAGTATCATTAGTATGTACTTTTATATAAGTACTCAATCAGTCATCTTGTTCCCATGCTATGCTTAGTCTGGGGCTAGATGGTATTGCGTTAATTGTCAAGCAATATTTATTTGATTACCTCTGTGGCGCAGTGGGCCAAGGCACGACTGAGAGGCAGAAGGTTGCGGATTCGATTCCCGCCACGGGACAAATGATTGTCTGCAAGTATTTGTCTCGGGTCTGAGTTTTTCTATGTATAATATGTATTTACAAATAGAAATACAAGTATATAAATAGTATATCAGTCATTACACAAGCTCTGCTTACCTTGGGGCCGGGCCAGTTGTGTGAAATGTCCGGCATTTATATTATTTATGTTTTTGTTATCGTTATTTCGAAGCAGGATTAAAGTGTATTATTTACACTTATCTATTATTCACTGTATATAATTTATGACTGGCATGTCGGCTCAGTCGGTAGTAGCTCTACCTTCTGCGCTGTAGGTCGAGGGTTCGATTCCCTCCCAGGATAAACATTTGTGTGAAGAACATAGATGTCTGAGTGTTATAAAGTATCATAAGTATGTATTCAAAAATATATAAGTACTCTATCAGTCATCTGGTCACCATAATGCAAGGTATGCTTAGTTTGGGGCTAGATGGCGTCGGGTGCATTGTCCACCAATATTTATTTATGAATGAATAATTGCAAGGGTCAAGTGAGCCATCGGGGAAGGGAAGCGCTGTCGGAGCGCGCTTACGAATGGTTCTCGAAACGTAAGATAAAGGCGTTCTACTCGCTCGTGGACGAGGCCGCCTTCAGCCGCGGGGTCAGTGCCCTCGTGCAGGCCAGCGGGCTCGGGAAGCTCAAGCCCAATATACTCATGATGGGCTTCAAGCAAGACTGGTTAACGTGCGAGCGAAGCGAGCTGACGGACTACGTTGAAGTTATGCAGTGAGTACTTTCAAATATTTAAGAAAGCTACAATATCCGCGAAAAATAAGAGCCGTATATCATTTTCAAAAAAAATTGGAAAACATTATTGAAATTTTTGGAATTTTCCAAATTTTAAAAATTAGAAAAAAAAAGGTATTCAAAATTATCCTGTAACTCTAATTAATAGGCGTGCGCTGCGAAAACGAGTAGCGAGTATTGATTTTTGCGAGTGTTGATGGTATTGTACTTACTACATGTTTATAGGACCCATAAAGTCCGCGAGGCTATGTCGTTACTATTATAGCGTCACTATAACCGCTTTTAGTTCAAACTAGTCAATCAAAACATGATGAAATTCGTATGATGATATTAATCCTTATCCAACATTCTATAACATGCAATTATTATAAATATTAACGGGTATTTATCGCGTTTATTTACCTATTTTTCCCGACGTTTCGACAGGTTTACACTCTGTCGTGGTCACGGGATGTTAATATTTATAATAATGTGTTCTGATCGCGTAAGTTTAAAAAACTTTATAACACGCAATGTTATAAAGCATAATCTGCGGCGCGATTATGGAAATCTGATACTTTTGATACTAATCGCTTTCAGTTACTATTGATGTATTGGTATTACGGAAGGTTGATGTTGATTGTCATATATGCTGTCATATCATTAGAAACCTCAGACCAAATAAATATTAAGACAGACACCGCGATCAACCATAATTAATTAATTCTGTGACACTTTTAATCAGGAAATATGTTGTTTTTTTGTAAGATGTTTTCTAGACGACGACATAAGAGAATACTTAATAATACAAGGATGTATGGATATACTAATTGGAATGAGCACAGTTTCGTTGGATGTGTGTGCGTGGATGCGTGTATTTACACAGGGGTACATGGTTTTGAGGCTTCACTTTTATTAACGGGCCTTTTGTCTAAATATTTATTTGATCTGAGACAGAAACCGAACGTACGAGATAGTAATCCTTCTTGTCAAAACTGGTTCTAATTACAATCAATCTAATGATTGAAATTATGCCGATGGCTGACATCGGTTGTGTTAAAAGTTCCATAATCGCCATACCGGTCACCTTAATACAAGCTATACTAAGTTTGGGTCTAGATTATACTGTGTGCAATGTCTACCAATAAATAATTGAATGTTATATTATTTGTTTAGCAAAGCATTGGACGTCCACATGGCGATTGCCATCCTGCGAGTGGAAGGCGGGCAGTACACGAGCGAGACTCTGGACGCCGACCTGCGCGCCTATCTCAAGGACATGGAGCATAAGGACCTCTCCATACTGTCTCGTGAGTCTCTACCCCAGAATAAATACACCTCATGTATGCTCAGACAATGGGGTTCATTCTTTTTATTTCGCTGGATTATCTCAAATTTCGTAAACTGCAAACGATCGCCGATTTCTCGTAAATCTGAATTTGATCAACAATTTTAAATCTTGATTAATAATTATTAAATTGACGTGCGGTTGGCGTGTTTAAGACTCTTCTTCTTGATTATTTTGGGCGATTTACGAAGTAAACATTAGGCAAAAATAATTTTTTCCCGAGGTATATCGAGTTTTATTTATAGTTTTGGTGATTTTATTCGGTTGTGAATAACTTTAATGAAAGTTTCGTGTTTCATTGTGATTTGAGCAAAAATAATCCGTATATTTATTCCATAATCTATACCTATAAAAGAGCTTAACCTGACTGACTGACTGACTGATTCATCATCGCCGAGCCGAAACCGCTGAAGCTAGGAAGCTGAAATTTGGAAGGTAGCTTTTATAGCAAAACCACCCACGAAGGCGGGGTTTTTTGAAATTCAATCCCTAAGAGGCTGATAAGTGGTTAAGACGAATGTATGAAACTTTATAACGCGTGGTGCGATTTGCTTGAAACTTGATTAGAATAATTAAATTGCAAAATAAATGGACACGTGTTTCAGGATTTTTAAAATGACCCTTATAAAGGCGTAAAATTGGGTGTCAAAGTTTGTATGGGATCTTTTTGACGGGAGGTGTAATTTCTTACAAACTTTATTTGGATACTTAAACTGCGAAATAAATGGACTCGTGTTTTGAGATTTTTCAAAATAACCCTCATAAAGGAGTAAAATGGGGTGTGAATGTTTGTATGGATACTTTTAATGGGTGGTGGTGGGTGTGATTGGTTTGAAACTTATCAATAAAATTTGGCAAGGAGATAAACTGCATCCGGAGGAAAGATTACAGCTACAATTACAAAAAAAAATGCGGACGAAGTCGTGGGCAACAGCTAGTAAAAAATAATTAAAAACGACACAATTTTTAATAAAAATGACAAATGACGAACGACATCATATAACGTGATGTTCTACTATTATACAATCTTAACACTTGATATTGACAAAATTGACATCATTATGACATGCCATTAACTTCTGAATTAACATTCTTCTTCCTCCTATAATGGCATCTGCCTGGATGTCAATTTTAACAATGTCAAGTGGCTTTGTTTTGTTAGAACATCGTTACAAAGTCGATCGTCATTTGACTATTCAAAAATGTCGCTCTAGTTTAGACTTTGGAAACAAAATAATATCGTACATATTTTAAGAAATTTTAGGTAGTCCGGCGAAATACGGAATCACCTCCAGTATTCTGCTTGTGATACATAGAGCTCTGTTTTATGTTATGTTGCATTATAATCTCACTTATACCGGGTGGGGTACCTACAAAACTAATTTGTAATAAATATATAATTATTTTTTATCGAAATATCAGTCAGGCGTCACGGAAAATCACTGTCACAGTAGCGCGAAACCTCTGTGATATTACGCTGAATAGGTTATAATAAAGCACTATTTTAAAATCTTGGGTCTATTTAAAACTATCTATTCACTCAAACCGTTGTCTTAAATATTATTATTATTGTTATCTCTTCATTTTTTTATTTTATTTTATATGTATGCTTGTTTTGTACATCTGCCTCGCAAGTTTCTCACTGTAACGTCTTATTTTTGATAAACATGGGTTTCCGCGATACAGGCTCGACCTAGTGCGGAACCCACTGTTAAACTGTATATAGATTGTAATTTTTGGGGAAATAAAACATTTATTATTATTATTATAGATAGCTTAACTGATCCAGATCACTGCCAGAGGGTCCGTACAGCACTGACAGTATTGTTGTTTTAAATGTTGTTAACGTTTTGGAAAAACGAGATACATATAAAAATATGAAATATTATTTGATGTGATTATCGAATCAGATATCTTCTAAAGATACAAAAGGTCATTAATTGACCAGCTTAAAACATCATGTGATTATCTTCCAATGACTAACTCAACCACCTTTCGCGTAATGCTTTATTGTGACTAAGATCCACACTCACTACGAATTTAATTCTTATTAATCGACTTAAAAAAGGATAAAGTTCACAATTCGGTTGTATAAACATAAAAGTGTTTATCTCATAACTCTGTCATTTATGAACTGATTTATATTTTTTTGTAAAGTATATAATTATACTTTATATATAGAAATTTCATAAAAATCGATTGAATAGTTTGGTTATAAATCCAAATATCTGGAAAAATATGTCATCCAAGTGAAAGGAATTTCGTATTTTGATATAATTGAAGTCGGCTTTCTTTTTAGTTATAAACGTAATTATTGTAGTTAAGTTCGATGGTGTGTGTGAAGGTTAGGGCTTGCTATCACGCCATTGTTCCATCATTCCACAGGATCTATGGGGGGAGACAATCACAAGGAGTCAAAGTCTACGGAGAGTCTCAACACGCATTCTGTAGGTGAGTCAAAGTCGACTACAATCACAAGAATCACTTTGAATCGTCGTAAATGATATGTGATTTAAGGTGCCAGTTCTTCCTAACCCAAATCCGAGACATGGGACAAGGGACATTATATTGACCTTATATTTATAATGTTCCAATGAAAGCTTGAAACCGAACTCGTAAACAAATGTTATACGTCATGTAAATTTATGACCGATAAAAATAGAATTATTTAATTTTAGTTTATAATTTAGTATGCATGACCATTACTATATAGTTTAATTATGTATTAATTAATGTTCTTATTAAAGACGTTACATGCCTCAATAGAGTAGAATACATTTATCTATTATTTAATAATAACTACATCTATTCACAATGTACTTCAAGAAATAAATGAACTCAATTTCCCTCCTTACGAAATTTCATCAAGATAATTTTGTGTATCAGGTAGCAGTATGTCGGACGTATCTGTGGGCTCGCCTCAGTTGAGAAGGGCTGGGGTCTCAGAGGATCCTAATGCTGTTAACAAGGAAATCACAAAAGATCCAGAAACTAAACACAGGTAATATAAATTTATGAATAATAATACATAGATATATATATTCCATATCTTAAAGCTAAGTCAAGTCAAAAGTCACAGTTAAAAAATATTGTATTCAATACAATCACAAGGATCACTTTGAAACGTCTTTCATACTAAGTGAATTTAGGTGCCGATTCCTTCTAACCCAAGCCCGAGAAGAACCGGCAAGAAACTCGTCCTGGTCCTAGCACTTTTTTATATGATCCATCTTATAACTAGCTTAACTATAAAAACCTAATACAAGATAGTTTATACATTTCAAATGTGTCAGTCAACTGTCTGAGGGCAGAGCGACATGAGGCCATGCATTCTTATCAATAATATCGTTATTTATATTATAATATACGCTTTCTTCAAATGACTACCCTTTGTAAGGTTAAAATTTGCAATTGTAGGTGTGTGTAGTGTAGGTTGCAGTAAGTAGGGAAATTGATGTGGGACTGGGCAGGCCACGTCTGCCGCATGTCAGACCTCTCTTAAGTATTGGCCCACAGTGGCTTTAGTGGCAGGGACGATTGGAGAAATGGAAGGGAGACCTTTGGTCTGCAGTGGGACGTCACGGGCTCTTAAAATAAGAACGAACCTTACTGACAAGACCGTACACTTTAATAGACCTGATTTAACTCTGCTGGACAAAGTCAATCACACAGTCCTTTTAATTGATATCGCTATTCCTAACACATAAAAAGTACAGAACACCATTTTAGAAAACCTTTCAAATATGTGACTCCCTCTGTGGCGCAGACAGCCAAGATCCGGCTGAGACGCAGGAGTTTGCGGGTTCGATTCCCGCCACGGGACAAATGTTTGTATGATCTGCAAGTATTTGTTTCTAGTCTAGGTGTTTCTATGTATAATTATGTATTTACATAAAATATAATATATAAGTAGTGTATCAGTCATGTGGTACCCATAACACAAGCTCTGCTTACTTTGGGGCCAGATGATGCTGGGTGAAATGACCGGCATTATTTATTATTTGTTCCACTGTATACTAACACGATCCTTCTGTATACTGACGGTACTTTATTGTATATTGACACGATCCTTCAGTATTTTGTACACCATATTTCTAGTACATACCAAAAAAAAACATACAGTAAAAGCATTCCATAGAATGGAAGCGTTAATATTAATATTACTGCATATTAACACGATACCACAGTAAAAGCATTCTTCTATATATTGACGCTACCCCACTGTATATTGAGGATATTGTACTGTATAGTGACACTATTATGATATACTCAGTAAAGGCATCGGCATCGGCATCGGCAGCGCCGTGCGGCGCGCGCTGGGCTCGTCGGCCGCGCGGCGCGCGTCGTCCTTCACGTCGGTTGAACAGTTCACGAAGCGACAAGCCGGCACCGTTGATGTCTGGTGGCTCTATGATGATGGAGGTAACTGATGCTAAGACGAAAAATACTACATAATGGCCTCAATTCTGTTGGCACCAACCTAACTAATTTTAGCTAAAATTTGGTTTTGAACTGTCAAATTTAATTTGGTATTCTGCTGCTACCAACTTATCCTAATTTCATTTTATCTAACTTAATTAAGCGTTCCTAATTTAGTTAGATGGTACCAACCGAATAGGTTTAATAAATTCTATGACTAACTAAATATGTAGACAATTCCTAATTTTAGATATGAACCAACCGAATTGCTACCATTATTCAAATATCAGACATGTCTGTTTATAATATTTTTTTGATAATGAAATCCATCAAAATCCTTGCTAATTGAAACTAATAGACATTAATCTGTTATTTTATTTATTATATTTAGGTAAACAATACAGTTTACAAACGGTTGAAAAATACACACGTATAACTAGAATACAGTACAGTAACCCAATCAAGTCGTTATTGTTTAAGTTATTGAATATGAAATGAGATTAAATAACCAAAAAAAAAAAAAAAAATTTCACGTTCTATCAACTTTTGATAGTACAGGCTAAATATAAGTTAAATATTTGCGATATAAAGTTTATATACAGCTACAGTATATACAGTTTATATACAGCTACAGTATATACAGTTTATATACAGCTATAGTATATAAAGATATATACAGCTAGATATTATGCAGGTCTAACGCTGTTGCTGCCTTACATCCTGTCTACCCGTCGCGCCTGGTCGTCTTGTCCACTGAGAGTCTTCACTCTCGCCAATAAGAACACAGAGCTCGAGATCGAGGAACGGAAGTGAGTGACACGAACTGATGACATTCATAATACTATGTCAAACATCAACAGGAAAATGCCGGAGAAGTCTCTGAGGCGCACTTATCCTTTCAACACACTGGTTCGAAAAAACTAGTGATATGATAAGATTAAAGGAAAAAAATAGGATCCGTGATTATCACTTCTATGTAAGATAGATAATTGATTCAGGCGTGACTTTGCGGAAATCCATTACAAAACATTAAATAGATGGACAAATATACAAAAATTCAAATAAAAAATATTTCTTAAAACCTAATATATGATACATTTCATGGGTGTGGGATCCTCTTTTAAGTATATTATATACCTGTGTTAGAGGGTCTCGCTCTTCCGTAGTACAGTTTTAAACATTAAATTAAGTAAATATTTAGTACTATTCCGCCAATCTATTCCCAAAGAGTTAGACACGATGCAGACGCATGCACCTCCCTCCCGCCCGCAATTGATGCGCCATGCAAAGCGTTAGTAAAAGGCAAGCACACACAATCCACACATGCAACCTCCCAAAGAAATTCGACACGTGTTCCACCTCTCCACGAGGCATCCTCTAATTCTAATCCTTAAAACTTGTATATAATTCGTTCAACAGTGTAAAATCTTGAGTTATGTCTAGTTATTCCTAAAGTTTCTAGTACAGACAGTCTAAAGCCTTTTTCGCAGGTATGTAAAATTTCTAAAATATTATTATTACTCAATGAATGACCCGAATCTATCAAATGTTTGGCAAAATGAGACCTTTCTGGACAATTATTTCTATAAGCTGCGATATGTTCTTTGTACCTAGCTTCAAAATTACGACCGGTTTGACCTACATAAACACCATTACATTCATCGCAAATTAATTTATAAACCCCTGATTTTTTATGGTTCTAGAGAACCATGAACCGGATTTGTAATGGAAAAGACAGATTAGAATCTGTCTTTTCCATTACAAATCCGTTTTAAAGTGTTGTTTGTTTTAAAAGCCACTCTTACCTTGTTTCTCAAAAAAAGTGTTTGAAATCCTATCACTAATGGATCCCAAGTAGGTCAGGCTACCTAAATATCTTTCTGGTCTATCAGGACGCACTGGGTACAAAAGAGAACGAACAATACTAGAACGTTTGCTCCTAATTAGACTGTCAACTATATTTCTTTTGTAGCCGTTATTCTCAGCTATGTGATAAAGTATGGTAAGCTCTGTATTATAATTCTCTTGAGAAAGTGGTACTGTCATCAATTTATGAATAAAACTACGGTAAGCTGCCAGTTTATGTTGACGAGGGTGACAAGATGTCTCCGGAATAGTAACGTCTGTATACGTAGGTTTCCTATAAATTTTGAAATCATGTTTCTCGCCCATTCTTGAAACAGTTAAATCCAAAAAGTTGAGGGAACTATCAACTTCTACTTCTAATTTGAACTTAATTTTGGGATGTAATCTATTAATTTTATTAACAAACACATCAATTTGTCGAAGAGTACCGTTCCAGCACATAATAATATCATCGACATACCTATAATAATATAAGATATTAGGTTGACCTATAATAAATTTATCTTCAAAATAGTCCATGAAAATATCAGCCATGAGTGGACTTAGTGGAGAACCCATAGCTAAACCTTCTTTCTGCTTATAGTATTGGTTGTTGAATCGAAAGTAATTCTGTTCCATACAGACTTTGGCTAAAGAAATCAATTCATCTACCTCTCCTGGGTGCATACACTGTCTTTCAAAATGACCTTCTATAGTACTAAATATTTGTCCATCTATTTAATGACTTCTATGTAATGCTAGACACCTGCAAATTTTTTCAAATTAACAATATCATAAACATTTCCAGTTTTCTCCAGTCCGTAGTCCACCTCTGCCTTCAATGTACCAAACTCTTGGTACCTTCTGCTCGCCTGGTACTATAACATATTAGTTGACAATGCTCACAACACCATCTAACCCGTAACTAAGCAAAGATTGTATTATGGTGATCAGATTACTGATAGAATACTTATATATTTTTAAATACATAATATGATACATTATAACACCTAGACACAGAACAAAGATCGATGTTCATCACACAAATGTTTTTACTGGGAGCCAATCTCCCACTATGTAATATTACTTTCAAAGCTTTCGTGAGTTGTACTATACATTTTGATAAACACGGGTTAACTCACGTATTATTTAGTCGATGCAGGCACCGACGCTGTGTCGATTCATCTTCTAGAGAATCATCAGGGTAAGTTTGATCCGCAATCCGTGAGTTGCCGCGAGCGTTCACGGTTCGCACTCAAGCGTGTACAAACCGTGAACTCGACCGGCAACGAGCAGCAAAATATATTATATTATGAATAGAGAGATAACGCTAGTTATTTTCCAGCATGGCATCTCTTCTATCCAAGTTCCGGATAGACTACTCAGCCCTGAAGATGATCCCGGACATCACAAAACGACCCAAAGACTCAACGCTGGCTTATTTTGACAAACTCATCGCGCCTTTCCGGGTTGCTGACGATTCAGATGACATAGGTATTATTAAACTGTTTTATTACTTACTAGCTCTCGCCTACGGGTTCGTACGCGTGTTATCTATATAAAAACTAGCCTATATGCTATTCTAAGTCACTTAATACATTTATACTAAGTTTCATCTAAATCCGGCCATAACATAACGGCATGATTGAGACACAAACAAACATAAATATACAAATAGACACACACGCGCGCACACACACACACACACACACACACACACACACACACACACACACACTCACTCACTCACTTACTCACCCATTCACACACACACCCCCACACACCCATTCGGACACACACAGACACAGCTAAGGAGCGACGACCTCTGTGGCGCGGTGGGCAAAGGCCTGTCTGAGACGCAAAAGGTTGCGGGTTTGACAAATGTTTGTATGATCTGCAAGTATTTGTTTCAGGTCTGGGTTTTTCTATATATTATGTATCACTGAATAATATATTATGAATCTAAAAACTATATAAGTAGTATATCAGTCATGTGGTACCCAAAAGTGTTTCCCTCAGCTGGTATATCAGACGCGGATCTTCTCGCGGCTCAGGACAGAACGCATCGTCATCTCCGTCTGCGTGAGCTCATCGCCGTGCACTCCGCCGCAGCCAGACTTGTCTGCGTTACGTTGCCGATGCCGAGACGTAGGGGCGTGGTCCCACCCTCCTTGTACATCGCCTGGCTACATGCCATCGCTACGGCTGCCGAGAGAGTGCTATTGGTGAGGGGGAACCATGCTGCAGTTCTAACGTTCTACTCCTAAATAGCACTATGTCTCAGTGGCGTCGTTGTATTTTTCAGTGGCGTAGTAAATTACATGTCGCGTAGTTATTGTCATCCTATCCTTGCCGCAAAAAAAAGGCATTATTCTTGTATATGCTTGGCTGCATCCGATAGCTACTGGTGCCGTGGAAGTGTTACAGAAAAAGAGACTCTAATATTTCATTCCTAAATACTGGCCTAGAAATAATATCTCAACGGCGTAGTCCCACAGTCACTGTACCTGGCTGCACGCGATAGCTACGGCTGCCGAGGATTTTATTAGTGAGAGGGTAGCTCTAACATTCTACTCCTAACTAACAGTATTTAAGCAGTATGTCTCAGCGCCGTAGTCCCGCTGTCGTTCTATTGTCGTTTAATTGCTATTGGTGAGGGCGGCGTAGTAATTAACGTGTAAATTAAAATTTACATTTGAATGTCGCGTAGGCACTAAGCCGCCGTCACTGTATATCGTCTGGCTTCATGTGATTACTACGTTTGCCGAGAAAACGTTGTTAATGTAGGGGAATCTTGCGGCAGTTGTAACATTCTACTTCTAACTAGCAGTATGTCTCAGTGGTGTATCTGTATATTTCAGCTGCGTAGGCATTGACATACTGCAACGTATATGCGAATCAGTGTTTGCTTCTAGAGCAATATTATCGCTGACCCTTTTGAAATTTTGCAACACACGTACCATTCGTTTTATATATACATAAAATGAAAGGTACTGTCTACCTTAAGTTTTATGTTGTTACCACTGTGTATGTATTGTACGTTTGTGTTGATTTATCAAATAAACATATTATCGATCAAATGCTTAGTCCCACCGTTGTACATCTCCTCGCTTCATGATATACCTACTGCTTCTGAGAGAGTTTTATGTGTGAATGTTACAAAATAAGTGTATGTCTCAGTGGCGTAGTCTTAATATGTCACACTACTCATATCGCGGCATGTGCATAAAGCCATCGTGTATTATTTCTGACGTTTTATGTCGCAGCGGCGTATTCTTCGGTCGTTGTATGAAACGTACAACAACTGAAGAATACGCCGCTGCGGCTGCTTGCTATCGCAACACTCCATAGTTTACCGCACGTAGTAATATCAGTAGTAGCTTTGTTTTCTAACTATGCTAAAAAGCATGAGTTATTTGTGATAAACATTTTTATTTAAATAAATACGCCTAGAAAATTCCGCAAGTTAGTGTTAACCGATCTGTGGTATTACATTAATTTATTACTTCACCGGCCGAGTATTCTGTCTCAGCAGAGTAATCTCTGGTGTTCTAGGAGCTGTACTTTGCCAGTAATATTTTTATTCAGTTATTACTGCTGCCCATTTCATAGTGAACGTTTTGACCGTTAAAATGTACTCATTTTTGACCGTAAATAAAAGCATTTTCTATTTATCTAAGTGCTTACTCGTCGTTGTACATCGCCTCGCTACATGAGATAGCTTTCCTGCTGAGAGAGTTTAATATGTGTATGTTACAATTGTATGTCTCTGCGGTGTAACCATAATACGTCACACTACTTATATCACGGAATGTGAGTAGTGCCGTCGTGTATGCCTTCTCAATTTGTATGTCGCAGAGGCGTATTCTTTAGTCGTTTATTTGAAGATATTAAAATATGCCCAGAAAACTCCGCATGCTAGTGCTTACCAATATACGGTATACATTAATTTATTACTCGGCCTTTTAAGAGCTCTGCCTCGGACGACTCTGTACTCTGACTCAACCGAGTACTCTGACTCGCTCGAGTACTCGTGGCTATGTTGCGTACATAGAAGCTTTACTTTACCAGTGAATCCTTATATTCAGTTACAACTATTGCATATTCCCTTGTGAACGTTTTGACCGATAAATGTACTCGTTTTTAAACGTAAATAAATGTTAGCTGTTTATACGTAAAATACTACTTAAGAACTTAATTGTCATTCCACTACTCACATATTACTCGATCTGACTTAGAAATCTCACAGTTCAATTATTTAAGTATTCAATAAACACAGGATGTAACCAGTACGTCTAGTACGAGTACGTTAAGTATATAAGTTTTGTGGCTCGCTAAACCCTTTTACAATTAGATTCTTAGTTGGCGTCGCGATTAAGTATGCTCTGTCCTTCTCATTCTAGTGTATAATGAATAGAGAGGGCAACATATTTTAACAATTTTTTAGCTAGTGTAATGTAAAAGTGTAATTACGTGATTGGCACTTGGTTGTCATTTTAATCGTAGTAGGAGTAAATACTACAGATTTAAATAAAAATAGATATTTATTATTTATGGTTTTGAAATGATGTTTACACGATGTCGTATTTTGACTCGCTTTATGATCTTCTTGCTATATTCTATCTCTTTTACACATCGGCATAAATTAGATAAATATCTCCGTACTGCCGATTTCAGTTCATCAAAGTTTCAAAGGCGCTCATGAATTGTTACGAAACATTATAGTTTTCCTAAATAATCAAAACCCGTACTAGACGTACTAGACGATTATACTAGTGACTGATGATGTGATGTACTCAGATGTATGTACTCATTTTGCAAAGTTATCTACCAGTTTTGGTCACACCCTGTATTTGAAAAATATTTTGTATTATACATTCAAGAATTATCTGCTGAAAATAGACTGATTGAAAACAAAGTGCCTGTGGTAGTATATACAAGTATATTTTGTAACCTTTTTACTGTGAAAATAAACTTTTTAAAACGAACTATAATTAAACAAACAATATTTACTGTTCCCTATATTTGGAATCTTTATACTAGCTTTACTAAATGGCATTGAGTATAAATTCAACTATAATAATTAAATATTTATAATTAGGTATCTAAATAAATTTGCCTTTGAAGTTCCCCTTACTATAGAGTCGATACACAATTGATCGAGACCTCTTAGCTACATCATTTCGAGTCATTTTGATCGATCGATGTCGCAATTTGAACGATATGACAACGATTCGATAATTTGAATTTGATAACGTAACCGTCTCGACGAATATTTTAAAATACGTTATTGACGACGCCCTGTACTATAGAACTGCAACTTCATAGGTAAAGTCATGTTATAAATATATATATTTCTAGTATAATATCTTAATATGTTCCGTTTTCCAAACATGGTGCGGAACAAAACATTCTACTCTATCCTATAATAACATAATTAGCTATTGCTGGCAATTCTGTTGTTTCGCCGGACTAGCTAAAATTTTCTAAAATATGGACGACCTTATTTTGCTACTAATAAAGTTCAAATTAGAGTAGCCATTTTAAATCACAGATCTAAAATAAATTGAAATTATTTTTATTTCAAGTAATTCCTTTAATTATCAACACCTCCTTACATGATGACTAAATTGAGCTAAAACACGTCAGTTATAAGTATAATTTAGGAAGTGTCACTAAAAAATGTTATTCAAATTCAGACTTTAATGCAAACAAAATAAGACCGTTTTTGTTTTAGAAAATTTTAGTCACTAGCGAAACAACTGAATTGAGGCCATTGTGCCTCTAAAGTATGCTTTATCCTTGTCATTCTAATGTCAAAGAATAAAGATAGCAAAACATTTAAACAATACTAATTAATATGTGAAAATAGGATAGAGGATAAATTTGTGTTTTTTGTGTGTAAGTATAATCGATTTGATAAATGTCTGCAAGTATTTTTGATGAAAAATGTATTTAGAATAAGGTCTAGAGAAATTTACATAAGTTAATACATACTTTGTTTGACTAACATTACCTGAATTATGTTAAAACGTGTTTGTTATTGAACAGTGATTGTGTTAAGTTACCAGAGAATATACAAATTATATATTTGGATGTACTTCTGACTAGCCCTATACAGCCTGAGAGCCTATTATTTATTACTATTATATAAAAAATCCTTAGTATGGTGGTGGTAAACGCCGCGTGAAACTATTTTAAGTTGTATGCACTACCCACCGTTTTATATTTACAATTTTAAATTGTATACTTCTACTGTATTCAAATAGGGTCATAAAGTACGTCAAACGATTTTCATGAGTTTTCGAGCCTCTCGTCATTGTCAATTCAGTTTCATTTCAATTCAATAATAAGTCTTTATTCAATAAAATCACAAGGACCACTTTGAATCGTCTGCTTACATGCTAGTCACAGGTGGTGTGATCATCGTCACGTCACATTTGTGTGACCCCCAAATCTAGTGTGACGTCACATATTTTTCAATGTAAAATTGTATGCATTAAATTAAAATTTTGGTATAATGTTGAAGTTTAAGAGTTGTTCTCTTCGTTTAAATGGTATCTCTCTTCAAAGACAGTTAGGTATGCCAGTACCAAGTGGCAAGTCTAATGCAAATTCAAATAAAAAAAAAATTACGTAAGTACAAGTTGAATTTAGGTGCCAATTCCCATGAGTATGAGTTGATAAAAGTAACGACACAAAGTCGTGTATTCGTTATCTGTTTTTGTTTACATAATGTTTGACTTTTTGTGTAAAATCTATGAACAAATAGGTATTGCTCGAATAACTAAAAAACACTTATAAAACCCAAAATAACTCTAAAAGAAATATATGAGCGCCATGTTTACTTCGCAAGACAGCCAGAGTTTTAATTCTTTATATTTATCGATGTGGCGTTACAAAGCTGATGTGATGACTCTTTCTTCCCCCTGTCTCACATTGCCACCATTTTATCCGTCGATTCTCCTAACGTGTGATGTAATTTATAGATTACTATTTTAATCAATTAATATGTATTTATTATTATTACTAATATGAAAAATAGTTCAATCAATGTAAAGTGCAATACACTTGTTTTAGTTTATTGACTACTGACCAAATATTTGTAAGTTATATAGTTAAAAGATTCAGTGAGCTCGGAAAGTGAGATGAAAATCTCGCATGATGACATCATCATCTCACTCGAATGAGAACCACGTAGCTTGTAGTTAGTTATAAAGATTGATGTCAAAATATCTGTTTGATTGTTGAATTTAGGAAATGCGTATTTTTAGATGCTTCTACTAAATAAGCTTCGATGGTACCTAAAAAGGATTTTAGTGACCATTTTAATAACCATGGTATAATTTTTGAACATTGGCCGTAGTACATTATAAGCGTTTTAAAATGTACCTACAAAATAGCATACAGGTTAAAATATATGTTACGAGGCCTATCACAAAATATCGCAGTACCTAGTTCGAGCCGCCGACGCATCGCCATAAGTAATTTATGTAGCACTTGTTGCAGTTTATTAAAAGTTTATTTTCTTTGATAGTTAATTACTATTGAAGAAAATAAAATATAAAATTAAATTTTTTATGAACTGAGGTTAATTGCGGTAAACATTTTAGTGAATAATATTAATGTAGTAAGGAGTAATTATACAGCAAATTCTGAACGTTTTTACTAATTTTATGGCTATGAATTAGTTTCTTTGTAGACATCCCATAGATATTTATAAGTATAAGTAGTATATCAGTCATGTGGTACCCATAACACAAGCTCTGCTTACTTTGGGGCCAGATAGTGCTGTGTGAAATGTCCGGGATTATTATTATTATTATTTTATTTGTTAATTTAAAATTTCTAAAACTGCTAAACTCAACCACTATTTAAGTGATAATATATAATTATTCATTTTGTTTGCTGAGTACATTAGTTCAATCCATAAGCTTGAAAAAGTGCAGTCGCGCATTAAACAATGCTTCGGAATTTTGGCTTTATATAAACACATTTAAGAAGCGAGGTCGCTACGATCTATACTAGTAACTATTCGGCACAATGCAATGAGTTTAAATTGTCGAAGTGTTTCAGTTTCTCTGAATAAGAACGCCAAAGTTGGGAATTTCATTAAAAAATCACTATTGTAATGTAATAGGCCTCTTAATCAATGACTAACAGGTATTTAATTTACCTGTTGTATAGCTTGCTTTCTCAATTTAGAATGAAAAGAGAAGTTAAGGTAAGTCACGATTTGGCGCTTAATTAAAAAAATGCGAACTATATTATGCTGACAAACCTCATAATACCTGTTTTCAACGTACCCACCAAAGAGGTGAAACCAGTTACCAAAGTACAATTCGGGTTCTAAGTACAAATCAATTGCGAATATAATACGTGCACTTTTATGTGGTTATTACGCAATCTATCTTATTTATTTATCTTATCTAAGATCTGACAAGGTTAATTTATTTTAGTTTTTATTGTACTATTGTGCAGTCAAAATGTTTGTGAATAAAATAATTTAAAACTGATATTATTTAGTTTTACTTGCATGTATTTAAACCTTTTTAATACTATGCTCTCCTAATTACGACATGATTTCCTCCACCAGTGATACAAGTCGCCAAACTTAAGAAATCGGCTCTAAACCTAACTCTACTAGAAACCACCGGACTTGACAAATCAGCCCAAAACTCTACTTCCTTTCTATAAGTCTATCGTACGTTGCGCACATGGAACCGGACTTAGGCGTATGCATAGTGCGTGCTGGACCTTAGGGCTCTAAAATCTCATAAACTATGGTGTACTAAACTAGAACGTAGTGATGTTGATGCATACTCAAGTAACATAGGTACCTACTCGTACCTGCTCTGAAAAACTTATATCATTAACATTATATCCCAAAAGCGGCGTGCAATCTTTTATTCATATCTACCCGCTGGACCGCATTCGAGGAATGATCAATGCCAGCTCTACGGCACGGCTGTTCGAGCTACAACACTTTATGAGCAAATAGGCACGGTATCTATGCAATGTATACGTTTTCTAAACGCGATGCTTGAATGCAAGCAACGATTATCTCGGCGAGTGGTCAGCGGGCGCGCCAGTCGGACGCAGCGACGCTGGCTCGACGCACGTTCCCGCCAACGAACTGTCAAGCCGAATTTCGAAATTCGAACGCGCAACGCCCCGTTTTCGCCCAGTGTTTTGATAAAAACTTTTTGAATTTGTGCTTTTTAACTTTTGTGTTGTCTGTGTACGTGTTTTTTTTGGGACCGGACGGTGGAAAAAGCCGGATCTAAGGGACAGACATTCGAGGTAAACACGTGATTATGTCTTTATTTTTTAAGTGAACATTCACAATGTTTAGTAGATTTAATATCATTAAATGCACTAGCTGTTATTCGATAGATAGAGCCTTGAATTTGATCTGGCAACAAGTTTTTTTGCTGATTTCGGGAAGCAATTTTTTATAACAGCATATTAGCTTTTTATTTTTTTTTGTAGTAGGTACCTAACGTACCTATCTACATATTGAATTTTTATGAATAAAGATAGGTACTTACCTATATTAATTAGACCACCCTTGTATTTTTTCATCTCCAATTGAAGTACAATGTCATAAACATAGGTAGGCATTTGCATATTTACTAAGATTAGGTACTTGAATCAGATAGATTCATTAAGTATAGAAGTGCTTAATGAATCTATCTGATTCCCATTTCTTTAGCATAAACACACGCATTAATTACTTAAATTAATTCACCGAGCAAGTTGTTATAGGAGACAAAATACATTTAATTCGTAAAACGAACCTGTTATCGCCAAGATATTAGGAATCTTTGAATAACTAGACCTAAGTTATAAATAAAACCTGTTTAGAGGTAGAAGTAGTTGAGTAGATACTAAAGCACTCACTTACAAACACTACGTTTGTGAGTGTGTGTGCTTTTGTATCTTTTTTCATTTTATTTCCCAAGCAATGATTCATCCCCTAAATAGATAATAGATAGATAAATAAGCACGTATTAAGTAGGTAGGTATCTAGTTCAATAATAGGTATTTAATACCTAAAATGGGCTTGTACCTATGTCTATATTTCCTTTGTCTTCTATGTTTACAAGTCATTGAGGGTTACTGTGATAGATATATTATTAGACTTCAAAAATAAATTATCATAGGTATTGTAAATCTCACCTAAAAATCTGTTGTGATAAAAAAAACCAGCTATTCTAGATCTGCAGGTACCTACTGAATGCTGCTTAGTGTTAGTAAACCATCGACATTGTAGATCACAAACAGTGCACCAACGCACGTGAGTTTTCCCGGTAAATCTCGGCATACGTCACGGTTTGTAGGCTGTTCCGGAGATCGGTTCCGGGCCGTTATGTGCATGATGCATCTCACTTCTATCCTATCTTCTATAATCCTTCTCAAATAGAAAAGCAGAGATACCTACCTTGATACCTAATACAAATGTAATTTAGGATAAGTAGTATGGGCTTTGGTTACTGACAAGTACCTACTACGTGCAAACTTTTTGCAACACTTTTTTGTAAATATTCCATATAACACTGCGCAGATTCTTCTAAGAGTTTTATTTGGGCAAAACACTCTAACCTTTAATATGAGGAAGTCTGAACACGTTCTTGTAGGAACTGTCTACTGATTTTGAAGGTCGATTTAATGTTTCGACATGAATGAGAGCATGTTGACAGTTTCTTTAAATTGAGACGGATTATAGCGTAGACCGAGAAACTAAGGTTATAGGTATTATACCAACATATTTCCTAAATAGACATTGAGTTTACTATTTTTTTTAAATTAAACTCTTTCATTTAGCTTGCCTGACTTGCCTGTCAGCTCAGTGGGTAGTAGCTCTGTAGGTTGAGAGTTCGAATCCCTCCTAGGACAAACATTAGTGATGAACAAAGATGTTTGGTAGGTATGTGTAACAAAGTACGAGTATCGTAAGTAGGTATATATTAAGAAATATATAAGTTGGTACATAATTATATTATCAGTGATCTGGGCGCCATAATAGGATTTATGTGGCAGTGGTAACACCATCTAGGCTAGGTGATGTGTACATTGCTCATCAATATTTATTTATTTTATTTATCTACATTGTAGCGGCTTTTGTTACGTAAATTTATACTTGTTTTTCGGGATAAGGTTATTTCGGGATTTGTAAAGATCTGACAAAAAGCCGGACATTAGTACGTACGTACAAATAATTAATTAATTAATTAATTATATCAAAAAATGTGGACGAAATAAAAATAACGACGGGTGGACAAAATCAAAATAACGAATTCACTAGCGACGAAACCAACACGGTTCCTGTTGTAAAATATTGGTTTGGGATATTCTGCATAAATAAATAGTGTACCTACCTACACTACAGCTAGGTGTTATAATAAATGAGGTTTACATCATGCCCAAAGATTAGGATTAGGAGACTACAAGTATTTGTATAAACTTGAATGGGAATAAGAAACCGGCTAGTCAGCAGAACGTCGCCGTCCGTCGCCGTAGTATCCGTGCTCTACTATTTTACGTGCTCTACATAATTTGCTATCGTGCATAAAAGATGGCTTTTATTTTATAAGTGTTACGTATCACCGGCACCAATTTAATTAATTCATTAGGTAGGTATAGGTATTATTCATTGATAATATAAGTACTTAGCTACTTATTCATATTGTTTTTAGCACATCTTTGTTTATAGATAACTAGCGACCCGCCCCGGCTTCGCACGGGTGCAATGCTGATACTAAATATACTACAGAATGGTTCAGCCAGCGTTTGCAATTTAAGCGCAAAAAATGTGTTTATTTACGACATCACATTAGAAACCTCTAAAATTATCAGTGTTTCTCTACTATATTATGCATGTATTTTACATATTATAAACCTTCTTCTTAACGCACCCTATCTATAAAAAAAACCGCATCAAAATCCGTTGCGTAGTTTTAAAGATCTAAGCATACATAGGGACAGACAGACAGCGGGAAGCGACTTTGTTATATACTATGTAGTGATGATACTATGTGTGAACTAACGCTTACATTTGATCAAATTTTGAAAGAGGTACCTAATACAATTTCCGCATACAATTTTGAAGGATAACGGGGCTTACACATTTTAGTTAGTCTCAAATAATTGTTTATTCTTGGCCGTCTTGCGAAGCAAACATATTATTAATCATTCTCGAGGTATTTTGGAATTTATTAGATATATTAAATTGTACTTATTCAAATAAAGCTAGATTTAATGACTCGGGTGTGAATAATTGGATTAAAAGTTTTGTGTTTCTTTGTGATTCGAGCAAAAATAATCTATATAATTATTTTATAAGAAAAGTTACGAACAGCAACATACGATGTGTCTTTGTGACGTCATACTATTACTTCTTCTTCTTGTCATGTGTCATGTGATGGCAATTTTGCCCATGTCAAGTAAAGTAAAAAGTAAAAATTTATTTATTTGTATCTAGATAGGGATAGGTACAGTATTACTTATACAGATGGAGCAATAAACAATAGTACCTACCTAGTACATTTATTAGATAGGTACGAGTAGTAAGTCACAAGGTTTACTAGCCCCCACACTAGCATTCCTTGTGTTGTGGGTGGCTAGTCTCTTCCAGAGGCAAATTATTTTAAAATGGTTTGGTGAGGGTAGGACGGACCTACGCTTCTTGAATGCTAGGTAAGGTTGTTGCATGTGTGAGTGTGTCTGTGTGGCTGTTTAGATTGTTTATAGTAAGTCGTTTCGTTACAAAGTCGTCGTTTGTTATGTTATAAAAATTGCTCTCTTTATGAACTTGCTCTAGCTTTATCTATAATATTAACACGGGAAGCAAAAACTTGGTCCCCCTTTTTATAAAAATTGCGCGGACGGAGGCGTATGAAATTTCGCACACTTATAGTATATAGAGAAGGAGTGCAGAATGCTAAATTTTGTTTAAATTATGCATACAAAATACATTAATTAATTAATTATGGCCAAATTTCGACCAGTGGGCGACCAACTAGTTATAATAAAATAACCAAAATTTGGTACAAATAAAGCCTGAAAAACTCGGTAAAAATAAATAATAGGTATAATAAAAGCACAATGTTTACTCAGCAAAATGGCCAAAAATAATTTACTGACGTTAGTCGTTTTATAAACAATCTAAACAATTGACATTGGTAAAATAGACATCATCATGGCCATTAACAACCATGAAGAAGAAGAATGAAAGAATGAATGAATGAATGAATGAATGAACATTCTTTATTGTACACCTTAAAACTAAATATAACAATTTTATAACTAAATTTATTTACGAAAAATTATGTACATTAGGCGGTCTTATCGCTAAGGAAGCTATTTCTTCCAGACAACCTTTGGATGGAGAGAAACTTAAGTTATTTGGAAGATTGGTCGGGGTGCACTAAATTATGAACTATAACCTACTTATATACAGCAAATAAACGCAATAAACTTACACAATATTATTAATACTTATATATATTTACATAAATGATATACACAAATACAGATACCTAACACAAATTATAATAAATAGTTATAAAATAATACAAGGAATAATAAACATAATTATATAAAAACAACATACCGATGATTCATGACGATTCAGAGAGAAACCATTCTTTGATCCTAGCTTTGAACACGGTTAGTGAAGGGGATTGTCTAAGGATCTAAGGAGTTTCCAGACCTTTGATGGGTCTTTATTTGAAATATGGAGGCATGAATGTGGCGATGTTGAGCATCCATACAAACCTTATTGCAGCGATTTCGAGCAAATAAATATTTTTCTTTGTAGTCACTGGCTTTCAGTTTGTATTTAGTTTTAGCAGCTATCTTCTTACGTATCAACAGTTTGATTTCATCAGTAAGCCACGGTGCCGGAGAGTGTTTCATTTTAACTGCTCTAATTGGAGCATGAACATCATAGAGTTGCGATATGATGGAGTTAATGGCGCAAATCTTGTCATCAATTGTGGTGGCCGCCATTACTGGTTCCCAATCAGTATTCCCATCGAGTCTGAGTTTTTCCACATCCAATGCAGTTGCGAAGAAGAAGTTGCTCTCGGCTTTGGTACCTAGCATTTCAGTATTGTAGTATTAATCTAGGTTACCTACCTAAGTAGGTACGTAAACTATCTACAAAAACGTAAAGTAGGTAAATAGGTAATATTTAAGGTCTACTCTTTTCAGATTTCTACACTAGGTACCAACATTACTACATCAAACATGGCCAAATCTCCATTGGGTTCTCGTAACGCACAAAGTTGTTAACTCACCACAGAATAATCAACAGTTAATATTGCACGAGCCGTAGTTAGCAATAGTTAGTATTGAATGAAGTAAGGTAGGAACGTGGAGCAATCGAGGCGAGGCGTTGCACGTGTGCGATGTTGCTTGTAGCAGGTGTCGCCAACATTTAGGACCATCGATCAACATGTTAGGGACAAAATGTTTGGTCTGGATTACATTAGAACCTAGTGTAAACCAGACCAAACGTTTTCATTTGCAAATGAAAAATTGCAATTTTAATGCATTACCTACAAAATAAATTACTATATTTCATTTAGATAAACACGGGTTTTACTTACGTATTATTTTATCGATGGAGGCACTGACACTATAGAATCTTCAGCAGGGTACTAGTAGGTTGTGGCTGCGACGGGTGAGTTTGCCCCGGTCCGCTCGTTGCCGCTCGAGTTCACGGTTCGCACTGCACTTCACGCACGCACTAGGTACTTTTCGACTCGGTCCACAAGATAAAAGTTAATATACAATGTTAATAAATTTAATCAAGATCTCTTAAGCTGTCTTCAGCTTCACAAAGAAACATACAGAGATACTAATAATTAAAGGTATAATAATAAGTACCTATTAAGTAGTAAAAATTTAGCTCTGCGGTAAATCGTAAAAAGTGTTTATAAATTATAAATGTTGAGGACACCTTCCAAAGGGATCTATTGTAAGATCTAACTTGCAATTGATATTCTGTTCAGATATTGTCGTGTTGTTGCAGCAATTTAGACGTACGCAGACTATGTAAGGTTCGTGTACCTGCATAACTAGTTATGTAATAGGTACCTACGTACTCGTAGGTTGGTAATACAACAACAAAGAGTGGTAAGTACATAAAGGTAACCCAATTGCTGGTGACCTACATAGCGGTACTGTTTAGTTTCGTTTGGGAGTGCCTAATAATACTGGCCAAGTTATTCTGTGGTCTAGGTTAAAATTTAGTTTTAGGACTCTCAGTAGGTTATATATAGAAATATCCTAATTCAACTCACCTATCAGCCAAATTAAAAAATAAAACAAAATTAAATTAATATAATACCGGACATTTCACATAGCATCATCTGGCATCTGGTAAGCAGAGCTTGTGTTATGGGTATACAACATGACTTATATACTTTTTAATGTAAATACATATATTATATTATATATATTAGAAACACCTAGATCCGAGACAAATACTTGCAGATCATACAAACATTTGTCTCGCGGCGGCAATCTTTTAACTAGCTTAACTACGAAAACCTAATACAAGATAGTTTATAACATATCAAATGTGTCAGTTAACTGTTTGAGGGCAGAGCAACATGTATGAACATGTTAAAATAATATTAAAGTAATAAATAATATCTGTCTAATATCAAATTAATTCCTTTATTTCGCACATAGGTATCACCTATCTTGCATGTATATTTGTAAATTTCTGTATTACCTTGTATCTTCCAAACGGCTGGATGGATTTCGACAGTTAAGATATCAGTACCTATAAAGACATTCGTGTTTAAAACCCGAATGTCTTTATATAGGTGTTCAAAGAAGAAACATAAGGGCAGATTTTCGGAGCGAAATAGTAGTAGGTACCTAATACGTTAATATAAAAAAATAACCAAGCCTATCGAGCTGGGAATCAAAATAAAGGAAATTAAAAGGGGATTACAAAAATTTACTTAGGTTACAATATGTTTAAGTTTAATTAGGAATAATAAAGTTTGCTGTCAGGATTTTGTTTTTTTATTATATGTTCTTGTTTACTGTGCTTTTGTGCTTTATCTAGAGTTAGTATTATAGGCTCCCACTCCCAGATAGGTATTGAGCAGACCTCAGAACAGGAATGCACGCTACGTGCTCGGAATACGCAAGTGCGTAGAAATTACCAACAATACAATGGCTAGCATGCTTCTTATTATTCAGATCGAGTGGAACTCAATCCCTTCACGTTATTTTACAACATTAAACCCTCTCGGGGTTAATTTTAAATACCACGAAGGGCCTTGTAAGAGCTCAAAAGTATTGCGTTTAGGTAACAGCAGATAGGTAGGACCTATCTGTAACGATTTGATTTTATAGTACCAAAAATATTTAAACTATCAAAGCTCAAAGCCTCTACTTCTAATAAAAGAGTCGCAAGGACTCTTTTATTAGAAGTAGAGGCTAGATGGGGCTAGATGGTATTATGTGCATTGTCCACCAATATTTAATTATTCATACTGTGTATATACCTACTCGTAGATAATTATATTCCTAACATAATAGATAAATAAATAATGAATAATGCCGGACATTTCACATAGCATCATCTGGCCCCGAAGTAAGCAGAACTTGTGTTGTGGGTAGGTACCATATGACTGATATACTATATTCTTTTTTTTTGTAAATACATATTATATTATACGTAGAAACATAAATACTAAGAGATCATACAAACATTTGTCCCGCGCGAACCTTCTGTGTCTCACTCAGCCGAGCCTTGGCCAACTAAGCCACATAGACCCTGGTGTTGGGTCTTGAATCAGAACTGGACTTCAGTTCAATGCAATTTAGATTATTTACACCTTATTTGGACATTACAGATACTAACTATCTATGGAGATATGAGGTGGTGTACTTTAATCCTATCACCACATTGGTTTCTAAATAACAAGTAACACGATAAATCATTATGTAATGCATTAAAAATAGGAACACAAAACATATACATAATAGAGTACTTAAAGCTATATTTAAACAAAACATTGACTCTCCCAGTAGCTAAGGCATAGACAGTCTTTTATTGTTTTCCAGTTTCCAGCAAACCGACCCGCCTGAGACATTCTCAGGTGAGGATCGCATCCCGCAAGCTCGGCTTTCTTTGGGGCTAGATGACGCTGTGTAAAATGTTCGGTATTATATGAGACGCAGAAGGTTGCGGGTTTGATGGGACAAATGTTTGTATTATCTGCAAGTTTTTGTCTTGGGTCTAGGTGTTTCTATGTATAATATGTATGTATTTACAAAAAAAGTATAGTAGTATATCAGTCATGTGGTACCCATAATACAAGCTCTGCTTACTTTGGGGCCAAATGATGCTGTGTAAAATGTTCGGTATTATTATTATTATGTTCACGCAGAAGCATTATATAGGTAAATGTCTCTGTACGCGTTAGATGGAACGAACACCTGTTGTTGTGTAAAATTGCGTGCTTAGTGCAAGCAAAGAGACACGTCCAGGTCTAAAGCGAGTACACTTCTCAGGAAGAATTCTAGTGTGATCTTGCTTGTAAGGCTAGGCGAATACTTATATACTTACAGTAGATTTTTAGACCTGGGTTCCTCTCAAAGTTTTCCGTCGTCGTCTGAGAGCACGTACCTACTATAAAACAACGGAAGTGCCTACCTGCGTGCCTACGACACGACACGCAAGATCACGACTCACGACCCCGTCTCGATCTCGGCCGGTTAATCGATTGGCTATAGATATGCGTTTGCGCAATAAGGTTTAACTTCACATCAATCTCTGGCGATACATCGTCTTATGTCAGAGCCACGAAAAAAGTAGGTACCTATTTATTACAAATACTTTTTTTTGTATTACGCTTTTAAAACTAAAAAGATTGTGATGTCGAATAATGACAGCTCAGTCTTAATTGAATCGTCTTTTCTCATTTCGGTTTTATTATTATTATTATTTTATTCATGTTTATTTCGTCATAACTCCGTAATTAATAAGCCGATTTAAAAAATATATGTGAAAGGATATACTTCCCGATTGGTACCATAGACATTTCATCAAAATCGGTTTATTAGTTTGGTTTTCAAATCAAAATTGCTGGAAAAATAAAACACATCCAAGTAAACGAAATTTCGATATTTGGCTTTCCTGTCACTTTCCAGTGTTTAAAAATGTTAAAGTACTAAAAAGTGTGAAGAAAAAACATTTTTAACTGCCTTTACAAAAAGGAGGAGGTATTCAATTCGGTTGTATATTTGTGGGCTCAAATTTCATTCAATGATGTCGGTTTCCTTTTTTGTTTTTAAAACAAAATTAGCTTCCAATCTATCAAAAATCATTACAATTCATCTATAATTTTATGGCCTTGTAAAACAATGCTATTGTCTAGTTAATTATATACCTACACAGTAATTGAGTCCACGTGTGAACATTACTAACAGACTCATTAACGTTGCTGCGCAGGCGCATTATACAACATCGATGCCTTATATGTGATGTTTTACTAGGCAAGCTAACTTATAAAATGGATAGGAAAAATACCTCTTTTTATTGACTTAGATTTAGATTAATATTTAAAATGAATAAATTGTGAGAAAGAATACATGAATAATGAAATAAGGTGAAGGGGGATGAAAAAAAAAATAAAAAAAAAATATAATGGATTACACACACCTTAAAAGTTTCTGTTTCTGCATCGATAATTAATCGACTTCAAAAATAAGAGGTGGTTCTCAATTCGGTTGTATAACTTTTTTATTTTAATGTTTGTTACTTTTAACTGCGTCATTTATGAACCGATTTAAAAAAATCTTGTTTCATGTGAAAGGATATACTTTTGATTAGATTTAGATATACTTCTCTATATAAATCTATGAAACGCATTAGATAGGTACCACACGGAAGAGTAAATAACTCAAGAAAGTAAAATTATCCAAATCAGATCAATAATCTATCACATATCCTTTAGACTCCAACGTCTACGACAGTCAAAAGTTGACAGCTTAAAATAAGAAAGATTAACGTTAAGTATATACCGAAGTAATCGGTTCGTGAACTGATAGCAAGTATATGATGACGGAGTGTTCCTAATCTATTCATTATCTTAGTAGTAAATACTTAATTGTTTTATGCAATTTATCAAACATTTTTATTGTCTTTATCTTTTGTAGTAATTTCCGAAACAAAGACCCATAGTTAACTATTTACCTACCTTTTATCTAATTACTTAGTTATACTGTGTCTACAGAAAACTATATTTGTCATCCTGTTTCTTATTTAAGTATTTCTTAAGTAGAGTATGTTCTCTAATAATTACGTTTTATAAACTAAAAGAAAACCGAATGAAATTAAAGCCTATAAAAATACAACTGAATTGAAAACCTCCTCTTTATGAAGTCGGTTAAAAGCGTTTTTATTTTACGGTTTTAAATATTTTAACACGAAAAAGCAAAATACGAAATTTCGTTTAGATGGCATATTTTGTCCAGCCATTTTGATTTAATAATCAAACTAATGAACCAATTTTGAATGAATCGTATAGAATCGGGAATTATATCCTTTCATAGGAAAACATTTTTTTTCAAATCGTTTCGTATATGACGGAATAATAAGGATATCAAAAAAATACAACGGAATTGAGAATCTCCTTTTTTTGAAGTCGATGAGGTGACATTTATATAAATGACACAAGATACGAATTGCAATGAATCACAATTCTACATGTTGAACAGACTAATGCGAACAGACTGGCACAAGCGACCATCTGGTTAGTTTGACCACCACATGTAGGCAAGTACTTCACTATCGTCTGTTTATCAGTTATTGCCTAGGTCGGGCATGCTTTCTGATTCAATATTCATGGAAATTCTCAACTTACGAACATTTAATTATGGCTATCAGAGTTCTAAGGAGTGAAGAAAATAAAAGTATGAGAATAATGTATAGGTTAATATACAATAATACATGTGAAACAGGACCGCTCAAATCGATCTATAGATAGCTCAATTGATTGAGATCACTGCCAGAGGGCAGCGTCCCCAAGACACTGGCGGCATTGGCAGGTTGAATGGCAATGGTTGAATAGTTTCTACACCGTGAAATAATTTAAAAAAAGCGATGAGTATAGGGTGTAGCGTTCTTCTATCTGACAGTCTTTGAGACATCGTTGTAAGATTCAAAATCCAATAACTCACTGGAGAAGTACCTATGTACCTAAGGGTTAGATGAAGGGTAAAGTCGGTGTCGTGTAGTAGAGGAGCTGAAAGAGACGCGTTGGAATTACTATTATGGAAACTACAGCATCAGCACGTCGTACCTCCTTGGTATAAGAACTATTCCTAGTTCTTATGGGGACACTACCATGATAGTTTGCTTAGTTAGATATTGCTAAGCCAATCATAACCTGGTGAATGTGAAAGCCAAAATTAGGCACTCGAAAAACAAAAAAAAATGCTTCATTGGTAATATAGTACTATAAACGAACGGCAGTGATTTAGTTCTATTGAGCTGTCTATATTCAAATCGTTTCAGGTCCTCAATTGTTTGAGTCAAGTCAAAAAGTCAATCCAAATCAAAAGATATTTTATTGAATCCTAATTTGAATTCATTTAATTCACAAGGACCACTTTGAAACGTTTTAAATACTAGGTGAATTTAGTTGCCTATTCCTCCTAACCCAAGCTCGAGAAGAACTGGCAAGAAACTCGTCCTGGTCCTAGCGCTTTTTTGTATTATACTTTTTATAACTACTTAGCTTAACTACAAAAAACTACAAGAATGTTTATACATTTCAAATATGTCGGTTATTATCTGAGGGCAGAGCAACATGAGGCCATGCATTCTTATCAGTAATATAGTAATTTGTATTGTAATATGCTTTCTTCAAAAGACTGCCCTTTATGTATGCTTCCTTAATAGGTAGTTTAGTTGCATTTTCAGGAAGCTTATGATAGAAGTGCACCGTGTTCCCCATGAAGGACTTATTTACCTTTTCTACTCGAAACCTAGGTATTTATAATTTTTTTCTGTTCTTAATATGGATTCTATAAAGTTCACTATTTTGCTTATCTCTTTCTATATGAGTTTATAACAAATGTTCAATGTATGTTGTGAAGCTATTGTGAAACTAAGAATTTCTTTAATTATTTATCTCAAAGACAACGGCTTGACATTATCATTGTAGTATATCCTTCTGTTTATTACTTATTTTACCAATTTTGTTTTATTTTAAAATAAAAGTTCCTAAATAGAGTGTTTTGTGATAGATTACTGACAACACGAGGCAAAATCAGGCGACAATAATATAGGTTTTCAGTTTTCACGAAACCTTGTACAAAAGCCTCAAAGCACTCACTAGCGTGCTGGAAGAAACTTCCGAGTTTTAATGCATTTCTTGAATGGTGTTAACGAGGTCCAAGGGAAGGCGAGACCTTCACGGCTGCTGCTCTTGCCATTTGATTGCTCATCAGTGATTTCAAGGAGTCAACGGTCCGACGATCATCACTGTTCGATGTTTTTACTATTTCACCATCTTTTCTTGCTTCGATGATGTTTTGATTTCATCCGAGTATTTGGCCTTTCAACATTACGTACCAATTTGTTTTTGTCTAAGTATTTTGTTTCGTTTTTCCAATAAGTTTTTGTTGATAATTTTGTTTGATATTTAGGATCTTAGGCTGAGCTTATGTTTCAATCGTATGTCAAATTGCACTCATTGCACACGGAAGCATAGATAAGTTTACTTTTACATTTTGGGAAACATGTGCTTTATTTTGTCGATGGAGGCACCGACACTTTTTTGATTAATTTAGAGAATCTTCATCATGTTTGATCTGCTGTTGGCCTGCTCACACTTGCGCTCGTGATTCGTACTGACGTGCAAGATTCTTCTTCTTCTTCTTCATACTAATGTCAATTTTGCCAGTGTCAAGTGTTTACAGTTTATAGTCAGTTTGTTTATTATTAGAGTCTTAGTCGATGGTCAATTGTCAATTCTAGACGTCACGCGGAATGGCGTCTAGAATTTTCTTGGAATTCCTTGTCGTTCAAATCACATTGCACCACAATACACATATAATTCAATTAACCATACCCGTCCTGTAATCACAATTTATTCATTAAAATTCCGCCAAGATTACTGACTAACACATGCAATAAAACGGGTAAAAAATATTAAATTAGCAGAGCTATGTAACTCCATGAAATGACAGACGGAGAATCCGAGTGAATCCGACGTGCAAGATGAATAGATAAATCGAAACACTGTCAATGCCTCTATCGACAATTATGTCGCTCAAAATCTCTACTCAAGAAAGTTTTGATAATGAAAAGGTATACGCTTAGTTACGTCTCTAAATCATAGACTTAGTTCTCGATCGGAGCTTATGTTTGGTTATGAAATACGGTCCTTAGTTGACTCTTCAATCCACAAAAACCAATGGGTACCTTCTTAAAATGAGCTCATATTTGTAGGAGTTTTTAAGACCATACAAGTGTAGGTACTTGTATCGTCTTAAAAACTACAAATATGCTACTTCAGCGTAGTCTAGCCCATTTTTCAAAAACAGTGTAGCACCTACTTACGGAATACATAAAAATAGGTAAGTACCTACATTGAACACTTTTGTGGCCACAAGACCCGCTGTAAATATAATTAGCATAACCTTCAAGCATAACAGTTGTTTTTGCAGCATCCTCGATGAATAATGATGAATAATGATCAGTGGGTCACTGGCGCAGTGAACCGGTTTGAAAGCCCACGTGGTTGCGGGTTCGAATCCAGTCTAGAGCAAGAAACATACACACAGTACAGTGGGGGGTACCTGTTTGTTGATAAATATGTAGGTACCGCGTTTTTGCAAGACTTTCGTTACTAGTTCGACTTATGATACTGAAGTAATGCGAGTAAAATATATAGTGAATGTTATGGATAATAATTACGTTTTAAAAACTAAAAAGAAACCGACTTCATTGAATGAAATTTGAGCCTATAATACATTTTTAGTGGAAAGTAGATGTATTTTGCATATATAATATGGGTAGGCCAAATAAACGCGAGCTCAAATGAGACAGCGAGGTATGAAAGTACTTGAAAACATCATCGATGTATACAATTTTTAGATTTTCGTTTATTTTTCAGCTCGACCGATTTTGATAAAATTTATATGGGACCACCTATGAAGTATACCCTTTCCAACAAAAAAAGAATTTTCCAGTTCGGCTCAGGCATTTTCGAGTAATCGGTGAACATACATAAAAAAAAAAAGATCTGACGAATTAAGAACCTCCTCCTTTTTGATAAAGTCGGTTAAAAAATACTTAGAGAACCGACTGGAGCTCGTGAGCTTATGCTCAGAAAATGAGATAAATATTTCACGCAGATGACGTCATCATCAACATCATCAACCCGTGTCAGTCCACTGCTAGATCTTTCCCATGGCACGCCACTGAACTCAAACTTCAGCTGCCTTACGAATAACGTAATCATATCACCCGAAATTTAGGTTCTGACCATTTTTGGTACACGCTATTGATAATGATGTTGTCTTCAAGAGATATGCTTAGCATCAGCTGCCGGGAAGAAATATAATCTTTAGAAGGCAGAGTTCAATAGCAAGTTCTCGAAAATTTAAAGACGGAAACAAGAATACGTTTTGGCATTGCACTTGCACTCCATTCACTGTACGCTCGAGTGGAGAATGTGGAGAAGTGACAAGTGTTGAATGATTCATGCTGATCAGTGGGTCACCGGCATTGAGCCAGGAGTGAACCGGTCGCATACTCACCCACGTGGGTTACTGAACCTGTTTTTGTTGTTGCTTGTAAACTGATAGTTCTTGACAGATCAAGTTTGCCATGATCATTATCGGTAGTTACCGATTTATGGATGTCCGCTCGTTAGTTTACACTTGAATGGTTCGCTAGGCTTGCCATCAGTTCTCAATTGAAAGGAGGGGTTCTCAATTGAACTGTTTTTTTTTAAGAAACAAAAAAACTGGTTAGGTTACAAATCAAAAAAACTTAAAAAATATGTCATCCACTTAAATGAAACGAAATTTTGATATTTCCTTGCTAATAACTAAAAAGACATAACTTCATGTATAAAATACATAAAGTCGGTTGTCATTTTAGTTTTTATAATGTTATTATTATGTAAAGCCATTGTAAAGTTGTAATCAAAGAAATAGAGATAAAGTTTTTTAAACTTACGCGATCAGAACACATTATTATAAATACTTACGGGTATTTATCGCGTTTATTTACCTATTTTTCCCGACGTTTCGACAGGTTTACACTCTGTCGTGGTCACGGGATGACTGGAGTACTGGAGCTACCGCCTCTGCGAAGCGGGGGCAGCATTTTTTGTAACTACCCTCACTTGTTCTTCCGAAATAGAAATGTCCATCTGCACACTCGGACGACACACAACACTAACCGTGTCCATTACGCATTGAGAAACCGGTCTACGTTGAGTACACTTAGCTATAACTGGATTCCATGAGGCAGAGAGTCTGAAACCGTCTTCACGATTGAAATTAGGATATTTCTTAATTTCAATCGCTTCCCGAACCATTCTCTTGTAGTAATGCCTTTCATTACATAAAATTTGAGGTTTATGTAATTCAATCCAGTGATTGGGTCCTGAGTCCACGATGTGCTCTGCTATTGCAGACTTGTTTACTTGACGATTTTTGACCGCCGCTATGTGTTCTTTAACACGTTCCGCGACCGTGCGTTTGTCTATCAGTGATTTTGAATTGTGTGATCGAATAACGTACAATCAAGCACAGCGGACTTATGAGTTCTGTACAGAGCGTCATGAAAACAAGTTCAACCGATTGGTGACTCGAAGTAGAAAAGTACAGAGCAATAAGGTACAGTCGCCGACACAATTTCCCAAAACGGTTATTAATTTAACTGATACTCGTTTTGATGATGACACGGTACGCGTTTTAGAAAAGGGTCTAAATTTTGCTCTAACACCGAAAAGAATACCGTACGAGGATATTGTCAGTAGCGTGGAGGAGACCATTGTTCGTAATAAAATACCTACTATAAACGCGGAAACGCTGAGACAAGATGTTTCAATTACATTACGAAAATCAAGACTCCCGAAACCAAACATAACTGCGGGTGAGCGTCAAGCTCTGGAAGACCTTAGCAAAAACAAGGAGATTCTAATACTCAAAGCTGACAAAGGAAATGCCACCGTAGTTATGAACACACAGGATTACGACACTAAAATACGGATGATGCTTTGTGACAAAAAAGTGTATAAGCCGGTTGCTTACAATCCCACGGCTAGAGTAACAAAACGGGTACGAACACTGATACATGAGTATAAAGACCTGTTCACTGATGATGTTTTCGACCGTTTATACAGACCAGCTATTGTGCAGCCGCCTAAGTTATATGGTCTGCCGAAGGTACATAAAGCTGACGCACCATTACGACCAATAGTAAGTCAAATAGACTCGCCGACTTACAATCTAGCAAAACACGTCGCTGGTATCTTACAGCCACTTACGGGAAAGACGTCGTCTTTTGTGAAGGATTCGCGCCATTTTGTCAGCATCATCAGGGACATAAAGTTGGAACCCGGAGACTTACTGGTGAGCTTCGATGTTGAGTCGCTTTTCACCAACGTTCCTCTTAAAGATTGCCTTGATGTAGTGAGACATAGATTGAGTGATCACGAACTTCCTGATCAGTACATTTTGCTCCTTCAGAACTGTCTTGATGGAAACTTCTTTTTGTATCAAGGGCAACATTACCTCCAGATAGACGGCGTAGCAATGGGAAGACCTGTGGCACCTGTTCTTGCCAATATCTGGATGGAACATTTTGAATCCATGATAGACCTAGCAGCCCATGGTATAAAACTTTGGAAGAGGTACGTCGATGATGTGTTCTGTATAATTAACGGGAATAACCAGGAAGTCGATCAGCTAACTGATTATCTGAACTCCATACACCCTAAGATTCGCTTTACACATGAAATGGAGGAAAACAGAATGTTAGCTTTTCTCGACCTTAAAGTGATGGTAAAGTGTGACGGGACCTTGGCACACGCAGTGTATAGAAAACCTACACATACTGACAGATACTTGAATGCAGCGTCACACCACCATCCAAGACACCTGGAGTCAGTAGTCTCCTCACTAGTTAACAGAGCTCATGACCTTTGCGATCCTGAACATCTGCAGGGTGAGCTAGATCATGTTAAAGGGGTTCTGAAACGGAATGGCTACAATACTCGAATCGGATGTCGTTCTAACTGGAGGCGCAAACAGGAACACATTGATGTGAAAAGACAACCTGCGTTCTTGCCTTATGTGAAAGGAGTCACGGACAAAATTGGTAACATGCTCAGTAAATTTTCAATCAAGTCGATCTACACTCCACTCACCAAGATGACGAAGTATCTACGAACACCAAAAGACGTCGTACCTCTGCAAGTTCCTGGGGTTTACAAAATAGATTGCAGCTGCGGGCGTTCCTACATAGGCCAGACTAAACGCACGGTCGCGGAACGTGTTAAAGAACACATAGCGGCGGTCAAAAATCGTCAAGTAAACAAGTCTGCAATAGCAGAGCACATCGTGGACTCAGGACCCAATCACTGGATTGAATTACATAAACCTCAAATTTTATGTAATGAAAGGCATTACTACAAGAGAATGGTTCGGGAAGCGATTGAAATTAAGAAATATCCTAATTTCAATCGTGAAGACGGTTTCAGACTCTCTGCCTCATGGAATCCAGTTATAGCTAAGTGTACTCAACGTAGACCGGTTTCTCAATGCGTAATGGACACGGTTAGTGTTGTGTGTCGTCCGAGTGTGCAGATGGACATTTCTATTTCGGAAGAACAAGTGAGGGTAGTTACAAAAAATGCTGCCCCCGCTTCGCAGAGGCGGTAGCTCCAGTACTCCAGTCATCCCGTGACCACGACAGAGTGTAAACCTGTCGAAACGTCGGGAAAAATAGGTAAATAAACGCGATAAATACCCGTAAGTATTTATAATAATAAATAGAGATAAGTTTTTATAACAACCTCCTCGGGTCAAAGTAAACTTATACGTACGGCTCTTGAACTAAGATAAAATTATATGAATGCTTGCTTCTGCCCGCGGATTTGGATGCGTGGTACCTATATAAAAAGTAGCCTTATATGCTCCAACTCCCAGACTATATCAATACCAAGTTTATTTGGAGTTCGAGTTGTAGCAGATTCATCCCTAGCTTTTTTATCATCTGAATAATCTGGTATTTTCACGACCTCTGTGATGCAGTGGGCCAAGGCCCGGCTGAGCCAGAAAAAGTTGTGGGTTTGTTTCCCGCCACGATGCCTTTGATGATTTGTTTCGGGTTTGGATGTTTCTATATATAATATAGAATAAAATATAAAATATAAAAGTAGTATATCAGTCATGTGGTTCCTCATAACACAAGCTCTGCTTACTTTGGGGCCAGATGATGCTGTGTGAAATGTACGGGTTTTTTTTTACGTTATGCTTTATGAGACAGTTTTTCCTTAATTAAGATATTAAATTTTCCAATCGTAGCCTAAGCTATAACCCTCTACCCTATAACCTATTTAGCAAGCGTGCGATTAAGTATTTTGCCCTTGTCATTTTAATGTCAATGAATAACGATGGCAACATATTTAAACAACTCATTAACTAAAGCGTGATTATAAGATTAACCTAAATCTCAATTTCATTAAAATCTGCTCAGTTACAGCACGATTGAGGTACAAAGAAACATCCCGCACCACTTTCAGCTTTATCTAACTAATATTATAAATCCGAAAATAACTCTGTCTACCTTTTTGTTACGTTTTCACTCCTAAACCGCTGAACCGATTTTGATGAATTTTGGTATAGATATAGATGGGACCTTGGAGAAGGACATAGGCAGCAGCTAGTAAGTATGTCTATATTTACAAAAAAAGTATACAAGTATACCACATGACTAGGTACCCATACCAGATGACGTTGTCTGAAATGTCCGGCATTATTATTATTGTTATAAAATGTGGAGATGTGCCATATTAAATAATGTTCTTACGTGCCTCTGATTACCCTAGAGATCTCAGGTCTCTCTACAGCCTTGTGATTACAGTCGAACATGTTTCTTTGTGTGTATTCAGTCAATTCAGAAAGCATTTTTTTATGTAGGTACCATGCGTGCGAAACCGCGGGCAGCAGATAGTACTTAAGATTAGTAGAAGTAGGATTTAAGTTGATTATAAATGGCATTCAGTAAGTCGGCGAGGTAAACGCCTGCATCAAAAGCAACATTCAAAGCATATGACACAAAAAGGTCAAGCGTGAAACGATAAAGCCGGTAATGGATTGCTATTTATAGTGGCACGGACGAGGACATTGGAGTCTTTGAGTATTCTTCTATAGGTCCTGGCTGCGTCCTGCGTTTATTCATTTCATCCGCCGATATTGTGTGACTCAGATCTTAATGTCGCAGCATTCGATAAAAGATTTTACAACTCTACATGTAACTAGTACGTATATAGGATAAGTATTAAGTTCTTTCTAGAGGGAAGTTATGTTTAGGGGAATTGATGTGAATCCAGGATTGTTTCCTTTCTTCCCTCTTTCCCCGTGATTGCGCGTATCGCTAGTCTTTATAGAGTTTATTAAATCTATCAGAGTGATAAATAGCTCGCAATTTATAATCTAAAGAATTACTAAGAAATCAGATAGATAAAGTCTTCTTGAAGCATGTATCATGATAATTTAAATTTTGCCAGTGTCAAGTGTTTATATTGTTTATTGTATGTAGGAAAGTCGTATCTTGTCATTCGTCATTCGTTATTTTATATAAAACTAGCTGTTGCCCGCTGCTTCCTCCGCATTTTTATTGGAAGTAATTTTAACCTAAGTCTTTCCTCAGGATGTAATTTATCTCTTTGTTAAATTTTATTAATAAGTTTCAAACCAATAACACCATTAAAAAGTTTCCATACAAACATTCACACCCTATTTTACTCCTTTATGAGGGCTATTTTGAAAAATCCATGAAAAAAACATGTTGAAAAAACATGTCCATATATTTTGCATTTTAAGTATCCAAACCAAGTTTCTAAGAAATGACACCACCCGTTACTATGTTCCAATGCAAACTTTGACTCCTTCGTTAGGATTATTTTGAAAAATCTTGAAACAAGTGTCCATTTATTTTGCATTTTAAGTATTCATATTAAGTTTCAAGCAAATCGCACCACGCGTTAAAAAGTTTCATACATTATTTTTCACTCCTTTTCACCCTTTTAGGGGTTGAATTTCAAAAAATCCTTGTGGGTTGTTTTGCTGTAAAAGCTACCTTCCAAATTTCAGCTTCCTAGCTTCACGGCTTGGCGATGATGAATCAGTCAGTCAGTCAGCCAGTCAGTCAGTCAGGTTAAGCTTTTTATAGGTATAGATGGTGCCTTTCATATAAAATACCAATGGATTATTTTTGTTTGAATCCCTAATAAACACAAAGCTTTTATTCCAATTACTCACTCAAGAGTCAATAACTCTAGCTCTATTTAAATAAAAACCCCAATATTACTAACAAAACCGGAAATAACTGGAGAAAAATAAATAATACAAGAGCGTAATGTTTGCTTCGCAAGACGATCAAAAATACTCCAAAATAAAGTCAAGCTAAATAAAGTAAAGGGGCACTGACAAGTCTAGTGACCTTTGACAAAGACGAAAACTAGTTTTATCAAAGATCTTGAAAATCCACTAAAGATGCTATAGTTTGTGTGATAGTCTTGACTCGCAGACTGCTAATAGCGTTATCGTGATTTAATTTTGCACGGAAAGTATATAAAAAAACCTTTATTTTCTCGATTAAACAAAGTTTGTTTTTCAATTAAGTTAAGTTCTCTTTAATTTCTATAATTAAAGTATTTATTAATTGCAAAGTTTTTTTTTACATTTGTTTGTTGTTTGTCTTTACCCTCTTTGGGTAAAGGCGTCCATTTTGCATTATCCGTTTTGCACGGAAATTAACAAAAACAATAGATTAGTGCCCGAGCGCAAGCGAAGGCACTGAATTAACACGAGTGCATTAATTACGTAATTAACTTTTCTTTCAACTTCCAATCTACCTACTATTTTATCTGAAATATACCTACTCAAACTAAAAATATGAAGAATAAAAGTTTTACAATGGTGCAAAATGTTTTTTTTTCACCAAGTCGGTTTTTTTCAGCCGATTTTTATTATCAGCCAGTATCTTTTTGATCTAATGCAAACATTTTATATTAAACTTAATGGTAGATATTAAACCTCTGTGGTAAGTTTATATCTAAATAAAAAGTAAAAAGCAGTGCAATAATGAAAAACAATGCAATAATGAGATTTCATTTAACATTACTGCACTGTTTTGGTTCTAAGCAAAAAATGGGTCCTTTGTGATCAGTTTTGTAGTGATTAATGATAACAAATAAATAATGTGAAAAAATGTTAACAGGGAAAAAAAATGTTAAAAAAATGTTAATGTTAACTTGGGGAACAGGGCAGCAGTTTTTTGATAATATATTCGTTTGAAAAATATTATTTTTGAATTGGTCATTTTGAATAGTCTCGTGTTTCTTGCTCTACCGACTAAACCGTTTGGGGGTTCCTGGAAAATTTTTAAAATATTATGAATGATGATTATTATGTTGAAATTAGAAGGAAATTTTTTTACTAAATTATGTATTACAGCCAACTGTAATGTTTTTTTTTGTAAACCCAAAAAAAAAACATTACAGTTCCATACTAATTCTTGTAGTTTGCTAACTAGATGTTGAATTGTTTTAGGAGCTGACCACCAGTATTTTTTGTCCATACTTCAGAAGCCTACACTGTGCGTGTGCGACAAGCACCTGCTCCCAATTTATGTGTAGTTCGATTACGTTGCAACAGATAGGCAGATTTGGATGAAACTTTGTATAGACATCAGTCAGTGACCTCGAAGAGCATTATAATATACATAGATAGCACTGTGTACCCATACTTAAGTTTTTTGCAATCAAATTTATTTATTCCATTCTACAGATAGATAACTCTTTATTGGCTACCAAACGGTAAATTAGAAAAACTTCAATTTTACAAAAATAGACAATACAATGGGTTTGGTATCGCTGACAGCAATCTTTGCCAGGCAAACAGAGGAGCATATTGATGTGGTGTTTATATATAATATACTTACTTTTTATGAAGACACGACGCGTTTAAACTCATGGGGAGGAGCTAGTGCTTGATTAAGTTTTGTTGTTTACCTCCAGACAGCCTTTGCTCTCGTCTTGCGAGAGTGTGCGTGACTGTTAGCCCTTAATTGACCCCGAAGCGAAGTCAAGGTGTTTCGTTAATGACTGCCTTCACTGTAGTTGTGATGTTGTTCATAATTTCCACGGGAAAAAGTACCTAGATAAGGTATTATCATTTATAGAAATATGCACAATTACTCTGATTCTGTAGTTTCGGCGGACACAAACATACGAACGAAAATTCGAAAATACGAACGAACTTATTTCGTTTGCACCAAAGTTTGAATCTAGATCAGTTGAGCTATCTATAAAACGTTGTAAACGGTCCTCAGGTAACTCAACTGTTTCACATGTATTTGATATTATTATTATTGTATTTGATGTATATTTATGTAAATTAATGTATCATACAATTTTAACATATTTTGAAACTGTCATTTAAAACTAATTTGAATTATGGCGTCCGTAAAACAAGGTTGTTCGTGTTTTAAGGAAATTTAACTATTCCGGCGAAACAACGCAATCACCAGCAATATACGGTATTTATCACACTTCTGAAACAGTTGTTCTATGCAAGGACCGATCAAAACGATCTATAGATAGCTGAAGTGATCAAACCACTGGCAATGGGTTACTTTCAAAACTTTCGTGAATTGTACTATTTTGTTCATGGACAAAGTTAAATGTGAGAAAAAATCCGTGCTTATCAAAATGTACAGTTTATGTTTTATTGTTATTTCTTTATTAATACATACTAGCAGTAACATTGTGCGTAAGATACCACAAGACTAAAAACGCCAATCATACTCCAATACTATTATTGTTATTATAAATTCATATGTATATCTGTTTGTTACGTTATCACGGCTCAACAACTGAACGGATTCTGATGTAATTTGGTAAGAATATAGTTTGTATCTTGGAGAAGAAAATATGCAATTTTTTATGTAGGTACCCCGCGTGCAAAGCCACGGGCAGCACCAGGTTTTCTATATCTCAATTCCGTGCTACAGATCATAATTCGAATCGCGAGTACCAGTTTTGCAGCAAACATTATGCAATCAGTAATCAGTTCGCTATCCGTTCTAGTGCAACGAGTTTTAGTGCTTGCTTAGATTACTGTAAAGTACCTAGTATTTGTAGATGTAGGTAAAGCTTGACCTAACCGTAAACCAGTTGCTATAGCTGTACGCACAACTCACAGCTGCGATTATAGAATTCTGTTACTATCAAAACATTGATACTAACTTTCAGTTAGTAGGTATTGATGAATTGGTATTATGGAAGGATGATGTTGATTGTAACATGCTGTCATATGAACAGAAACCGATCGTACATAATACCTACCAATCCATGAAATAATGCATATTGATAATTATTTCACGTTTGGTATAGACATCGAGTGTCCCAAGAGCTGGCTCTTAACTGGCCTAGCGTATTAGCATTGAAAGAAAGAAAAGAAGGAAAAAATATATTTTTATTTGTCCTAAAAACTACCACATACATAATAACTACACAATACAAAAAAGTAAGAAAAAAAAATGTTTGTGCGCAGCAGGATCTATGGCAAATATGGTATAATATACTCAGCATTGTGCTGGATGCACACTGGAGTGCCCACCTAGCGCTGGTTTTCATCGTGCTGTTCATAGCTATTCAACGTGGCAATGCCGTCAGTTTCTTGGGGACGCTGCCCTCTGGCAGTGATCTGGATCAGCTGTCCTATCTGTAAATCGTTTTAACCGGTCCATAGATAGCTCAACTGTTTTATATGTATTTTAGACATTACATATTTTATTATTTATATTTTATACGTGTTTAAAAAATATATTATGTAATGTATTTCTCTGTACATATCTGTAATTATTATAAAATCAAAAACGATAATTGATTGTAGAGTTTAATAATCGATATGCTGGTGATTTTTTTCCGTATCTTAAAAGGACAAAGTACCCCTTTTAAGATCATTTCGCTATCCCTCTCCTTTGCCTGTCTCTCAAGACTCATTTCATCAGCAACCAGTGAAGTTTTGAAGTTGAAACTAATATCAATACTTACCTAATTCTATGCTCCATTGGAGCTGTATAAAACCAACCCTATCCCTACTAATATTGTAAATGCGAAAGAAACTCTGTATTTCCGTCTGTCTGTTTGTTACGCTTTCACGTCTAAACCGCTGAACCGTTTTCATGAATTTTGGTATAGAGATAGATGGGACCTTGGAGAAGGATATAGGCTACTTTTTATGTAGGTACAATGCGTGCGAAGCCGCGAGCAGCAGCTAGTTACTTAATTAGCTAACGTGGTGTTAACGTATGATTTTTTCTTGTCATTCTATGAATAGAGATATCAGCAGGTATAAACAATACTATTGTGCTATTATAAGACGCCCCAAGCCTTTAAATCAACGTTATCCAAAAATACGCCCTAAATCCTAGGTATTTCGTTAGAGCAATGATCAGTGTTTTATAGTGACGTATAATTGCCTTGATAAATACCTACATAATGCCGGACATTTCACACAGCATCATCTATCCCCAAAGTAAGCAGAACTTGTGTTATGGAAACCACATAACATAGTATACTCAAGGAATTAATTTGGAACTGCAAGCATAGTTTTCTTTTGGAGATGACGTAGGTACCTACTTAGGTAACTTTTGGTATCTACCACTATTCTCTGGGACTAAAACTCGTAAAATAAATTATCTACTTACCTTACTATAATTATCGAATTTAAGTACTTACCTAACTTACCTACTGTATTAATCATAGTAATTTGTGGCGGACTGGACTAACTTACTAACAACGTTAATAGCATTTTCTCCACTTTTCATTTTCACGACAGCTATCTCGTTTACAAAATTGATTCGATCAGTCGCTGTTTTCTAATGACTGTAATAACGTGTTGTCGTCTATTTGATTATCCGTGTTATGTTGTCATTGAACTGTGTATTGACAGGCAACTGGCCGGAATGGCGGCTATGATTCCCGCAGCGGATAAAACTATAGACTGATACAAATACAAATTAATTAATTTACCAAGAAATTACCTGGCCAAGTGCATGTGACCACACACAGTGAAAGCTTCCAATGTCAGTATGGATAAGAATGATTAGTGGACAGTAAGGTCACAAACCAATTCAACACCTAATTCAAAAATATCTAATTAGCGTAGCAAAAAAAAAGTGGTTAGATCACTGACCTCTCTCAAAAAATAGCCACTTCAAAGAAAAATATTTAGAGAATATCCTTATCAAAAAATCGTTTAAGAAATTCCTAGTATCTTTAAAAGGCGTATCCAACGATATCCCACACAATGATGTATTAAAACATAAAAAATAATCATTTTTTAGATTGTATTTCATAACTTTGTAGTAGGTACGTATTAGTGACGTATTTCGTATTTTACGTATTAGTGCTTTATTTCATCACGATACAATTAATAGTCTGCGAGCAAGAGCAAGATAAGGGGCGGACAGACAGATTGTGGACTACGGAAACATAAAAACTGTTTTTACTGGTGTCCCCGCACTAGAGCAAGCCTGTATCGCGGTAGGCTAGAGACAAATAACAAATAAATAATGCTGGACATTTCACACAGCATCATCTAGCTCCAAAGTAAGCGGAGCTTGTGCTATGGGAACCACTGATATACATACTACTTATAGGTACATACACTTTTTTTTCTAAATATATTATACATAGAAAAACATCCAGACCGAGACAAGTATTTGCTGATCATAAAAACATTTGTTCTGCGAAAGGAATCGAATACACAACCTGCATCTCAGGGAAGTCTTCGCCAGTTGTCCAAAGTCGTCATTTATTTCATAAATAAAAGTAAAAATAAACGATTTTCACAAATTACATAAAAAACAAAAGCAGATATCACAGAAACAATGCAAGACAAGACACAAGAAAGGCAAACCAAGTGGGTTATGAATTAAAGTTATCAAGTATACCAGCTATTTTTTATTTGTCACCGAATCATGCATTACTTTCCACGTGTTCCTCTCCATCGCAGCCTCCTTGATTTCCTTATAAGTTTGGCTTATGTAGCTTATCCCTAGCCGTCCTCTTCGTCTCTTTCCAGCATTTGTTACTCTTTCTGTCCAGCTAATTTTGTCCAACCTTCTATAACACCACATCTTAAATTATTCTACAATCACTCTAAATGTTTGTTCACGTCTCACACACATATAACGCTATGCTAAATTAAAATACTGCTCCTCTCCATCGTGTAAAGGATAAGGTATAAAACTTGACATTGGCGAAATTGTGCTCCTTCCACAATGGCCATTAACCAAATCATCCTAGAAGGAATCAGTCAATCCTAAAAGATCTAAATTCAAATGTTGCGGTTTTCATATATTTTTTTGTCTATGCGGCCAGTGAATCCACCGTTTTGTTTTTTCTGCAGTATAGCTATACAACCTTATTTGTTATTTGTAACCTTATTTGTAAGTCAATAGATCTAACAAAGTCAAGCAAAGAGAATATAAAAATGTACTAACTTGAGAGTCTAGTTATGAGTATTTAACGAAAACCTGCTATAGAATGCCGAATCATTTATTTGTACAATGATTTGTAGAGCTTAGCCTTGACCACTCTCTGGAGTCTGACCGTGAAATTACAACTGCTGAAATTATGTTTTGCTTCTGTGTACCTACTTACGATATTGTTTATTGCAATTCGTTCATATTTTTTATGGACACAGAGACAGATATATTCGTACGAAACATTAGTGGCCTTACTTATGAACGTCTAGCTAATAGAACTGTTAAAGATAAAATATCTACGAATAGGTTTTATTCTAAGTTTTTTTTTTAAAGCTGGTAGGTACTAACTTTGCTAATTAACTAACGAGAGGTTTAAGCAAGTAATGTACCTACCTATTAAGAGTATTCACTTCTTTACGAATTTAATACTTAGATAATTAGGTAGTGCATTTAAGCTCTAGGTGCGAGTAAAAACGAGCTCTAACTTATTTTTTTTCAACATAGATATAGGTGACGCGATACATTATGTACCACTTAAAATTGATTTAATTGTTTATATACTCAGTTTTAAGAAGAACAAAACAAAAAAAAAACTAATTGGTCGAGCCATTTTTAAGAATTTGCGAGACTAACCTACGGCAATTGTTTCGCAAGAAGATACAATACTTACAAAATATTTATTTCTCTAAACTTAATTTATGATACCATGAGTGTGGTTTTTAGGTATAGAAATACGTATGTATAAAAAATCTGGACATTTGACACAGCATCATCTAGTCCCAAAGTAAGCAGAACTTTTTGTTGTCGGAACAACATGTCTAATATAATATTAGTCATGTTGTTCCGACAACAAAAAGTTCTGTTGTACATATGTAGTATAATACTACATATGTACAAATACATTTTTTTGTAAATACTGGTTTTTCCATGATTCCATATTCATACATATGCATATGGAATCATGGAAAACCCAGACTCTGACCCAAATATTTACAAATCATACAAACATTCGTCCCTTGGCAGCAATTGCGTCTCAGGCAGGCCTTCGCCCTCTGCGCCATATCTTATAATATCTTATTAGTATATCATAATAATCTTTCTGTAACTCTTGTGTTACGTTACATATTTGAAGCATGAGAGGGAGAAAGCGATACAGTATAAATATGCATGCCGATTTCTCTCTTTGCACGCACTGCGATTTTCTTCTATGAAAACTGCTATGACCACACAGTACCGGCGGCGCGAGCGACTAATTACTTCGAAATTACTATTATGGGCAGTGCGTTGAACTTAATTAGAGTTGGTTTTATTATGACACATGCCATTAACGAAGAAGAAGTATAAAAACACCTTAGTGAAGACAATGTCATTAAATGAAGAAGGATTGTCACACCACTTGGAATTTGCACCTATGTATTTGTAATTGACTCAAATACTTTATCTGAGACATGTGGCACTTCATTCATTTCTTTGGAATCAAAGTCAAAAGTCAAAACATTTTTTATTTAATAAAATCAAGGACCACTTTGAATCGTCTTCTTACATGCTAGTGAATCTAGGTGCCGGTTCCTCCTAACCCCAGTTCAAGAAGAATCCGGCAAGAAACTTGTCTGGTCTTAACACTTTTTGTATGATCCTTGCCAATTTAATTACGGATGTTGGAATTTTGTCGAGTTGGAGCAGATTCAACCCGAGCTTTTTTCCATCTAAATAATCTGTTATTTTATATGCTTTATAAGACAGTTTTTGTTATATAACGTTTTTTTAATTTGCCAATCGACAATTTGAGTGCTACCGAATAAGTTCGATTATGCGCGAAACTCATGACCCTGGAACTACAGTGCCATTTGGTTAAATTGCCAAAACGGATTGAATATTATTAAAATCGTTAAAAAGTCTACTCTAGAGACAAATTTTTGACAAGACTCATGGATTTTTTATTTTATTTATATTTCTTGTGTAAACAAGTGAAAAATAAGTAGGGAAATCCAAAAAAATATAAAACAGCAGGATCCGCCATAACGCTTAGAAAGAGAAATTAAGTTAAAATAAATTTGTCTTGTGCGAAAATCGCAAAAATCGTACTAACCGACTTTTTCAGCATCGTGTTTTTTTTACTATCGGTTACTATTACTAGTCCAATAATTCTGTCATAAACTATGAATGCATTGTTTTTAAGTTTGTAATCTATAGGTACTAAACTAATATTATAAATGTGAAGGTAACCACGTATAAGTACGTCATTTTATATAAAACTAGCTGCTGCCCGCGGCTTCGCACGCGTGGTACCTACCTAAAAAGTAGCCTATGTCCTTTTTCAAGGTCCCATGTATCTCTATTCCAAAATTCATCAAAATCGGCTTAGCGGTTTAGGCGTGAAAACGAGACAGACAGACAGACAGACAGAGTTACCTTCGCATTTATAATATTAGTAGGGATTACCGGTTTTCGGATTTTTTCATTACTTGTGCTGTAAGACCTTGCCAAATCTTGCCAAATTTCATGATTCTAAGTCACGGGAAGTACCCCATAAATTTTGATTTACTGGCGATTTTGAAATATGCGTCATAAATTACCGTATATAGCCCGTATTTTTAACTGACTTCAAAAAAAGGAGCAGGTTCTTAATCCGGTTGTACTTTTTATGGGCACTAATTTCATTCAATGAAGTCTTCAGTTTTTGATATTCATTTTAGTTAGATAAACGCGTTCCTAAGAAAAAAGGTCTTGATATACAAACAGACGGACAACGAAATAATTTTAAGGTTTCTATTTTTCTTTTAAGGAACGGAACCCTAAAAAAGTCACCCACGTTTCTCTTAACAAACCAACGAATAATATCTGATGGAACTAAAATAAACTTGAAAAGTAATTCGCTTACAGAAAGGAAGCCCAACACGGAATCAAACCCAGGGTCAACTGCATCTTCAACGATCTACGCTCACTTGTATAGACTATTGTTGTAGCGAGTCCTTGGAACGAACAATATTAATGGAAAGGTATTTCCTGACTATGTTTAACTTTTCAAGATGATTTTTTATGACGTTAAGAGGTACTTTTTACTTATACAAAGGACGCATAGTGCTGGGGACAGTTTTATAGAAGGATTAAAATTATCCATCCTCAATTATAAAAATAATAGCTGCTCCCGCGGTTTCGCACGCGTGGTACCTACATAAAAATTTGCCTATCTATGTTTTTCTCCAAGGTCCCATCTATACCCATACCAAAATTCATCGAAATCTGATCAGCGGTGAAAATGTAATAGACAGACAAACAGACAGAGTTACTTTCGCATTTACAATATGCTTAAGCATTTAGTAGGGATAAATAATAATTTAAATTCACAAAATAAAGTGAAAATAAAGTACACCTTGACGGAAAAAAGGCTGTTTTTCGGAAAAAAGTTTTAAAGAAAGTTATGTTTTAATTTTGTTCCATTCTTTAATTGATGTTTCTTGGACTTTCCGCATTTAATCAACGCAACTTTATATGACTATTAATTACGTTATATAATCTAATAAAACTTTAAGTAGGTATACCTTAGTAATTTTGAGTCGCCAAATATTAACTTCATGAACGCCGCCGCGCATCACGCTTTACGTAATGAATTAATTTGCTTGTTTGGCGACTCAATATTACTAAGGTATAAGTACTTACATTAGTTTAAGAAGTCATCAGTTTGTTCGGCGGTTAAATTTTTTGTCAAAAGATTTATTTTATATTTTTTTGTAGCTATGATCTAATAATTACTACATGCTTAATCTTTGATTACTATTAAAATAGCTACTTACCTTACTGTACTAATAATTACTACATGCTTAATCTTTGATTACTATTAAAATAGCTACTTACCTTACTGTAGCTATCATACATTACAATCAGTGAGTGAACCACCAATCATCCCCTGTTTGTCTGTGTCTGTGTTTCTGTAATATATTTAAAGAGAATATGTTTTTTTGATAATTTGACTCGTAGTCCCAGGAATTTGTCCCCATTAATGGTAAATGATATGACATTTCTTTGAAAAACCGAAATATATTTGATTTCTACATTTTAAGTAAGCACAAATGTAAGGATTTTTAATTACAGAAATCTTACTCTGTCATTTTCGGCCATATTTGTTACATCCTACCAATCTCTAGCTTTGTTCATCAATAAGAAATAATACGCCAACGTTTTGTATGCAAGATGGAAGTTGTAAAACAAGAAAGCAATAGGACCTCGACAACACAGCCAAATTTTTACCCATAATTAGGGTCGATGCGTCAGTATTAAAAAAAATCGTAGATCTAGTCATCCTCGTAGAGCACGTAGTCGTAGATCCAATTTATCACTGAGCACATCTAAACCTTTAGAAGTGAACACTTTGAACTGAGTTGCCACATCGGGCGTGCCATTTGCACGTTTCGCAACCATGGGAAATGCTGTTCGTGCCATCGTTTTGACAAGTTTGTGTTAGTGGGGTTGCACATTAGTTTTGTGGTTTGTAATAAAAAAAACAATTCTAAATTATAAAATTACAACCTCTGTGGCGTAGTGGGCCAAGGCCTGAGATGCAGAAGGTTCCGGGTTTACCTAGATTCTTGCCGCGGGACAAATGTATGTATAATCTATAAGTATTTGTCTCGGGTGTTTTTCGATGTATAATATGTTTTGCAAATAGAAAAATTATATAAGTTAAGTAAGTATACACACTTAATATAAGTATATTAAGTGTGTTCTGAGGTAACAAACATTTAAAAAAAATACATCGACTTGGGAATAGACCTTTTTTGAAGTTGTTTAAAAAGTAATGAAACTTATTAAAAAAAAAACAATTGTTTAAAGAGGTAAGCAAAGCAGGTAGGTATATTTACCTTTAAATTCAGTTTGTTTGATTCAAACAACCTACTTGAGGTTCAAATAATGCAACTAACAGTGCATCTAGACATACGTGAACACAGGCTTTCCGAAAGTTCGTAAGAGACAGCAAACACGCACTCCGATCGAAGGAGTGAGACCAACTTCATTCGAGGCTAACTTCACGCAAGCCTACATTCGATGTGCATGAACTATAGTGTGAAGGTGTTTAGTGTTTATATATAGCTAGGTTTAGAATGTAATTATGTCTCCGTTCTCTCACGCCCATTAGATAATATGCTATTCTATGCTGTGTTTATGTTTACTTGAATGCCTTCTGTGCCAAGATCTACTAACTTCAGTTCTAGTTGGTAGGAACTGTACACCGCGGAATATTAAATCTATGTTTTATGAAGTTCTGACGTATATATTTAAAAATATATAAGTACTCTATCAGTCATCTGGTCACCATAATATAAGCTATGCTTAGTTTAGGGCTAGATGGTGTTGTGTGCAATGTACTTCCATATTTATTTATGTATTCGTCCAATAAGTCATAACATAACATAACCTAATTACAAAAGCGCTACAAGCTACAACCAAGACGAGAATCTTGCCAGGACGTCTACTCTGCAAACCGAAATCGATATTTTGGAACGATAATGTCGTCAAAATGTTCAAATTTTTTTGTGGAATTGACAGTTGTTTTATTGCTAAATCAAAATTATAGTATCGTCTGTTTTTTAGCAACAGATTTAAACTATACATTAGCTATTGTGAGATTATAAGATATACCTTTTGCCTTTGAGTTCATGATATATAAAATATCTACATAGGTAAAAAGAAGATTGAAAATACTGCACACCATAAATACATTAGACTTGTGGAAGAAATAATAATGTTTCGCTAGTCGGTTGAACAATAGGCAGGCTTAGCGCATTGTAGCGATCTCTGTCAGACAACCTTGATATATACTACATAATAGGTTATTTTGCGTACTTAGTAATTATGTTTTACCTGTAGGTATGATAACTACTGTTAGACTTTATACCTATTTTTATTGTAAGTATTTTATTTTCTTAGTATTATTAATTAAATAAATTATTATAAATATACTTTGACTTTGACTTTGACTTTATTAAATTAATACTTATGTTACCTATACAATAATGGGAATAGATTTAGGTGCGTTTTTAAAATAATAAATAGGTACGTACTTATATACGGCCAGTCCTTATGTACTAAGTCCTATGTACTTATATACGGTCAGTCCTTATGTACTAAGACCTATGTACTTATATAGTTTCAATGAATAATGATAGCAAAAGATTTTTACGTAATTTTATGTTTTCTTCATCTTTTGTTCACCTTCCATTGTTATTATTGTCGATTGGCAAAATTAAAAACGTAATAATACAAAAACTGTCTCATAAAGCATAACATAAAATAACAGATTATTTGCGGCAAAAAAGCCGCATGGGATGAATCCGCTCCAACTCGATTCTGCATCCGTAACAAAATTAGCAAGCAATTAAAAATTAAAAAGAAGTTTTAAGACCAGCGAGATTCTTGCCGGATTCTTCTTGGGGTTAGGAGGAACCGTCACCTAGAATCACTGGCATGTAAGAAAACGCCCACTGCACCACAGAAGTCGTCAAAATTAACCATTATTATGTACTTACTATAGGTAGGTAAATATCACAAACTAAGTGCATCGATTATACTAATGGAAATTGCTCTATTTTTATCTAAAGATTCCCGTGTAGACGAGACACGCGACGCGACAATGTTGACATGGCAATTTATAGCTCAATTTATGACGTATCATGTAGTATTTATTATTTATTCTGTTATTACCTACCTAGGGTAATATAGAGTCGATGACCGGATGTACAGTTTGGGATTTGCTGTGGCACATAAGACAATTTTGATAAAATTTATACGAGTAGAAGAGAAGAAAAAGTTTAATCCTAAATCTATATAATAAAAATCAATTGCTGTTCGTTAGTCTCGCTAAAACTCGAGAACGGCTGGACTGATTTGGCTGATTTTGGTTTTGAATCATTTGTGGAAGTCCAGGGAAGGTTTAAAAGGTGAGTAAATATGAAAAAAATGCTTGCTTTTTTATTCATCGATTCTGAGGCGGTACGAAGTTTGCCGGTCAACTAGTAAATAATAATACATTGATTATGTGCCTTTTCGGCACTTTACCTGCGGTCAGTGAATTGAATTCTGTTTTTTTATTATTCTGTATATATCATTTCATTAATTAAATCAGACTTATTATAACACCAAGGTTACAGAACCGACACCGCATGTACTAATTCGTCTTTCCTGCGGGTCCTGTCGGCAAGGACGAAAGCTTACATTAAGGCTTACCTAAGTGCACGAAAGGAGCCTCTGAGGCGCACTTTAATCCTTTCACCACACTGGTTAGATATAACTAGTGGCACGATAAGAAGAAGAAGAAGTAATCGTATATTATTCTGTATATTTCAATTCATTTATTAAATCAGACATTATAACACCAAGGTGTTTGTAAGCTTTATTTCAAGTGTTTTGATGAACAATTAGAATGCTCCAGTCCATCAGCCTCATGTGTTAGTTACCACTGGACTAGAACACGAATGAAAGATTTCATAACAGGCAGATCACATCTCATTTCGCATTGAGTGTGAACCGTGAACGCTTGCGGCAACGAGCGGACCGCGGATCAAACTCACCCTCATGAAGATTCTCTAGATGAATCGAAACATTGTCGGTGCCTCCATCGACTAAAAAAATATGGGTTGCACTCTGGGAGTGCCGACAGAAGACTTGAAAACTTGTTTTGGCGCGTTAGAGTTTAGTAATAAATCACTTCAAAATCAGTAACTATGGCGACTGCCAATCAAATACTGAACAAACACAGATGATGCAATATTTTTTGTTCTGAATGTAGATAATATATCAAAGAACCTAACTCAGTAAACTTCTCCATACAAAAGGAGACTGTAAACATGTGAATTAAGGTCTTTAATCAAATGGGGCGAGCGCGGCAGCCGGCTGGGTCTCGGTAACGGTGTCGCGAATCCAGAGGTTTTACCTCATCTAAAAATATGCGTACCGCGTTAAAAGAAGTTTTCACTTCAATAATACGTGAGTAAAGCTCGTGTTTATCAAAATGTACAGATCACATCTATCTGGTATACCCTGCAGAATCCTATTGATGCTGCCCCGTAATCTGCTGAGCAGTGAGGCAGTTTTCTTGCGGATTATGGCATGGAAACCATCAATCCTCGCTACCGCAAACATGGTAGGTGCATAAAGTGGATAAGGGCTGGGAGATGATGATGATTAATAATAGCACAGAATACTTATTAGTACAAGAACAAAACATTTATATAAATAGCGACTTTTAATGCGGCGCAACAAAGTGCAATTTAGCTCGCACAAGCGCATTGTGTTGACATTATGTTTACCTACATAGTGCATCTCTTTCTATCTTGTAACTCTATCTCGTTTGACGCGGCTTTTCTCTACTAATTTGCCCAATAAATTGGGTGCGTATGGCTTGATAAAAGAAATAGGTTTTTTTTAAATAGTAGGTCAATCACCTTTGATGACCAGTAGCTTAACGCTACCTGTAATAAGCTTATTTATCTAGCGATTACGCTACCTCAATTTAAGCGCTAGCCTCAGGTCAGAGAGCTTAAAATCGCATAAATCAACCGTCAACTATAATGAGACCCCTATGAAAACATCACGGTACCAGTAGGGTAGGTCATTATTGAGTGGTGATGTATGGTTGGTTTAATAATAGGGTAATGTGTCCCGAATATTGACATTTCGCGATCACGCGATTGAGGTAAACGTACTTTTAATCGGTTAGTCATTGTAATAAAAAAAATATTGGCACCTAATTTTATATATATATAAGCTCTCTATAGATCGTTTTAAGCCGTCCTTAGGTAGATCTACAGTTTTACACGTAATTTTTATTGTTGTATGATATTCTGAAGGATTATACAGTAATGTACATATAAGTAAATAAATAATACAAGACATTTCACACAGCATCATCTAGTGCCAAAGTAAGACTATACTATACTATATTTTTTCTTTTGTAAATACATACATATTATACATAGAAAACTTCATCTTCAACTTTATATATGTACATAATCGACCTACCTATGCAGAAGGTTGCGGGCTCGATTCTCGCCGCGGGACACATGTTTGTTTAATCTGCAAGTGTTTTATTGAAGCTAGATGATGCTGTGTGAAATGTCTAGCAATTTTTATTTATTTCTACTCAGCAACATTCAGCATGTATGTTCTACATTAGAATGGGTGTCCGTTGGTTTCATGCAAGTGGGCACTGTCCGTGTAAAATATTATTTTCGAGAAACCTAATGAAATGTCACCTCCTTTGATACGTTATTTTAATAAATATGTATTTTTTGTTTCAGTTACTCATAGGAGGAAAGAAAGAAACGATAAGGTGAGCTTTACTTACTAAATTATTTTCCAAAACATGAATAAACAAAAGTCAATCGGTGAAGTACAAAAGTAGCTCTTAGAGGGTAACGTAACTAGGTACCTAACCTACTTTTTCAGCACCGTGGTTCTCTTACCATCAGTTACTGTACTAGTCCAATCATAATACATTTTTATAATCACAAAAACATATTTTACAAATTACAAGTGATATAGGTATGTTTCAAATCAACGGTTTTCGGATATTTATCTGTTCTGTGAGATCTTGCTTTTTGTTAAATTTTTACCATTACATGTTCTGTGAGATCTTGCTTTTTGCTAAATTTTTACCATTACATGTTCTGTGAGATCTTGCTTTTTGCTAAATTTTTACCATTACATGTTCTGTGAGATCTTGCTTTTTGCTAAATTTTTACCATTACATGTTCTGTGAGATCATGCTTTTTGCTAAATTTCGTGTTTATTCCTCGTGAAGTGCCCCCATACGTTCTGATTGAATGGCTAGTGGCGAGTTCGAAATACGCGGCATAAATGACTGTTTTTTTTCAGTTTGAGGCCTTTACGTTACGATAGCGGTTGGTGAATATTTCTCCTTAATTACGTAGACAAAAGGTTTATTTTTAATATTTCCTGGTCCATTTTGGTCTATTTGACACAATTATATGTGTTACCTAGATTATATAATTTATAGATTTATATAAACAGATCTACAATACGTGCAATATGTAGCGAGATATAACGTATCTATAAATAGATCTGCAATAGGTGCAATATGTCGCGAGACATAAAGTATCTATAAATAGATCTGCAATAGGTGCAATATGTAGCGAGATATAACGTATCTATAAATAGATCTGAAATAGGTGCAATATGTCGCGAGACATAAAGTATCTATAAATAGATCTGCAATAGGTGCAATATGTAGCGAGATATAACGTATCTATAAATAGATCAGCAATAGGTGCAATATGTCGCTGGACATATAGTATCTATAAATAGATCTGCAATAGGTGCAATATGTCGCGAGACATAAAGTACCTATAAATAGATCTGCAATAAGTGCAATCTGTCGCGAGACATAAAGTTTCTCTTACAGGGTCGAATAATTTACTCGCATCTATCATTCAATCAGTGACAACCTAGATGTCGATTTAAATAATGTTTTATAATGTAATTTAAAAAAGCAAGCAGAGTTACTTTTCACAAGGATAAAGAATAATAATGAATAAAGAGCATCTTTTTTTTTAATTTTAATTAAAACAGTTGCCTCCTAAAATTAGTTGCGGTCAATAACAAATAGGAGTATTTTAAACTAATAGACGTTATTACGCAGAATGATTTTACTGGTTTAGCTACCACTTAAATACTAATAAAGTGAGGCCAGTTTTGTTTTGGACGACGCGACGCGACGTATCATTGAAACCATAGACATTTTGAAGTAAATTTTGGCAATGGAGTGATGTTTGATTTTAATCTTTAAACCATAGACATTTTGAAGTAAATTTTGTCAATGGAGTGATATTTGATTTTAATCTTTAAACCATAGACATTTTGAAGTAAATTTTGTCAATGGAGTGATGTTTGATTTTAATCTTCAAACCATAGACATTTTGAAGTAAATTTTGTCAATGGAGTGATGTTTGATTTTAATCTTTAAACCATAGACATTTTGAAGTAAATTTTGTCAATGGAGTGATATTTGATTTTAATCTTTAAAATCAAATATCACTCCATTGACAAAATTTACTTCAAAATGTCTATGGTTTCAATGATACGTCGCGTCGCGTCGTCCAAAACAAAACTGGCCTCACTTTATTGACGCTGATATAAGATGTTTGCTCCTCTATTATTAGGTATTTCTTCTTCTTCTTCGTTAATGGCATGTAACAAAATGAACATTTTTCAAAGTGTTCATATTGTTAGTCGTATTTTGTCGTTCGTCATTTGTTTTTATATAAAACTAGCTATCCGCGCGCAGCTTCGCCCGCGTTGAAGATTTTTCCCGAGACAAACCAATTTCCCCGGGATAAAAGTAGCCTATGTCACCCGGGGATAGTGTCGCTTTCCGACGGTAAATATTTTTTGAAATCAGTCCAGTAGTTTTTAAGTTTATTCGTTACATACAAAAGTACAAATCTTTCCTCATTATAATATAATAACTACGGATTACTTTTGCTCGAATCACAAAGAAACACCAAACTTTTATCCCAATTATTCACACCCGAGTCAATAACTCTAGCTCTCTAAAGAGAGCTAGAGTTATTGACTCGGGTCGGGTTTCTAAGTAATTTTGGTGTTTTTATTTAAAAATAAAAACACCAAAATTACTTAGAAAAATAAATTTATATAAGCGCAATGGTTGCTTTGCAAGACTACTATTCCTATCTCTATTCCTAGTTATCTCGATGCGTGTCACCATTGTCATCAATATTACTTACGATTTTATGACATTTTGACTTATCTATACGCACTCTTTACACGGTTATAGGTTTATAGGAGTTGTCTGTAGTTTTGGTATCTGAAATATAGCTTCCTAGTGAAGTATAAAATAGCAGGGACACAGAAGCAGTTCAGTGCAGAGCTGGTACATGCGAACATGTCGTGCAGCAGAGGAATGGTCCAGGAGAAAGCGTGGAGCGCGGTGGAGCGCGACTCACGCGCAGACAACGTCTCTATAGGGCTGACGCTTACTTGATATTATAAAACTGTTTCCGAAGCTCTAACAAATTAATGTTCTAGCAAATAATTCTGTTGTTACGCAGGTCTAGCTAAATTTATTTGACTCTTTTTAGTTTATTTTGTTTACACGAAAGTCCAAATTACAATTTTAAAATAAGTTAAAATTGATATTTTGTTCCATTTTCTGAACTGATTTTCCTAGAATTTACCGCAACATTAATCAATATCAAATTACATGGCGTAAAATATGCTAAAACACAAACTTAGCGCGTCAATTTAGGAAATAAAAAAAGTAAATGTAACTCTAATTTGTACATTGGTCTAGCTGAAATAAGGTCTTTAGAATTTTAGCTGTGTTGTTTTAATCCGTTTTAATCTGTTGCTATCCCTATTCATTGACATTAGAATGACAAGGACAGAACATACTTAAACGCCGCTATTATGTGATTGCTACGATAAAGGTTAAGGTTTTATGCTACCGCTGGAAATAAAATTCGTCAATCAAATACCAAACGGAAAAATCCATATTGTAGCGCTGGTATAGTGCATTGTGAATTTTTAATTGCACTTTAGCTAATCACTTCAAGGGCGAAACTCCTATAATTAGACTTCAGAATGATATACAATGATATAAAATACATGTGAAACAGTTGAGCTATCTAAGGACCGTTGAAACGATCTATAGATAGCTGATCTAGATCACTGCCAGAGGGCAGCGTTCCCAAGATACTGGCGGCATTGCCACGTAGAATGGCAATATATTTAATATTTAACTAATACTAATATTTAAATTCTGATAGTTCTGAATAAAATACTGCCAAAATAGCTATGCTTGGTTAGCTTCGGAATCTTCTATTGTCTTATTAATCATATCATTTGATTATTATGTGTTTCCATTTATAATATGTATGTATTTTAAAAAAGTATATAAGTAGTATTATCAGTCATTTGGTAAGTACCACAAGCTCTGCTTACTTTGGGGCCAGATGATGCTGTGTGAAATGTCCGGTATTATTATTATAATTTCATATTAAGGTATAAAGTATAAAAATTATTTATTCAGAACAATATACAATGTGTGTACAATATTATACGTAAGACAAGACGGTAAGGTCTTAAGACAAAAGTCTGCCTAAAAGGCCGAATCACCTATCATCATCTATGTTTATAGTTCTAGACTTTGAGTTTTGGCAAACGGTTCTAAAACTGAGATTATTAAAAAATCCGGGCCAGTGGGATAGGTACGTGAGAACCCTAATCCCATTTCGTTTAACCAAGTTTAACAAATCGTGTCGTGATAGTAATTTTCTTCTTTTCCCAATAATAACTATTTCAATTTCAAACTTTCAATGAATGGTTGTTCTTCTGGCTCCGACCAAAAAGGTCTACGTATAGATCGTAGACTTTTTTGGTTTGGCTTGAAACCAAAAAGGTTTAATTTTGTTTTGGTTCGAATTAGGAATATAGAACTCTTAAATTCAAATGAAGATGTTTTGTAAAGTGACGCTACATTTATGTTACCAAAGGGTAGGCAATCCTGAACCCACTTATCCTTACTAATATTATAAACGCGAATGTTTGTATGTATGTTTGTTACTCTTTCACGCAAAAACTACTGCATGGATTTTAATGAAACTTTACAATAATATAGCTAATACATCAGAATAACACATAGGCTATAATTTATAAATATATTGTGTGAATTGTCCAAAAATATAACGATAAGTGTCAATTAAGTAGGAAAAAATTCTGCCATCTGCGAGCTATTCTGGCTGCAAAAACCGTTAGAATTACATGAAGTACTAATCCTGCGCAGACGAAGTCGCGGGCACCAGCTAGTAATCTATATATTAATACGTGAAGCAAAAACTTTGTACACTTTTTACGAAAATTGCGCGGACGGAGGAGTTTCGCAATCTTACAGTTTACTTTAAGGAGAGGGAGTGCAGAATGCTATTTGATTTGTGTAACCAATTTGATTTTGGGAGTCATATTTGCTCTCATAAATAATATAAAATCATCAAAGGTTTCGTTTATCTTTCGACATCGACGGATACGCGGTTTTAGCGAAAAATAGTAAGTAGGTACTCTTAAATTCATGAAAAACGGAATCCTTATAGGATCAATTTGTTGACCGTCTGTCTGTCTGTATGTCAAGACCCTTTCTCTCAGGAACGCGTGGAGGTATCAAGAAGGAGCTGTAAAAAAATAAGGGGACTAAGTCAACGCATTCTTAATTACGGCCTAATTACGGTTATTTACAACCTGTGTGGCGCAGTGGGCAAAGGCTTGCCTGAAGCACAGAAGGTATGATCTGTTTGTATGATCTGCAAGTATTTGTCTCGGGTCTGGGTGTTTTTATATATATAAATGTATTTATGTATTAACAACAAAATTGTATAACTGGTCTGGTATCTGGTTTCTATAACACAAGGTCTGCTTACTTTGGGACTGTTATGCTGTGTGCAATGTCCAATATTATGTATTTTTTATTTATATCGCATATTTCGACAATCGCCAGTAAATCAAAACCTATTGCGTACTTCCCGTTGACAAATCATGATGTGTGGCAATAATCAAGGTCTCATAGCACAAGTAAAGTAAAAAATCGTATACCGTTAATTTGTACTTAACATATCTAAGTATTCTATCAGTTATCTGGGCACCATAATACAAGCTAGGCTTAGTTTGGGATTAGATAATGCTGTGTGCTTTATCCACCAATATTTAAATATATATATTTTTTTATTAACCTATACTTTTCCACTGCTAGGCAAAGGTCTCCCCCAACTCCTTCAATTTGTCTCTTTCCCCCGCCACTTCCACACCAGCTTTTCTCGTAGGCATCGAGATCGTCACGCTATCGTTTCTTCGGCCTGCCCCGGCTACGTCGCCCATTTGCAGGCACCCATTGCACCCATATATTTATATATATTATATATTATTTTATTGCTAGGGTAATGTTTGGTGCTTTTATACCTACTCCGTTTATGACGGTTTAGTAACTGATGGTTAAAGAACCATGTTTGTGAAAAAAAATGATAGGTACCGTTTACTGTTCAATCATCGTTATTATGCAACGGTACATAGTATCATCCTAGTTTTTGTAATCTGTTGCCAAACTGCTGCTCGGATTGTCTTATAACGAGGGCAATTTTATGCACGACTCTTTACATTTTGCAATGCATTTAAAACTAAATTATAGTGTCATAGAGCTCATAACAAAGTTGGTAGCTGAGATCGAGACTAAGGGTATGTCTTCTTCTTCTTCGTTAATGACATATGACATAATAATGTCAATTTTGCCAGTGTCAAGTGTTTATATTGTATATGGTATGTCACAATGTCGTATCTTGTCGTTCGTCATAGTATGTTAATGTAAAATGGTTCATATAAAAGAATTAGGGATTATTTTTGCTCGAATCATAAAGAAATACAAAAGCTTTTATTCCAATTATTCACACCCGAGTCAATAACTCTAGCTCTATTAAATTAAAATCTCCAAAACCTATATCTTTAAAAAGCGATGTGTGTATGTATGTTCCCTATAGACTCCGAAACGGCTGGACCGATTTCGATGAAATTTTTAGGAAACCTTCAGATTGGCCTAGTGTGTAATCCTGTGAAGTTTGGTATCGATAGGATCAACAGATATTTTTTTTGCATCTATCGAATTTGGTATGGATATAGATTGTATCTTAGGAACGGACATAGGCTACTTTTTATGTATGTACTATGCGTGCGAAGCCGCAGGCAGAAGCTAGTAATTATTAAAACCGGAAATAACTCGAGAAAAATAAATAATATAAGAGCGTAATGTTTGCTTCGCAAGACGACGAAAAATAATCCAGGAACTATCTTATAAACACCCCTTGTTGCACCCGTACCGGACATGTTGAGAGCGATATAATCGAAGTTGTAGACCATTATGTCTATTTGGGTCAGACGATTCAACTAGGCAAGTCCAACTTCGACAAAGAGGTCAGCCGACGAATCCAACTCGGATGGGCAGCGTTCGGGAAATTACGGCACATCTTCTCGTCACAGATACCGCAGAGGCTCAAGACGAAAGTCTTTAATCAGTGCGTGTTGCCAGTGATGACATATGGAACTGAGACTTGGTCGCTAACTATTGATCTCATACGCAAGCTTAGAGAGAGCTATGTTGGGTGTTTCACTACGTGATAAAGTCCGCAACGAGGAAATCCGTAGAAGAACTAAAGTCACCGGCATAGCACTCAAAAGTTGAAGTGGCAATAGGCAGGCTATATAGCTCGCAGAACCTTTGGGAATAAAAGTTCTCGAATGGCGACTTAGGACAGAAAAACGAAGCGTAGGACGACCCCCCACCCGATGAACTGACGACATTGTAAAGATCGCAGGAAGTCGGTGGATGGAGAGGGCTCAAAATCGTTCATCCTGGAAATCTATTGGGGAGGCCTCTGTTCAGCAGTGGACTTCTTATAGGCTGATATAATGATCTTATAAACACTTACTAGCTAATTAATTGTTTAAATGCGTCACGGAAGACCAGCGTTATAGAAGCGGTCTAAACGTTATTTATAACACATGCTAAGTGACGACCAATTTTGCTGTCAATTTACTTACTTGTTAGTTTATAAGTACTTATATGATATCTTATGACACAAAATAAACTTTTCTTTCTTTCTTAATCTGTTGCCCTTTCTATTCTTTGACATTAGGATGACAAGGTCTATGATACTTAAGTGCCACTCTAGTTAATTATCTCATTATATACAGTTTCAGTTTAACGTGCCCTCCAAAGAAACGTACAGTTGCAAAAATAGTGAGCAAAAAAAAAAAAAAAATCAAAATAACTTTATTCATTACAATCACAAGGACCACTTTGAATCGTCTTCTTACATGCTAGTGAATCTAGGTGCCGGTTCCTCCTAACCCCAGTTCAAGAAGAATCCGACAAGAAACTTGTCTGGTCTTAACACTTTTTTGTATGATCCTTGACAATTTTGTTACGGGTGCCGAGTCGAGTTGGAGCAGACCGAGCTTACAGTATTCGAGATACAAGTGAACAACACTATGTGTTGATGAAGACTGTCAGTCTTCTTATGTCTCTAGTTATTTCACCAGTTTGGTGAAAGGATTGCAGTGCGCTTGCTTAACTTTTAGGTTCTACGACATGCTAGTTTCCTCATAATGTTTTCCATCACCGTTTGAGAGTACTGGTACAGACCGTTGTGATTGCGTAATTCATGCCTATTGCTAACTGTAGCGTTATGTAATATAGGGGCAGATTCCTGTATTTTATATACCTACGAGCAAGCAACGTAGGTATGTTATGAGCTGACAAATCTTGGCACTACACGCGTACCTCAAATGACAAAATTGACGATTTGTTGCTAAATAATTTTACTCGACATTTTTGTAATATTGACATCATAATGATATTGATGCAATGAAGAGAAGAAGAAAAAGACTAGGAAAAGTCTAGAAAAGGGAATATCCCAAACGGACAGCTATCTGATTTTTTTCTTTTTCTTTTCTTCCTATAATGGCATCCGTCTTGATAACAATATTGCCAATGTGATTTATTTGTGTGCGCTGTAGGTTGAGGGTTCGATTCCCTCCCAGGATAAACAGTTGTGTGAAAAGCGTAGATGTTTGTTCTGTGTCTGGGTGTTATAAAGTATCATAAGAATATGTATTTAAAAATATATAAGTATTCTATCAGTCATCTGGTCATCATAATACAAGTTATGCTTAGTTTGGGACTAGATGATGTGGTGTGCATTGTCCAGCAATATTTATTTATTTATTTTTATAATATCGTCACAAACTGCAGTTGATCGTCATTTGTCTATTCTACATGTCATCATAGAATGGCCGTCTAGAATATACTAAGATTTCTCGTCGTACAAATAAATTTGCATCATAATTCACTTATAATTCAATTGTCTTCACTTGTGGTAATAATTCACAATTTATTGATTAAAAATCCGATAATTACACAATAAAACATGAATTAACACGACAAGTAATTATTAATCTGAATGGTTCGCTTTTTTTATAATAGCAAAATAATCACTTGGCAACATATAATTACGTTTTAAAAACTAAAAAGAAACCGACTTCATTGAAGTAGATGTATTTTGTATATATATAATATGGGTAGGCCAAATAAAAACATGTGCATGGAAACATCATCAATGCATACAATTTTTAGATTTTCGTTTATTTTTCAGCTCAAAATTTATATGGGACCACCTGTGGACCACCTGTATACCCTTTCAAACAAAAAAAGAATTTTCCAAATCGGTTCAGCCGTTTTTGTGTAATCGGTGAACATACATAAAAAAAAAGAGATTCCGACGAATTAAGAACCTCCTCCTTTTTGATAAAGTCGGTTAAAAATGAAACTAGATGCATTAAATAATTCTTCGTTTGACATTTCACGTAGGAACATTTTTCACTAACTATTAATAAGTGACCAACATATTAGTTGATCTGGTTGTCTAGGCCAACTCGAAACACAACACAACTAGAGTCGAGTCGAGGTATTTGTTCTGGCTCTGATCCTTTGTGAAGGCGTATTAGTGTACAAGCATTAAGGTCACGCGTTGATTCGACAATAGTCTCGTTATTGTCGCCGTTAATCATAATAACTGGGTTGATGGCCCACACCGCAGAAATAGCTTCTCAAAATAAATGTTGAAAGACCCTGTGGGGCTATACCATTTCTTATTTTTCTTTCTTTCTTCTTATAATTATATCTGTCTTGTTGACAATTTTGCCAGTGTCATGTGATTGTTTGGTTATAAAGTTTTAAATTGAAATTGAAATTGAAAATTCATTTATTCAGACATAGTACATCCATTTTGTTAGTAACACGTATATATAATTGAGAGTGGTTAGTAGAATTACAAAGCAAACAAAAAAATCAATAAATCAATAAATAACAATAATAATTTCAATTATGATGTCATGTGGATTTTAAATAAAATGAGCAAATTTAGATTTTAAAATGTCAACAATTTATGGGTTACTAGTGGGGCAATTTCAATTTCAATTTCAATAGGAATATTATAAATCTTAGACTAAAAATCGAGATAGTTTTAGAAAGGTAGGTGATAGCTTTGATCTCAAGATTTATCCATTTCTACATTTACTATAAGCAACTGCTTTTTTAATTCATAGGTTTAGGTTAGGTAACGCAATAAAAAAATCGAAAACGATTCGGTCAATACCCGTAGCCAGCAGTTACGCAGCGGAATTGATCTGACCCTATCAATTGCGTGATTACAAACTAAATCGGCCCAATTTTTTATTTATTACTTTTGGAGTTAGCTTTACCTACTAGCCGAAGTTTTGCTAAGTAACTCTTATTTATTGGGACCAGTAAAATTTGGTGAACTTCACACAACACCATCTAACCCCTAACTAAGCAAAACTTGGGAACCAGATAAAAAAGAAAAATAAAAAGAAAAAAAAGAAAACAGTGTTTATATTTTGATAGAAATGAAGAGACCTTTCTCGACGAAGCAGATAGGCGATTGTCGATTTATTCGTTTGTCATTGTCATGAAGTAACATAGTACTTCTAAATTAATATTTTTTACTCGTTTTATTGCATATTTTATTCAGTAATCTTAGCGGAATTTTAATGAATTAATTGTGACTACATACGACAAGCTTGGACAATTAGTTTATGTGAACGACGATGAATCCCGAGAAAGTACTAGACGGCCATTCCGCGATATCGTTTAGAATTGACAATTGACCATCGACTAAGACTTTATTAACAAACAATCACTTGACACTGGCAAAATTGTCGACAGATGCCATTATAGGAAGAAAAGAAAAAGAGGCGGTCTTCAATAGTAATGTCGGTCATTCTATCGCTTAAAACGAGTCAAAATTATGTAGGTAAGAGTAGGGTTTTCCTCGTTTTGACCCGATATAACGTTTGTCGATTTTAAGCGTAGGGTTCGGAGATATCAGTTGAGATCTCCTGCTTGCGAATGGCACTGCAACTATCAAACCGGTACCTATGACGTCATTCTAAAAAGTTATAAATAAGGCAATAATTTCTTAGAGAAGGTATTACCGTGCCTACTTCATATTAAAGCGAACAAAGTGCCTAATGACAACGCATGGAACATTACAATTTGAATAACTCTTGAAATATACACATTTCGGTGTTAAGGTACATAATAACACAACAGAAGGGAAAGTGATGGCAATGAAGCACTGACTATGATTTTGTTGGAGTATTATGAACCTAATAAGGAAACATCGAATTGAGGCGAGCTGCTTACGCAACGACTAGTAATCTATGCATTTCTTTTTTAACTACAAAGTACCTACAGTAACATGGGATCAGGCAAAATATCCCTACTATTATGATAAATGCGAAAGTAACTCTGTCTGGCTGTCTGTTTGTTACGTTTTCACGCCCAAACCGCTGAACCGATTTTGATTATTTTTGGCATAGAGATGGATGGGACCTTGGAGAAGGACATAGGCTACTTTTTATGTAGGTATCATGCGGACGAAGCCGCGGGCAGCACCTAGTTCTTTATATAACACAAAACCTTTACATAAAATGGTAAGCATAATGGTACGCACACAGGCGAGTTTAACTCTTTAAAGAGTTGTCTTTCAGTAAATCTTGGGATATGGAGATATGGTTTCGGCTGGTCAGCTCTGCCTTCAGCACTGTAGGTTGAGTGTTGGATTCCCTCCCGGGATAAACATTTGAGTGATGAGCGTAGGTGTTTGTTCTGTGTCTGGGTGTTTAGTATCATATGTATGCAAAATATATAAGTTATCTACCAGACGTTTGGTATCATAATATAAGCTATGCTTGGTTTGTGGCTAGATGGTGTTACGTCCATTGTCGACCATGTCGGGTATGACGCGTAAAAGGGGAAAAGAGAAATAGTAAATTCACATACTAAACACAGACTTAAAAACTATGTAATTTTGGAAGCTTATTAGATACTACATAAACGAAATATTCTTACTAAATATTATCTAAATTTAATATTATTTTATAGAAAATCGATGTTGATGCGTCAGAAGAGACTTCACGTTTTTTTAATTCCTTCGACCGTATTTTGTATCTATCTGTCTGAAATGCTTTGAACTCAAAACATTACAGAACCGGTGGGCTTGTGGTAACGGCACCACCTTCCATTTCTATGCTCGTGGGTTCGAATCCGGACGTGCCCCAAATTTTCTTTTCGTGCCTTTTTCTTTTCGAAAAATGTGAGGTGAGGAAACCGGCATCTCGAAGAGCCTAAAAAGTTGTGTGATATGTGGCAAGCGCATGAAATAAGCCTCTGAGACGCAATTTAATCCTTTCATCACACTGGTTCGAAATAACTAGTGACACAATAAGAATATTACAAAACTTTGTTTCAAACTTCTAGATACGCAAATCACTGGGCCTTTAATTTGTGAAATTAAGGAGCCCTTAATTTATAACACGTCGAAAATAAGTCTACACATGTAGGCATAATAGTTTCATCTTTAAAGCGATGATTAAAATGAAACTTGAGTAGGTATATTACGTGTAGGTCCGCCCACTTTTTTACAGAATAATTATGCCGTCATGTACATTTGGAATTTTATCATCTGATAGCAACATTGTACCATTGCGAGCAATAAATGAAATACACAGCCATAGCCTACACTGTGTCTGGTTTCAGAAAAACCAACAACTGTCGATACTAACATTTACAGATCATCAAATAGGTATAACATTTCATCTCACTCGCACAATTACTAATAGCAATATTGTGTAAGTGAAAAGGAGTTCCTTTATTCAAGATAGGTCTCGGGCAGTTGATCGCCGGCTACGCTTCGGGGTAACCTTTGATTGTAGAGTACATGGATCTCTCAATCTAGACCAAACTAAAAGTGCTAAATGAAGAAGACATTTTAAGCAGTAATAATAATAATGCAGGACATTTCACACAGCATCATCTGGCCCAAAGTAAGCAGAGCTTGTGTTATGGGTACCACATGACTGATATACTACATAAATATTTTTTTGTAATTTTTTTTATAAATACATACATATTATACATAGAAACACCCAGACCCGAGAAAAATACTTGCAGATCATACAAACAATTGTCCCGTGGCGGGAATCGAACCCAGTGGTCGGATACTTTGTTTGTCATTTCATGAAGTTACATAGCACTTGTAGATTTTTTTATTTTCTTGTGTTATTGCAAGCTTTATTCAGTAATCTTAACGGAGTTTTAATCAATAAATTGAGTCTACATAGCACAAGTATGGACAATTTTTTTATTTTCTTGTGTTATTGCAAGCTTTATTCAGTAATCTTAACGGAGTTTTAATCAATAAATTGAGTCTACATAGCACATACATACATAAATACATACATATTATACATAGAAACACCCAGACCCGAGAAAAATACTTGCAGATCATACAAACAATTGTCCCGTGGCGGGAATCGAACCCAGTGGTCGGATACTTTGTTTGTCATTTCATGAAGTTACATAGCACTTGTAGATTTTTTTATTTTCTTGTGTTATTGCAAGCTTTATTCAGTAATCTTAACGGAGTTTTAATCAATAAATTGAGTCCACATAGCACAAGTATGGACAATTTTTTTATTTTCTTGTGTTATTGCAAGCTTTATTCAGTAATCTTAACGGAGTTTTAATCAATAAATTGAGTCTACATAGCACAAGTATGGACAATTGAATTATAAGTGTATTATGTTACAATGTGATTTGAACGACGAGGAACCCCGAGAAAGTGCTAGACGGCCATTCCGCGATGACGTTTAGAATAGACAAATGATGATCGACTAAGACTTTATATTAGAACCAAAAAACCATTTGACCCTGGCATAATTGTTAACAAGATTCTTCTTCTGTCAGTTCATGGAGTAACATAGCTCTGCTAATTTAATATATTTTACCCGTTTTATTGCATGTTTTATTCAGTAGTTTTGGTGGAATTTTAATGAATAAATTCTGACTACAGGACAGGTATGGATAATTGAATTATATGTGTATTGTGAGGCAATGTGATTTGAACGACGAGGAATCCGAAGAAAATTTAGACGCCAATCCGCGTGACGTCTAAAATGGACAATTGACCATCGACTAAGACTCTAATAACAAACAAACTGACTATAACACTTTACACTGTCAGAATTGACATGTCACAGGCCATTAACAAAGAAAAAGAATATTGTCAACAAGACAGATGCTATTATAGGAAGAATAGAAAAAGAAGAAGCAGTGGTCATCAGTCTAAGCATATTATTCAATGTCATCAATTAATTACGGCGGCTAACTCTACCGCGCTCTACTTCCGCCAAAGTAGCGTTCTCACTTTCGTTGGCGCCGAAATAACACAAGTTAAGCGAAAGTAAGCGTTGGTAAGAATAGATAAGAATTCGCCGTAATCATGCTCTTTGTCTTTTTTGTTATAATTCTTAAAAACTAGAAGACCGTCATTTCTAGACAATGGCACAGAATTCTTCGTGGCACTTTTCATTGCCAATCTAGGACATAATCATGAACAGGAAATAGGTCACGCACCTTGGATGAAAGTCAGTGTTAGGGATCTACCAAACTATAATTACGTTATAAAACCTAAAAAGAAAACTTCATTGATAAAATTCAAGCCCATAATAAAAATTAACCCTTATCTTTCAGCCAAGTTTAATTTTCTTCAAATTTAAATGGGACCAAAGGAGAAGTATACCTCCCAAACAAAAAAATAATTTTGCAAATCGCTTCGTAAATGACAGAGTTCTGTTAATAAACAAAAAATACAACCAAATTTAGAACCTCTTTTTTTTGAAGTCAGTGAAAAACTTTTTATTTTTCGTTTTTCAATAGGTACATTCATTCATTCAATCATTTTTTGAAACACCACTGGCAAGTCACAGGAAATCAAAATACGATATTGCGTTTACTTGGATGGCATATTTTTTCCAGCTATTTGATTAAAAAATCAAACTACCGAACCGATTTTTATGAAATTTCTATAGGATATATCAGAACGTTCATATAAAAAAATCAGCTCGTAAATGACGGAATTATAAGGTAACAAACATAAAAATAAGAAAAAAAATCCTCTTTTATTTTAACTCTGTTAAAAATAAAACAGAGCAACAATTACTACGAGTATATGGTTGTGCAGCTAATTATCGTAAAATCTATTATATACGTAGAAGCAAAAAATAAGTTGACAAAATGATTGGTCAATAAAAACATTTGTTACAAAATTTTGCAATTCTAAGATTAGTTTTTACGCCGTATGATCGAGCTAAGTTCATGGTAAGTTAAGCAAAACTTCTGAAATTATATTTCCGAGGTAATTAAAGATTTAGCCGACTGTAACCAATGATTTCACGGTGCAATACACACCTCCTTATTTATAGACAGCGGGTGGTTAGTTTGATTTTGTTGTGTACAATTCGCTATGCGAAATTGCTTTAAAATTAGTGATTTTGGTGAGAAATGTTTATAAAACTTCGGAGAAGGAATAACTGGATGGAAATTAGTGACATAATATCTATGTATGTAAAATCTTTTGTCGTCGCAAAAACTCGAAAATGACGCGACCGATTTGGTCAAAATTAAATTTGGTTAAGTGATGATACGATGATGTTCGATGTTCATCTAGTTCGTATAATTACGTTTTAAAAACAAAAAAGAAACCGACTACATTGAGTAAAATTTGAGCCTATAATACATTTTTAGTGGAAAGTAGATGTATTTTGTATATAATTATATAATATGGGTAGGCCAAATAAACGCACCGCTCCAATGAGACAGCGAGGTATCGAAGTACATGAAAACACCATCAATTTTTAGATTTTCGTTGATTTTTCAGCTCCACCGATTTTGATAAAATTTACATGGGACCTGTGAAGTATATACCCTTTCAAACAAAAAAGAATTTTCCAAATCGGTCCAGCCGTTTTCGATTAATCATATTATCGAGTAAACATACATAAAAAAAAATAAAAAAATCTGACGAATTGAGAACCACCTCCTTTTTATGAAGTCGGTTAAAAATATAGATATTTGTGTAAACTTAGAGAGCCTTTCAGTAATTTGAGAACAGTATTTGTTTGCGGGTTAAAAAAGAGCATGTTGGGAGATTATTGTTGGTCGTCTTGCGAACCAAACATTGCGCTCCTATATTATTTATTTTTCTCCTATATTATTATTTAAATAGAGCTAGAGTTATTGACTTGGTGTGAATAATTAGAATACACACATGCGAAAATACGCTATAGCAGAGACAGAATTTCTTCTTCTTCTTCTTCGTTGATGGCCTCTGTCATAATAATGTCAATTTTGCCAAGTTAAGTGCTTATCATATTTTTATAGTATTATTTCAAAGTCGTATCTTGTCATTCGTCATTTGTTATTTTATGCAAAATGGTGTCTTTTCATATTAAATAATTATATGGATTATTTTTGCTCGAATCACAAAGAAACACAAAGCTTTTAACCACGCCGCGCGTTTTAAAAACAAAAAAATATATATCTAATTGTACCGACTGCAGCGCCATCTGCCGGGCTGATTGATTAAAAAAAACATTCAAATCGGTCCAGCCGTTTAGGAGTTCAGTGACAGAAACACGTACAGTAGAATTATATATATAAAGATAACAAACGACAATATACGATTTTGTGACATCGTACTACATATAAACAAAATAAATATTTGACACTGGCAAAATTGTCCTCATTATGCCATTAATGAAAAAGAAGAAGTAAAAACCATGCCAAGTTGTCTTATGAATGAGACATGTCATGTCACATCATGAGCTAGGTCACAGTTCTATCGCTTTATCTAGAATTTACGGGATCACGGCATAATTACCTATGATGTTCCTAAATATTCCTTTAAAAGCATGTTCAATAAAACGTGATTTACCTACTAATCGTAAAGGAACGGTTACAAATTGAATAACTCGTCTCGATTGGGCATCGAGGTCATTATCGATGGATTGGGAGTACTTACATCACTACGGATGGCATTCGAGTGTGTGCTGCCATTTTAACCTTCGTTACTCATACGAAGAAGCAAATGACTTAACAGCATAATATACGGCATAACCTCGACTGATTGATAAACCTGATTGATTGAGGATTGGAGTCCAGAAAGTACACAGGTCAACAGAAAGAATGCGAGCTCAACGAACGAAACGTCTAAAGTTACAACAGAAGGATTATACAAAAAAGCGCTGGGAGCAAGACGAGTTTCCCGACAATTTTTCTCGGACTGGGTTTAGGAGGAACTGGCACCTAAATTCACCTAGCATTTAAGGCGTTGTGTGTATTGATGAAAATTGATTTGAATTTGAATTTTTAGGTTAGTTTATAACTGTAGAACTGTAGATAAATGCATCTGGTGCCGGTATAAATATGTCGGATTAACAAAAATTTTTTTTTTGGAATCCGTAACTTAAAATGTAAAATGGAACCGTTAGGATTATTTGGTTGTCCGTTTGTCTGTCAAGATAATATTTCATTGAAAAAAAAAGAGAGAAATTAAATGTCGCATGTTTCGTCACTCGACAATAAGTCAAAAATTGGGTACTTCCTGTTGACCTACAATCATGGGCCTTATCCCTAACAGCGATCTCTTCTAGGCCACCTTTGTATGGACAGGATAAGCAAAAACAGAACGACGGCGGTGTACAAAAAGTTACTTAATATAATACAAAAAATAATAAGATACAAAATATTATTGTAATGATACTAATCGATATACACGATAAACTTTGACAAATACAAACCACTTGCTATAAAATATAATAATAATCATAAGAAGTGATAAATGATATCAACCAGCTAGCAGATTCACACTATAACAGAACAAGAAGGGTTTGAAATCGAATAGTATTCGAAAGAGTTTTTGCCAATCTTTTTAAATGATTTCAAATGGAACAATGTCTGCCCGGTCCCGTTCTTCTCAATTTTACAGTCATGCACATAGACCATTACTGTGAACAACGTGACATTCACTGGCTCTACGAATTTGGAATTTCCCTAGCGGTGACAATAGTGGCTTGATTAGACGGTTAATTAATGATTGACTGGCCTGTCAGCTCAGTTGGTAGTAGCTCTACCTTCTGCTCTGTAGGTTGAGACTTCGATTCCCTCTCAGGATAAACATTTGTTTGAAGAACACAGGTGTTTGTTCCGTGTCTGGGTGTTATAAAGTATCATAAGTATGTATTTAAAAATATATAAGTGTTCTATCAGTCATCCGGTCACCATAATAGAAGCTATGCTTAGTTTGGGACTAGATGGTGTTGTGTGCATTGTCCAGCAATATTTATTACTATTATTATTTAATTGCATACGAGCTCGCATGTAAGACTCGATATTTATTTATAATTGCGTCATAGATGCGAGCTTCATAATCAACTACTGAGCTCGATCTTCACCTCTCATTCAACCTCCCAATCAAGATGCAAGCTCGAATGAGCCATCTAAACACGTTTCTCGATTACACCTACTCTAAATATGCTGCAGAATGAATGCTTTAAAATGTTATCATTCCGACTTACTTCAAAAAATATCGGTAAACCGTTTTCAGGGTTCCGTACCGTTGAGGTATTAAATTATTATCAAATACTTCCTCGCTGTATATTTTTGAGGCAGCTATGTTTGATTAAAAGTAGTTTAGATTTAATTTTACGGCCTTTTGATGTTGTGGTTCGTGATAGACGGACTATAAAGTCTGTATTCGGGACTCAAAGACTACAACTGCGCAATAGTATTTTTTGTATAGTCCATTCATTTATAATACGATCCCTAAGTCTGTAAGAGAATTACCTTATATAATGTTTCAAAGAAAGCTCAAAACTATACTCGCAAACAAATGTTATTATACTTAAGATTAAATTATGATTTAGTTTATAATTTAGTATGCAGACATTGCGTGCCCCAATAGGGTAGAATATTGATCTACTATTTAATAATAACTACATCGATTCACAATGTACTTCTAGCAATAAATTAACTTTGAACTTTAGGCTTACGGCCCCTTGAAGCTGTTTAAAAATCTAGCTTCAAACTCAACACGATCAAAAAATACGGCCTAAATACCGTTATGTATGCCGCACATTTCGAACTCGCCAGTAAATAAAAACCTGAAGGGTATTTTCCGTTAACTTAGAATCAGGAAATTTGGCAAGAAGCAAGGTACAAACACAAACATCCGAAAACCGTTAATTTGTAAGTACTTAAATTACATTAAAACCATGCACTCGTATGAGTTTATGACGGTATAATTGGACTAGTAGACGATTGTAAAAGAAATCATGATGTTGAAAACGGAAATGGGAAAATGATGCTCTCCAACTTGCCCCGGAACCTTCTCAAGAACGACTTTCGCACTTAAATGATTTATTTTTAGTTCTTCCAACGCCTGGTGGTAAGTGACGATGTGGCTGACGATGGGACACGAAGGTCTAGAAGACACCTATTCACTCTTAACTTGAAGAGACCCAGATTGTAGTTTTCAAGAAAGACTGACGGCGGCAAAATATTCCAATCCTTGGCTGTACGCATTATAAATATGGAAGCAAAGCGCTTTGTAAGGGTGGTAGACTGACAAGGTGTGGATGGTACTGAGCGGTACGTCTGCTTGTCCTTTTGTGAAAAGGAGATGGTGGAGTAAGATCATGCAATTCCTTGGCATATTCGCAATGAATTCTATAAAAATCGCCTATATTATAGACAATGCCCCCCACCCGATGGACTGATGAACCCGATGGACATTGTAAAGATCGCGGGAAATCGGTGGATGGAGAGGACTCAATATCGTTTTTCCTGGAAATCTATTGGGAAGGCCTATGTCCAGCAGTGGACTTCTAGGGGCTGATATGATGATGATGATGATGATGATAAACAATGCTCTTTTATGCACCTAAAACTGTTACTAGTATAATTATACATTATTCAGATATAACAATTGGTTCCAGTGTATAAACTATTGTTCTGGCGCAAACACAGCGCTACAGCGCGATCTTTGTCCGCTAATTCGTGTCGCTAATCGTTTAATAGCTTTCCATTTATCAGGAAATAGCTGTTTGGTATATTGATATCAGTTATTATCAACGAAACGCTCACTTCGTTTGAGTTAAAATATTTTTCTAATAAACTTAAGTAGCTTATTTTTTTATCCAATATCAGAACTATGTAGACCCTTCGCACGGGTGCAATGCTGATACTAAATATACTATAGAATATCTAATGTGATTAGAAAAATCTAAAATTATTAGTGTCTCTCTACTATAGTATGCATGTATTATACATATAAACCTTCCTCTTGAATCATTGTATCTATTAAAAAAACCCGCATTAAAATCCGTTGCGTAGTTTTAAAGATCTAAGCATACATAGTGACAGACAGACAGCGGGAAGCGACTTTGTTTTATACTATGTAGTGCAGAAAATGCGGTTAACATTTGTTTGATTGCCGGTTAGTCAAAAAAGTAGGAATATTATATAAGAACTTATTGTACCAGCGGAGGTACATATTATTATTATTATTACATACATAGAAACTGACGAATTACGCAAAAATATCCATTTAAAATATGTGTTTAACTAAGTATAACGATAATTACGGTTTGTTTATGTGAATGTATAATTAATTACGTTTTAAAAACTAAAAAGAAAACCGACTTTATTGAATGAAATTTAAGTCTTGATGAAGTTGAATTTTGATCAACCGAATTAAGAATCTCATTGTTTTGAAGTCTGTTTTGATTTTAAGCTCTTTTTACTTTATCATTTTTCAAAATTCGTAAACATCACAAGAATGTAAAATACGAAACTACTCGGATGATATATTTTTTCAGATATTTTGAACTACTGAACCAATTTTGATGTAATTTCTATGGGACCAATCGAACCAATCGAAATGCTCTTTTTTATGTGAAAGGACATTATATCCTTTCTCATAAAAAAAGAGCATTTCAAATTGGTTCATTAATATCGGAGTTATGAGGTAACAAACATAACCTTCTTATAACAGACTTTAACAAAAAGGAGGTTCTCAATTCGTTTTTTTAATGTATGTTCACCGATTACTCTAAAAGGGCTGAACCGATTAAAAAATATTTTTTTGTTTGAAAGGGTATGACTTCGCAGGTGGTCCCATATTAATTTTATCAAAATCGGACGAGCTGAAAAATCAACGAAAATCTAAAAATTGTATACATCGATGATGTTTTCATGTACTTCGTCGATACATCGCTGTCTCATTGGAGCGGTGCGTTTATTTGGCCTACCCATATTATATATATACAAAATACATCTACTTTCCACTAAAAAATTATTATTGGCTCAAATTTCATTCAATGAAGTCGGTTTCTTTTTAGTTTTTAAAACGTAATTATTTTGAATACGGTTAAAAAAGTAACATGTAACATTTTTAGTCTATTGTGCATAGTTTTTAATATACAACGTAATATATTAAAACATTTAAACTTGAGCTCTTAGTTTTATTGACTTTATACAGAATCAAGACTAATCGATTTCTTTTTATTTTGAGAAGTTTCTTTAGTTTATAAAAACATTGTAACAAAGCAAATAGTATATAGAGCTGATCTGATAATGGGGTCAGAAGCTGTTCCATGTAACGAACGATTCAGAGCATGTAGAATACCCGTGGTTGGGCTCAGGCTTAGTACGCTTACCTAATTAATGTTTTTATTTATCATTACTTTTTGTCTTGTAGGTACCTAGGTACTAACTTATCGAATGATACGATACGGTACGGTCATCGTGATCTTAGTTGGGGCGAACGGCTAGTTACTTAATTTTCTGCTTTCTGACTTGTGACCTACTGAACTACCAACCCATTTGGTCCCAATGACAGAGTGATTGTGTAGTTCGTGGCGCTAATTCACCTCAAAGTTCGGCTCATGATCATTATTTATGTGGGCCATGCGTGAACTATGGATTTATGTAGATTCTCAATAACGGAAAACTTTTAGAATTAGAGTTATTTTATTCTATGATATTAATTGTTAAAATATAGCGTAACATAGATAAACTTTTTTTATTCCTTTTAAAAATAGGACGACTTTGAAATAATGAATCACAATCGAAAAGCTTTTAAATTAGGCTGTTTTTTGTACAAATATATGGAAAACTGTGTATTTTTCAGGTGGAGTCATGTGCAAGGCGAGGTGAGATAAGAAAATACTGAAAAATTTGGGCGACAACATGAAATAATCATGGAGTCCCCAGTGAGAATATGTTTAGGTATGTACAACTTTCATTATACAATAGAATAATAGAATAGAAACAATATTTTTTTAGCAGATTACTGCTTAATTAATAATTATAATTTAATTACTTATTAAACACGCTTTTTCAAATAGTATTATGGTATTACTAGTTATTACGACCCAGTGTGGTGAAGGGATAAAAGTGCGTCTCACGAAAGTAGCTTCTCTTTTTATGCACTTGTCACACATATCTTCGTTTAGAAAAAGCATGGTGAACGACCGGTTTTGAACCCACGACCATAGACACGGTAGGTTGTACTTCCGTTTATAAATTAAACACACGCAATCAAACAATTACACGCTGAACACATACGTAAATGTTTCGAAATACATGAAAGTGACCGTGTAAATGAAATTACTAAAATTTTTTTATGCAAGAAGCTATTTTTAAGATCAGGTACATATCCAAAGATTATTGTTTGTAAATGTGACATTAAAAAATATACTTTGTAAATTCCAGGTGCAGCAATAGTAGTAAACTTACTACTTCTATGCAACGCACCGGTGGATGCAGTAGCACTTCCCAACGAAATAACATCGACAACAGTAAAAGATGATCGATCCTCTCGATACAAGACCAATACCACGTGGCCAGCTAGGACCAAACCTAGGACGCCTGACATAGCGCTCAATGAACTAACTGCTAAAGAATCAACATCTGAAGAGCACACAGAAAAGAACGCAAAGTATAAAGACAGAGGAAGGGTAAAGTTTGGGTCTCGTGTCAAGACATCCACAGGAAGTCCTAAAAGAAACAGAGCAACCAGCTCTACTGAAACAGCTACGTTAGTGATCGTGACACCGACACCTGAAGTCAAGAAACTAGCTCAAATAATAGACAGCATGCGAAACTATAAGAAAACAAAAATGCCTACAATATCAAGCACAACTCCGGTATCTGTAAAAGCTACTCAAAGTATCGAAGATAAAAAAAACGATCCAGACGAATCATTTGAAAAATTCGCCTCAGATAAATATCTTGACAATTTCTTTACTATACCTAGCTTTGACGACGACCATGACTTCAGCAAAGAATCTGATAACGATAGCTCAAATAATAAAGTAAAGAAAGATAGTAAAAGTTCATCTTATGACTTTCCAAATTACTCAAAAGAATCTTTCAACTTTAAAGAAGATACAGAACCCTTTAAATCTAGTTTTTTTGACTTTGAATCCGAACTGACAACTCCTAAAAATGATTTCTTTGACAAGAAGTATCATAAGATCTCCTCTAGTATAATAAAACATTTAGACTCTATTAAAGCTAAGTCTCCACCGCCTAATGCTAACGTTCATAAAATAGTTAAAGAGAATATGGGTCTTGAAAGACTGAGTAACAATACACCCAGTAATAAGTCATCAGTTTATTTTAAAAATACCAAAGAAATCAGACTATCAGACAACGAAGGAGCTGATAGCGTGAACAAAGAGTTATCAGACGTACAAGGCACGAGTATTTACTATGAAATGTCGGTGCTATCTACTGAGACATACACAATGAACCACTCTAATGAAGACGACTGCGATGAAACGTCTCCTTCAGAAACTACAACTGCTTCAAAATATAAAATAGGTGCTTTGAAACCGACGCCACCTACGAATGCGGAGCCAACGGAACCTACAAACGTTGAAACAAAATCTGAGGCATTATCAACGCTATCGTCTAATTCCGTGCCTGTAACTAATATTGTTCCATATTTTAGTACGGTGCATTCTATTCCTTATTCAACTCAAAGTTCAATTTCATCAACAGAAAGAATACCTAACTTATTTTCAAACTATAGAAACAGAAGCTACTCGAAGCGCCTGAATCTTACTGGAAGCAAAGACTCTCTAAACAGTGTCACTCCCAAACCAGAAGGTACCTTGACTGTGAGACCTCAAACACGCAAATTTCATTACACCACCCCTCGAACAAAACCTGTATGGATGTCTCCCACGCGAAATGTGGCCAGGGTATCCTCTAAGCCAGTGTATACGAGCCCTAAAACGATATATTACGAGCATTTTAGCATTAAAGATAAGTTCACAACTTCTAAACCCGTGCAGCCAAGCAAAACGATATTGACAACAATATCATCTTCTGAAATAGATCCTGTGTTCCAAACAGATATAAGCGGGACAAGCAAGGTAGTCCATTCTCAATTAGTGACAGATAATACCATTCCGTCTTTGAGGAAACGAGGATCAATGAGATTTAAAGCTTCTACGGCGTCCTCTGCTGAAGTTGAGTCGGATTTAAGAGATTTGGAGATGCCTTCAACGGCGTGGGCTTTGGCATCGTTGATCAGTCCACCGTCGCTGCCAAATACAGTGGTCAATGCGTCGGAAAATGAGCTGCAGAATGTTGGAGAAGCAATAGGTGAGTAAAGTTCCTTTGTATTAGTTACATTATCAACCTTTAGCCCAGTTATTAACAAAATTACTTAATATGCTCCCAAGCTGTCTCACTTTACTGAAGTTTGTTTGATCATTTTCAAACGAACTTCAGTGAAGTGAGACAATGACAATGGGAGCATTTGATAAGTTTATCTATAAATAGTTGATCTAAATATCTTAAATTTCAGACAAGATCGAAACATCTGCGAGGTCGACAACAACGTCGACAGTTAGTCCAATCAGCAATGACATAATAACAAAAGTCACAGAGGTGGACCAAAACAAACCGTCGTGGCCTCCAGTGTATGCTCCGACGACTCCCAACGATGATAATAAAATCACGACTGAGGTCAAAGAGAGGTTACCAGCTGAAAGCAATATATCTCTGCAAAGTAGCGCAGAACCGGTAACAACTGAAGCTGCAAAAGGTAACACACTCGACGCGGAAATAAAATCAAAGGAAATAAAACCTCTATGGATTCCTGCTCCAGTAGAACAGACAACGACGTCCATTAAACATGAGAACGATGTTAACTATGAAACAAACAATGAAACTATTCCACCGATTGACGCTACAAGGTCAACCGGTTTTGAATCGATTACAAAACTACCGGCTAGCGTTACTACACCTCAAGATGAAAATGTCGCTAGTTCCGAAGTAAACCAAACCGTAACAGACGAGAAATCTAACTTAACTACTGATTATGAGATAACAACAATAAGATTTTCCTACGTACCTACAGAGGCAGTAGAAGATGTTACAAGCACAATTATTGAAACAACTACAGAAGGCGTATGGAACACCATCGTGCCTACTAGAACCAAAGCAACAACGATAGAAGATAGTCCTATAACTACATACAGGCCTAAATATATGACGACTACTGAAATTGAGGAAACTACAACTATTGTTCCCGACACTACACCCGTATTGGAAATTTCATCGCAAATTATAGCTAATGTTACAGAACAAACGTTAGAAACCACAGAAAGTACTGTTCAGACTACTGAGGTTATAACTGAACCGACTGTTGAAGTAACTACTGATACTATAGCGGTACCAACAACAACTCCTATTTCAACGACAACAGAAAAAGTTACTACAGAAGCGCCAACCGTTATTCCTACTACAGAAATTACGGAAGATACAACCACAACAGTCGTTGAAGTCGTCACTGAAATAAATACTGAGAAATCTACCCTTATCACTGTCTTATCAACAGAAACAGGTACTTCAAGCGAAAAAGAAATAGTAAGCACTAGCACTTCTGAAGAAAACAGTCACAGCAATGAAATCAACTATGAAATTAAAACACAGGAACCAACTGTAAAACCTGACACTACATCTACAACAATAGCTGCTACAGTTATTGAAAAGGATACAACAGAGACGATAAAAGAGACAACAACAGTTAAGATAGACATAGATGAAACAACAACAGAGGATGTGTCACAGGGAGTGAATGAGTTGGAAGATCTGACAAGCTATGCCGGTGCAATAACCACGTCGGTGCCGCCAGGACCGGATGAAGCTGGATCTGGAGCAGCAGTAGCAATAGCAGTGAGCACGATTGGCGTAATCGCGTTGGTGCTACTTATCGGATTATTGGTAAGTTTAATTTTTAATTACTTGTTTTTATTATCAAAGGACAATGAGGAATGTTATGTATATAAGTTTTTCTACCAAGTTATAAGGTATAGCCCTGTTCGACCCGGAACATTTCATTTATGTTCCAGTTACTACCCATATCTATATTATGTATAATATGTATGTATTTACAAAAAAAAGTATATAAGCAGTATATCAGTCATGTGGTACCCATAACACAAGCTCTGCTTACTTTGGGGCCAGATGATGCTGTATGAAATGTCCGGCATTTTTTATTTTTTTATTATTTAAATTTAAACACATGACACGGTGTAACACTAAAGTAGCCTATTGCTTCAGTGTTCAATTGTAGTCTAATTCAAAATCAGTTTTATTCAGATTGGCGTTATTACTGGTCTTATAATAACGCCAATTAACTTTTTTTAGTCTTTTACACTTTCGACCTTTCAAGGTTACAAAAAATCGTTATCTTTTTACTTCTTAACTTTTGCACAGAAACTTCTGACATGAGTGACAAGTAAGTTAGAAAGAGACCTAATGACGAAAAGACGAGAAAAGAGTCAAATTGATAACAATAGTGTATACGTACCCCCAGTTCATTGGCCTACCTATTGGCTAATAATTCCGCCTAGTTTGTAAAGAGGTGGCCTTTGTTAGTGCAATAATATTTAGAGGTAAATATTATTGAAAAGTTTTGTATTTCATGTTAGTAATAATGTAAAATAGACTCATATTTATGAGTAGAATGAACCATATGGTTTGGGTCGAACCTATTGGATAGAAACATCATAGGTCGAATGGGGAAACACTCGAAAGGAGCCTATGCCTACAATAGCCTGCCTGCCTTGGTGAAGTCTGTTCTATTACGTAGGTACCTATTTAACCTACATTGAACTATTTTAATAACCTATGGGATGCATAAACGCACTTTAAATACATAAATAGTTAAAGTAATAGTAGTAGATTAGGGGTTCGATTTCCTACAAGGACATACATTTGTGTGATGAACACAGGTGTTCGTTCTGTGTCTAGTTGTTTTAAATTATCATAAGTATGTATATAAATATATAAGTCTTCTATCAGTCTTCTGGTTGCCTTAATACAAGCTATGCTTAGTTAGTGGCTAGATGGTGTTGTGTGCATTACCTACCAATATTTATTATTATAATAATGTGACCACACGACTTTACTTCTGTTCTACATAATCCTATTGCGTATATATAATACTAGATGGCACCTCAGGAAAAAATAGAACGAGCAATCGTTGCGTTTTGGAATTTCTATATAAATAAATTTATAATAAATAAATAAATAACCACGAACATTTCACACACCATTATCTGGCCCCAAAGTAAGCATAGCTTGTGTTATGGGTACCACATGACTAATATACTACTTATATACTTTTTTTTGTAAATATATACATATTACACAAGAAATACCCAGACCCGGGACAAATACTTGCAGATCCTACAGATACTTGCAGATCCATCCTTTAACATTTGTCCCGCAGCGGGAATCGAACCCGCAATATCTTTTGGTACTTAACCTGCTGATGAGATTTATAAATAAGTATATAATGTACAACGCTCACTACACCATCTAGCTCTAAACTAAGCGTGGCTTGTATTATAGTGACTAAATGCCTGATGAAATACTTATATTTTTAAACATTTTATGATACTTTATAACACCCAGACACAGATCAAACACCTATGTTCATCCCACAAATGTTTGTCCCTCATCCTATAGCTCAGAAGGCAGAGTTATAACAAACTGAGAACTGAGCTGACGGGCTAGTGTCCGTATGTCCTACACGGACAATAATAACGGATACGGATAATAAACAAAAAATTATTAAAATTTACAAAATTAAGCGTTCCTAATTTAGTTAGATGGTACCAGCCGAATAGGTTTTACAAATGCTATAACTAACTAAAATATATTTTAGACAATTCCTAATTTTAGAAATGGACCAACCGAATTGCCACCATTATCGGCTTTTGTTAGTACATACTATGATTATAGTCCAGGATCCATGGTCCATTTTTGCTTTTGATTACTATCGAGCAAATTTTCCGTGAGTAGCTTCATTTTGATGAGACGCCCAATAATTTCCTGTACGAAACTCTCTATTGTGGTAGCTAACAGAGGAATCAAGGATAAAATATGTCGATTTTATGATTATCAAATATTATTACTAAGAGATATTTTTTTTGTTAAATCTCAAGATAATTATCTAAATTATTCGAAAAAATATTTGTCCTACAAAATCTATGGTTTGATCAAAGAGTTCCAACATGTCCAAAAAATAATAGTTTTGACAGGTGTGCAAAATTTGAATGAAATCTGGCCGTTTAAGGTGGGTCAAAATCGCGTCCTAAGGAGTCGGTTACAAACATACAAACATACATACAAGTGAAGCTAATATAAAGTGTATAAAAAAATATAAGCGAATTAAGAGCCTCCTCTTTTCGGTTAAAAAGTGTTTTTTTATCCACTTGTCTTGGTAATCTTCAACTGCTTCTTCTATCTTCTCTGCTCCTCCTGCTTCTGTAGATAATTCTAACAACATATCCAAAGTAATGAGCATAATATCTATTGGCTGACTCACGATAAATTACGGTCACTACTTTGGTGTACATTGTAGAGTTCACGATGTGTTCTCGAATGTTCTGAAATAAATAATTATAATTCAATATTTGTAAACAACGCCATCTAGTCCTAAACGAAGTATAGCTTGTACTATCGGAATCTGTGGGGCGATTATGGAACTTTGATACTATCAAAACATTGATACTAATAGCTTTCAGTTACTATTGATGAATTGGTATTACGGATCGCTGCGATTTCTATCGGCTTCTATCGCTAGATACAATGTGAAGTTGGTGTCAAACTATAACTCGACCAATTTACAAAGTACGATTGTGGTGGGAACCGTGTTTAGCGTAGTAAGCATTGAAATACATTGTATTATGATTGATTGAAATAATGCCTATTGTTAATCGAAATTGATAGACATTGATGCCGATTGCTAATCGAAACTGATAGACATTGATTGTAACAAGAGTTCCATAGTCGCCCTACAGATCACTGACAGAATACTTGTATAATCGTAAATACTCGTACATTGACGACCTCTACGCCACAGAGGCGTAGAGGTCTATTTATATAGTAAATAATTCCGGACATTTCACACAGCATCATTTGGCCCCAAAGTAAGCAGAGCTTGTGTTATGGGTACCACATGACTGATATACTACTTATACACTTTTTGTTTGTAAATACATACATATTATACATAGAAATACCCAGACCCGAGACAAATACTTGCAGATCATACAAACATTTGTCCCGCGGCGGGAATCGAACCCGCAACCATCTGCGCCTCAGGCAGGCTTTTGCCCACTGCGCCACTGAGGTCGTCGATGTCCTTGTAAGGTGTATTGAAATAAATGTTTTGAAATTTGTAAGCTCAATGAATGCTTAAACGTGCTTCTTGCTATCCCTTTGACGTCCTCTAAGATACGGTACTCGTATCTTAGAGAAAAATTATGTCTGAGGAGGTTTTAGACATGTCTAAGAATATGTCGCAAGCCTGTTTTATGTAAATGTATTAAAATTGAAGTGTCTGTTTTTAAACTCAAAATAGAGTTTTTTTCCTAAATTGTTTACGAATGTTCATATAACAAAAATATAATTTTAAAAATTTGGGGAGTAACTTAGGCTATAAAAAATCCATTAAGTTGTGAACAAAATCTGATTCACATAGATAAGTATAATATATAATAATATTAATAAATTAAATTAAATAAGGAGAAAATATGTGATATTTTAAATGTTTGTTTGTAACGGATAAACTCAAAAACGACTTAACCAATTTATACAAATTCTTACATATATTATGATTATATGAATACGTGAAACAAAAACTTTGTACCCCTTTTTACGAAAATTGCGCGGACGGAGGAGTATGAAATTTCGCACACTTATAGTTTATATAGAGAAGGAGTGCAGAATGCTAATATTTTTTTTTAATTATGCATAAAAAATACATTAAATTACTTATTTATTAATTATGGTCGTATTTCCACCAGTGCGCGACTACTAGTATATATATAATCAGCAGGTAACATAGGCTGTATTTTATTCAAAAAAATTATATCTTTACAAAAACTGCAATAAAGTAACCGCCCATAAAATAGTCCCAAACCAAGCATAGCTTGTATTATGGTAACCAGATAATAGAATACGTATATATAAATACATACTTATGACATTTTGTAACTCCCAGATAAAGAACAAACACCTGTGTTCATCACACAAATGTTTATCATGTGAGGGAATCGAACCCTCAACCTACAGCGCAGAAGGCAGAGCTACTACCAACTGAGCTGACAGGCCAGAAATACAACTCTAAATTGCGAATCGCTAGTATTATATATATTAAGATCTTACTTGGATCCTTGTTAATTGCCGATAATAGTTTGCTGGTAGTGGTACATTGCGTTTCCGTAGATCCAGCCTCTAGAAGTCTCTGAAAAAACAAATATTTTGATATCAATACCCTGGTGCAAAATATAAGGTCCAGCAGCTTTGTTAATGATGGAGACGACTGCGATAGTCTTCAAATTATTGGGGGTTAGTCCCCCTGCTGACTAACGGAAGAGCTAGCAATAGAGAAGGAAAACTTGAAACAAGCCCGGCTCGGTGCCAGCCGTTATGCACCTGCAACCGAACCGACACCGCATGTACTGATTCGTCTTCCCTGCGGGTCCTGTTAGCAAGGTTGAAAGCTTACATTAAGGCTTACCTAAGTGCACGAAAGGAGACTCTGAGGCGCACTTTAATCCTTTCAACACACTGGTTAGAAATAACTAGTGACACGATAAAAAGAAGAAGCAGCTTTGTTGAATCAATTAAAGCAGTACCCTAAGCAAATAACCTTGACGCGATTGGACGGCGCAGCGCTCATACGTCGTTTTATATAAATAGTAGTTTACCCGTGCCCACTTCGTTGGGCGATTACAACTTCACAAAATATAAAAAAGTACAAATAGGTATTCCTATAAAAAAAGATAGCTATTCAAATTATTGTAATAATTACAGAGATTAATAATGTTAAGGATATATATTGATAGATGGCGCTAGCGGTCATCCGTGGCTTCGCCCGTTCCGTTCCCGTTCTCGTTCCCGTTCCCGTTCCCGTTCCCGTTCCCGTTCCCGTTCTCGTTCCCGTTCTCGTTCCGTAACTAGTGTGTAACTAACACGACTTTCTTTTATATATATAAAAATAATTTAAAATAATTTAATTTAAAAAGGTGAACTTAAAGTTTTAAGCTACAAGTCAAAACGACGTCATCTTTAAGATAAGATGATGATTATTAAATATTTAGACTTAATTGCATTTAATTACAGAATTGACTTTTAAAACAATTTAAAATGATTAAATTGGAGGCAATATATTGAAAACAACCATATTTTTAATAATTATTTCAACTAACGAGCGACGTTCCAACGTCATTTAATAAAAAGGGCAATAGATTTAAATAACACATTAACTAAAGCGTGATTATAAGGTAGACTTTAATAAGCTTCCGTATTTTTTTATTGCTATTGCTGCGTGCTTCTAGGTGCTGTTGACTTTTAGGTAATAACAAGTAATTTCAAACTGGAAGTGAAAGCCTTTCGTCCCTTGTAATTATTACGTTTTAAAAACAAAATAGCAAAGCGACTTCATTTGCATAAAAGAAGATGTATTTTGTTTATCCCTACTTCTCTATAAAATAATATACAATAATATAAAATACACGTGAAACAGTTGAGCTTAGGACCGTTTAAAACGATCTATAGCTAGCTCAACTGATCCAGATCACTGCCAGAGGGCAGCGTTCCCAAGATACTGGCGGCATTACCACGTTGAATGGCAATGCTAATACGCTGAGCCAGATACTTCTCTACTAATATTATAAATACGAAAGTAACTCTTTCTATCTGTCTGTCTGTCTGTTACGTTTTCACGCCTAAACCGCTGAACCGATTTTGATGAATTTTAGTATAGAGATAGATGGGATCAACATAGGTATTTGTTGTTTATTTTAAAACCGCTTGATTGCTTTCGATAAAATTTAAATGGGACCACCTGAGACCATTTGAAACAAAAAAGAATTTCCAAACGGTTTAGGCGTATTTGAGTAATCGGTGAACATACATTAAAAAAACTAACGAATTGAACCTCCTTTTTTGTAGTCCGTTAAAAATATCCCAACGCGAGAACTTCGCATACCTACTGACCACCAACGTTATCATTAGTCTTAAGACCCAGTCAGCGTCTGGTTACCGATAACAGTCGGATATCTGGTGTCCGGTGACCATAAGACTCAGATGGCGAGGGCAGGAATTTTTATGAGACGGTTACGCGATAACACGTACATAATTAGTTTTGAGAACAACCGTTGGGCGTGGAAGTAATAAATTATGACGAATGCAAAACTACCATGCGCGGCAATACTGCTATATGTCAACGTAATTATCATTGAAACGGAAACGTTTGCGGTTCTGACAAATCAAAACTAAAAAACTAGCGCGGTACAAAATGTGCATGCAATGTTATTGGTACCTTGTTATAAAACAATTTATACTTTATACTATACATACAACAAATAATAACGGACATTTCCCACAGCATCATCTAGCTCCATAGCTTGTATTATGGTGACCAAATGAATGATAGAATATTTATTTATATAATTTTATTATTATTATTAATTCATTTATTTCAGATAAAGTCCATAATTTACGAAGAATTAAAAATACAAATAAAATAAATAAATTCGATGATAAAATAACTAATAATATGAATAATAGGCTATGCTTAGTTTGGGACTAGATAGTGTTGTGTGCATTGTCCATAAATATTTATTTTATCGTCAAAGCCTACATAAGATTAGTTATGATTAGTTTGGATAATCCCGCTAGAAAATCCCTATTCCCATAAAATCCAAGTTCTTGATTCACTTAGTTGATTCACGTAGTTGTAAATTTTCTTCTTGCACTTGGGTTAGAATGAATCGGCACCTAAAATTACTTAGTACGTAAGATGTTTCAAAGTGATCCTTGTGATTGTATGGAATAAAAACATTTGAATTTCAATTTGAAAATGGCGGAATTGATAGTACCTACATTTAATCAGTCTAACTATAATCAAACCAGGGTTGTAACTTATGTCATTTTAAACTAAATAGAAGCCTTCAATAAAGTCGTTACTAAAATGGAATGGGTTATATAGTATAAATTGTATGAGCCGTGCGTGTCGCTGTGTCTCGCGCAAATGTTTTACACAAAAACAGTCAAAACAATATCGCTAACACTTCTTCATAATGCTAATGCTACTTATAAATCTTTAAATATCAGTAGGGCGATTATGGAACTCTAATTAAAATCAATATATATCAGAAATCTATGAAAACTGATAGAAATTGATTGTAATTAGAGTTCCATAATCGCCCCACAGGTCTACAACTTATTGTACCGAATCGAATCGAACCCACAACCTTCTGCTTCTGCGCCGGGCATTGGCTCACTGCGCTTCAGAGGAAGTCTGAACATTTGTGATAAGAAACACTTACCTAAATCATTTATCAAAATATGATGATTTTTAGGCCTCGTTGGATTGCACTTCCGCGGCCTATTTTCACACCCGAGTCAACAACTCTAGCCCTATTTAAATAAAAACACAAAAATTACTAATAAAACCGGAAATACAATAAAAATAAATAATATAAGAGAGCAATGTTTGCTTCGCAAGACGACCAAAAATAATGTACTCCAATACTACAGTTGGACGATCACTAACACATGCTCGTGGCATTACTTACTTAGTCACCCTACAGATCAACGATGGTAAGCAACTGCGAAGTCAACCCTTGGATGACCGCAGTTGTATTTTCATCTAAGCGCTTCTGTGCTTTGGAGAGCACGTTAAGATGTTGGCACTTGCTTTTCTAAAGTTGTTTTCCCATGTCAGACTTTCAGGGGGCCTATTAACAGAGCTTCTAACTGGCTACTAACTCATACGTGACTCAAAACCAAGTTAGAGTAAAATTCTTTCACGGTATCTGGTAGAACCATTGCGTGACCTCCTGGCTGCTGGCTGAGCTGGCTTCTATCTGGCCTAGGGTATTCCCATTCAACGTGCCAATACCGTCAGTGTCTTAGAGACGCTGCCCTCTGAATGTGTTGGGGCTTGGGCGGCAAAAGAAAGACTTATTTAAGCACCTGCAACCGAACCGACACCGCATGTACTGATTCGTCTTTCCTGCGGGTCCTGTCGGCAAGGTCGAGAGGTTAGCGAGGTTAATATAACTGAATTTAATTAACCGTTATTATTTAGAGTGTGTGTGCTCTTTACAACAGAGCTTAAACCGGACTACTCAAAAGCAATAGGAACTATTTTGATCAGTTGCTTTCTTAAGATCGTTTTAAACCTCAACTGTTTCACACGTATTTTATACTAGGTGCTGCCCGCGGCTTCGCGCAAGTGGTACCTACATAAAAAGTAGCCTATGTCCTTCTCCAAGGTCCCATCTATCTCTATACCAAAATTCATCAAAATCGGTTCAGCGGTTTAGGCGTGAAAACGTGACAGATAAACAAAGTTACTTTCTCATTTATAATATTAGTAGGGATTATTGACGACTTCTGTAGCGCAGTGGGCTAAGGTCCGGCTGAGACGCAGAAGATTGCGGATTCGATTACGCCGCGGGACAAATGTTTGTATGATCTGCAAGTATTTGTATCGGGTCCGGGTGTTTCAATGTAAGTATTTACAAAAAAAAGGATATAAGTAGTATATCAGTCATGTGGTACCCATAACACAAGCTCTGCTTACTTTGGGGCTAGATGATGCTGTGTGAAAATTCCAGGATCATTTATTTATTTATTATAAAATAATATTTGTTAAAAATATATGGTGTGTGAGGTAAATAGCTTTAGTAGCTTTAGTAGCTTACCCTGGTGGTCATAACCTGGAAGACCACCTGGTACCGTGTAAACAGAGAATAAAAGAGCATTAAGTCACCTCTCTGATCAAACGATCTTGACGCGAATACACGGCGCTGAAATCATTCGTCTCATCAAATCAGGGATTTTGTTATTAGAAAACATTTAAATAAGGAATTCTAAAAAAAGCTTAACGGGTAATGTTTTAATTAGCTTACTTTCCGCCTGTTAGTGTAAGCTGCAGGTTAAACGACGTCTACTTTAGAAGATGAAGAAGATATTTCGAAGATTTTAAGCATTATTTCATAATTAAATTATAAAACTAAATTAAAAATTTTAATTTTAAATTATTAAACAATTTAGAACGAGGAAGTAGGGGACAAAGTATTGAAAAGACAAATCAATTTTTTTTATAACTGTTATTGTTTAATTAACTAAATAGTTAAAAAGGTATTTTTATACACTAAATAAATCAACCGAGACCAAATTTAAAGTCTAGCATGCATTGCGGATTAATTTACCGAGAATTTTCTCGCGTTTTCTCGAATTTTCGCGCTATTTTATAGAAACACTAGCGACCCGCCCCGGCATCGCACGTGTGCAATGCTGATACTAATTATACTACAGAATGGTTATCCCTAAGAGATAGCCATATACCACCGCGGACTTTTTTGTAGACCTTTTGAGGGTGTACAATACTGTAGTACATTATTTTGATCTATCTCGTAGGGTTCAATGTAAGTTACAGTGTTTGCAATGTAAGCGCAAAAATATGAGTTTATTTACGACACCACATTGGAAACCTCTAAAATTATCAGTGTTTATCTACTATATTATGCATGTATTATACATATAAACCTTCCTCTTGAATCTATCTATTAAAAAAAACCGCATTATAATCAGTTGCGTATAGTTTTAAAGATCTATGCATACATAGGGACAGACAGACAGCGGAAAGCGACTTTGTTTTATACTATGTAGTGATGATGATGGAACCAGACAAAGCATAGGTACACTAGAAAAAACGGGATAAAGACTGCGTTGAAATAAAACAATAGCGCGGTTATAACCGCGCGGATTAATTCCCGTGCCTGGCCGAGTAACTTTGTAACTTTTGCTGTAAAACATTTCTTCAACAGAGGACTAGACTACCAGTTAGGAAATTTGTAAAAATATCACCATTAAGCAAGGCTCAACCATATTTAAGTTAATAATTATTAACTTACCCTTATCTTCGAAGACTCGTACAGAAACCACAAAAATCTACAAAATAAAAAAAAGAAGTCATTAAAAATGTATTTAAACTGCAATCAAAGTCAAAGTGTGTAAATTAAAAACCACACAAATAGTTTTTACTACGCTATGCAAATAATCTAGTTGAGGTTCGAGCTGCGCGCGCGCACCTCTCGAGGTTATACGTCACTGTGCTCTGTGACCCGCTGCGCTGGTCGGAGTTTGGCTGAAGGGCTTGACATGGTTGGTTGGGAAATGTAGAGAGTGAAGAAAGTTCTACTATATTTTACTCGGGTGCATAATATACTCGTTAATTTTTTTAATTAAATATAAAGTATCAGGAAAAAAAAAATAGAATCCGTTAAGCCGTTCTCAAGTTATGGCTTTCAGTATAGGGATTCATTTTCGTATAGATAGATAGATATATTCAACTTAATTTCATTGTGTCTTAAGTACTAATTATCTCTTCGGAAATTATGTAGGTTCGAAATACTGTTCTAAACTTTAAACAAACTTTTTATTTATTAACATACCTATGTTTTGACTTTGAAAGGATACAAGTGCACCTCAGAAGCTCCTTCGGAGCACTTTCAATAAGATCAAGGATCACTGTAAATCGTCATAAGCCTACCGCGCATTGTTAATTAACCCGCGAATAAAACCGCGCAGAAAATTATAAACTTCAGAATAGGAGTTCACTTCAGAATAACACGGTTTAAAAACTTACAGCGCATTATTCCTATCTGTGGCGAATAATATCGCTTTTCTGTGGAACATAGAATTATACTAAAAGCAATAGCGGTAATTTATTAGATGTTCCTGCTGACAGATTTAAATTATAATGTTTTTTTGGATGAGGACTTATAATAATTATAAGTCCTCATCCAAAAAAACATTATAATTTAAATCTGTTGCTCTCAAATGTATTAAAAGTTGAATAAAGTTGGGATAATCTTCTTGTTGTACTTACATGTAATTTAGGTACCGATTCCCACAGGTGCTTTCGATCAGTTTCGATACATTCAAGACGATACTTTCTTCCCCCGTACCGTACTCGACTAGGTGTCGCGTATATCGCACGGTGTGAGGATGTTTTGACAGGGTGATTGTAAACAAAGATTTGCTGATGACGGACCTCTGCCGCGGGTCCATACCACCACGGGAAAGTCGACAAGTTGTCAGGTCACAGGAGCAAGGAAAAGTATTTAAATAAAGTCTCTAACGATACTATCATAGCGAGGAACAAGTGAATATAATATTTGTTTTACGCATACAAGTTGCGACAAATAAGCGAAAATAACAAAAAAATACGTAGGAACACAGAAAAAAGTCTGATGACATCGTTATGATTGTTTTTTTTTTGATATTTCTTTTTTTTTTCTTGCATAATTTAGATATCGCGAAATAAGAAATATATTTATCAGTTATTTATCATACAAGTAAATAAAACATCATCTGAAATACCGAAAAATATGCTTTAAAGAAATACATAAATAACGCCGAAGATTTCACACAGCATCGTCTGGCCCCAATGTTAGCAGCGCATGTGTAATGGAAACCACATGGCTGCTATACTACTTATACACTTTTTTTATAAATAAACCCCTAAACCCGTGAAAAAAAAACATATTTAAACCTTCCGTCTCAGTCGGGTCTTAGCCCACTGCGTCAGTTGACCAAAGAGGTCGTCGAAATAAAAAATAAGGAATAATTATCAGACTATGAATGTCCAAGTCTATGATAATGTTTGTATGATCTGCAAGTATTTGTCTCTGGTCTGGGTGTTTCTATGTATAATATGTATGTACTTACATATTTACAACAACAAAAAACTATATAAGTAGTATATCAGACTAGTGGTACCCATATTATAAGTTCTGCTTACTTTAAGGCCAGATGATGCTGTGTGAAAATGTCCGGCATCATTTATTATTTATTTATTTATTTAAAGTCGTGTTATAATGGAAACAAGCCCAGCTTAATGCACCCACCCAATAAATCAAGGTTCCAAGTTGGCTATACTTTATAACCTGTGTCGTCAACTGCTCTGATACCGTGGACCCTTGAAATGAGTACCTACCATACTGTTAGTCGTTACATAAGCTCAACATAAGAGTAATAATAACATAAATCAAATCAAATCAAATCAAGACATTATTTATTCAATAAAATCACAAGGAATAAAATCACTTTGAATCGTTCTTACATGCTAGTGAATCTAGGTGCCGGTTCCCCCTATCCCCAGTTCATGAAGAATCCGGCAAGAAACTCGTCTGGTCTTTACACTATTAATTGCCACTTTAAATGGCAATGCTAATATTATATGTTACGTATTATGTATGCGCTGTTGCTAGTACTTGACTGTAATTTAACTGTATTTTTTTTTAGTTAGCTCTTGAGGGTTAGTCAGAGGCACTTCCAAGCATTATATTGCCAAGATTTTGGACAGTTGTAATCGATATTGTGTTAGACCTAAAAAATATATTAACATTATATAGGCAAAACCATCTATGAAGAGTATTTTGTAGGGGCAAAACATACACTACATATTTTCGAAAATAAAACAATAAAAAAGAAGTTATAGCTCAGAGCTTAGAGACAAGGCTATGAACCGTCACCAGATCTAGCCACTGCTATATGAACATACAAAGCAGCATATTCAATGCTCGTTCTATAGCATAGTAATAATCCCTCTGTGTTCTGTCTGAACTCAAGTGGGTTCCCAGAACTGTGGCTGGACCATTTAAGTATTCAATGATTTGCATTTTGAGACGATAATTAAGATAACAAGAGATTTTTGTTTTGAGATTAATATATTAGTATAAACCGATTTTTTTCAAACATTTTAAAGTGTGTTTTGTATTTATTAACTGCTTATGTAAGTATATAATTATTTTCTTAAGATAATGTAAATATTGGCGGACAATGCACATAACACCATTTAGCCCTGAACTTAAAATAGTTCAAAACGATTTTTTTCTTTTAAACCCATGTCTTTTTTTACGATTCTGTTGCGATACAAGCATAGATTAACGAGACAGATTGATATTTCTTTTGTTTTGGTTGTTTAACCTAAGACTGGTAAAAAAGTAATTGTTACATTGACAGAGAGCCTTGGACAAAGTGTATCTACTATGAATACTAGAAGGGATAAAAGTATTTATTTTGATATAAGGATCAATTTGTTACTACCTAAATGTGCATAGAAATAAATTATAAATTATTATGGTTCACTAATTTGGCGATAATTACTTACACATAAAAGATAGATATATGCTGTCGCTGGCTATTTTTTAGGATTATTTAAGATAAACATTTCCATTCTACATTATATACGTGTAATTCTAACGGTTTTTGCAGCGCACGCCAGAACAGCTCGAAGATGGCAGATTTTTTTCCTACTTGACACATATCGTTATAGTTTGAACGATTCACACAATACCTTTATAAATTATAGCCTATATGTTATTCAGATGTATAAGCTATATTATTGTAAAGTTTCATTAAAATCCATTCAGTAGTTTTTGCATGGAGAGTAACAAACATACATACAAACTTTCGGGTTTATAATATTAGTTAGGATTATTATTAACCTAACCTTCGACGTTTGTATAAATAAATAGGTAAATAAATTAATCGTCTAGTTTACCCATAAGAACACCTTGCTGCTTGTACTGTGTTACCTAGTACAGACTGAATGTCCGCCTTGTCTGAAATTTGATGACGGTGCTGACCGTGTCCTGCCTTGATAAGCTTGTGAGAACTCCGTGTAAGCTGTTTAGGTATTAATTTAGTACACTATAGGTGTGGCATACGCAGCTAGATGTTTTTAAAAGATTAACGAATGCAGCCTTCTGCGAGGTCAGCTTTTGGATAGGTGACCGCAGTAGCACGTTTATTGAGGGCTTCCGTGCTACGGAAGGCACGGTAAGCGGTGATTTTCTATCTAATTTATAATTTTTAATCGATTCGGCTTTTCTAAAGTTTTAAAGCTTACATAAAGATTTACCAAGAAAAAAAAAGTGATGGACATTTCACACTGCATCATCTGGCCCCAAAGTAAGCAGAACTTGTACCACATGACTGATACACTACTTATATACTTTTTTAAATACATACACACATTATATATTGCTGCAAGTATTTGTCTAGGGTCTTCTGGCATTTCTGCCCAGACCCGAGACAAATACTTGAAGCACATACAAATATTTGTCCCGCGAAAGAAAGCGTATCCATACTAATGTTATAAATGCGAAAGTGTCTCTGTATGTCTGTATGTTACGTTTTCACGGCTAAACGGCTGAACGAATCTAGATAACATTTGGTAAGAAGATATATTGCATTCGGGGGAAGAACATAGACTACTTTTGGTCTCAAAAAACAACCTTGAAGGGGGTCAATAGGGGATGAAAGTTGGTTTGGGCAACTCATATTTTCTTATGTTAGAGATCGGAAAATTCATATTTAGGCTTTTGATAAGAATGAAATAAATACGTGTTTCAGCGTTTTTGCAAAATCATCCCCGAAGGGGGCAAAATAGAGGATAAAACTTATGAGATGTTCTTTAGATGCACGTGATGCATTCCTTACAAAAATAAAAATAAAGGTTCTAAGCATACGCGTACGAAGTCACGGCTAACAGCTAGTTATAATCTAAATGACTACATACGTATATTACGTAAGTATTTTATTGATAAGAATGCATGGCATCATGTTGCTCTGCCGTTTATTGTAACTAACAGATTTGCAATGTACCTAGCTAGCTGTTAAGCTAGTTATAAGATGGATCATACAAAATAAATAATAAAAATAAATATTGCTGGACAATACACACAACACCGTCTTGGAACTAGACGGTGTTGTGTGTATTGTCCAGCAATATTTATTTATTTATTTATTATTTTGTAATAATACATAGCATAGCTTGAATTATGGTAACTAGATGACTGATAGAATACTTATATATATTTAAATACATACTTATGATACTTTATGCGCTTGGAAGAGGACGAGCTTCTTAATTGATCTGATCTGAATCTGACTGAATTGTGCGCGTATTTAAATTCTACTAAATGCCCTGTTATTACTATTAAGATATTTGATAATAAGCATCTAAATGTAAATAAATTAAATGACATGTTAAAAATGATAAGCAGATAATTTAATTATTGTACATACATTGACATTGACTATAAAAACAATAATTATATGTCTTATTACGTGTGCTCCAAAATTAATTCGACTTTGGATCAATCCGATTATAACGAAAAAATTTTAAGTTTTAAGAAAAATATTCAGGTTGGACAATCTAATAGCTTTCGTAGACGCTCCACTAGAAAACCGAGTTTCAACCTTATGCCATATAAACATCATAAGTATACGCAAAAGGATTGCTTGCCATTCATTCAAGAGGTAAGCACGCAACAAAATTCTAATGATTATGATTTTTTTCGTGTCTAAATAACATTTTAGGGTTCTCCATCAGAATGTAAATGGGTTTAAGATTAATCCTCTAGAGATTCGTATATTAGAATTACGCGAACAAGAAAGAGAGCCAGATGTAATATGCCTAACAGAGACACATATTGAAAAAGGTTGTGAAAATCTGATTAAACTTTCAGGTTATAATCTAGCAGCCACATACTGTAGAATCTAAAAACCGAAACGCAGTACACGGGGTGGGGCTAGTATTTCGGTAAAGACTGGTTTAACATATAAGGGGGTGAATTTCACTGAAGGGCTTTGTAAAGAGACACATTTTGAATGCTGTGGAATAGACATTATGTCCCATAATTTATACGTCATCTGTATTTATAGGACACCTGACTCAGACATCAACTTCTTAATGGATGAATTAACCTGTAGTTGCCATTTTATTGGCCTCAAGAAGTCAAAAAAAAAAATTATAGCGGGAGATTTAAACATTAATACCTCAGTTACTAATAAAATGACTTCCCAATTTCGAGAAACTATCATGAACTATAATCTTTCCTTACACATACACGAACCTACACGGCAGGAAAATTTTTATTGATCACCTGATTAGCAATATCGTGCGGTTGGTGAACTCCTACACTGGGATATATCTGATCATAATACTGCTCAATTGTTAAATGCTTCAATCAAATGTAAAGATGTACAGCTAGAATATTACATCTATAAAAGAGATCTTAAAAATATTCGAAAGTTTAGACCATGTTTAATGAATTTGTCATTCAATGAGGTTTATGAACAACTTGATACTAACTCAGCTTATGAAGTTTTTCGAGATTCGGTAATGTCGTTTTATGATATATGTTTTCCGAAAATAAAAATAAAAATTTCACTTAAATCAAAAAAGCTAAAGTGGATAACGAAGGGATTGCGAGTAAGCTGTAGAACTAAAAGGTTACTTAGGCATAAATACTATAAAGAGAAATCAAACACTAATAAAGAAAATTATAAATCATTCTCCCGGCTATCAAAAAAATTTATTGATCGATCAGTGAAGCTGTCAAAAGAAAATATTTTAAAAAACTCTAAAAATAACTGTAAAACTTCTTCGCAGTTAATAAAACAATAATCTGAAAATATTAAAACGACAAACATAATAATTGAAATTGTAGAAGCCAAACAAAAAATTAATAACCCTGAGAGAATAGCGGAAGCGTTCAACAAATATTGGATTGACATTACTAATAAACATAACAGTAACCTCCAAAATTCTGTATGCCAATGTTCTTTTGTGAAATATGTGAACTTACTTTAGTCCCGAGTACTGTATATGTATACAGCTAGGGCTAGGTGATGTCAACAACCAACTAACTATAGTCTCTCAAAATATTCGCAGCATTAAGAAAAACTTTAACAAACTTACATTATTTCTTTCACGACTTAAGTTTCTGCCTGCCATTATCGTTCTAACAGAGTGCCGTTTGAACGAGTTTTCCACAGAAATTTGCCTAGTACATTATAACTATCACCAATCTCTTAAATACCTAAATCAGAACGATGGCATAGTCATATACACCAAAATTGGCCTACCCGTGCAAACCTTAGAACCGTCAATAATGAAAGACGCGAACTGTTATATTCTGAAAATTAATAACCAGTACACAATTATTTCAATGTATAGGTCTCCCTCATTCACAAACATCAGTATTTTTTTAACATGTCTCGAGTTAATTATACGAAGCTTTACTGGGGAAACTAAAATGATAACAGGTGACATAAATATTGATATCGGGATCGACTCAGCTGATTCAAAGGCTGAACCTTATCTAGACCTTACGTCGCATTACGGGTTCGTACCTGGTCACCACTTCCCAACCCATGATCGTACGTGCCTCGATCACGCACTTCTAAAATCGGGACATAAGTCTAAAGTAGTGGTGTGTGGAGCAGATTTGAGTGACCACGACACTGTTATACTAGGCATTGAAAATAAACCTAACAATATACCTGACGAAAACAATCAGCCTTCTAGCCTTCTAATTATCAACAAATTGCACACGAACTTGCAAACTGGAACGAACTTTACACCATGACAGATGCATCTAAAGCCTTTGATTATTTTTATAAAATTATAACTCAGTCTCAGTCATTGAAACCAACAAAACCTCTAGATCCATACCTAATTCAAAACGAACTCATAGACCGTGGATTACCCCCGGACTCATGAAGTGCATTAGGCATAGAGATCATCTCCATATGAAGACAAGAAAAAATCCCTACGACAAAACCCTATTTGTAAAATATAAGAAATACCGTAACTACTGCATCAATGTTCTACAGAATATAAAAATTGAATACGACCAATCGAAGCTTGCTGAGAGTAAAGGCGATAGCAGGAAAACATGGAATGCTGTCAAATCCACTTGTAACATTTCTACTAACAAATCACAAAACTCTGTTCTCTTGGAAACATCAACCACCAGAGAATCACTTAAAAATAAGTTTAAATAAATTAATATTATGACAGTGCCTTGTCAGTATATATATGAAAATTTAATGTTTGTGCACAAAAATGTTCATTTATTCAAAAAAATTGCGATAATCATAGTATTAACACTAGAAATAAAGATAAACTCGCTGTTCCCACTGTTAGGCTCGCTAAAGTTAATAAGTCTTTTATAGGGCAATGTGTACGCTTCTATAACAAGGTCCCAAGCGACGTGTTAGATTTGTCGATTGGCAAATTTAAAAACGTAATTAAACATACACTGTCTATTAAAGCATATTATAAAATATCTGATTATTTAGAAGACAAAAAAGCTTGGGATGAATCTGCTCCAACTCGACTCGGCATCCGTAACAAAATTGTTAAGGATCATACAAAAAAGTGTTAAGACCAGACAAGTTTCTTGCCGGTTTCTTCTTGAACTGGGGTTAGGAGGAACCGGCACCTAGATTCATTAGCATGTAAGAAGACGATTCAAAGTGGTCCTTGTGATTGTAATGAATAAAGTTATTTTGAATTTTGAATTTTGACTCCTAGTAAATCCCTAAATACTGTCAACATCTTCTTCTCCACAGTAGGCGATAATCTTGCTAATAAAATTCTTCAATAACTTAATAAGACTGAGCAAGAATTAGCATCAATTGCTACAAAACATCTAGAACAAATCGAAAAATCAATCTTCTTCAACCCGACTACTGTTATTGAGGTCTTGAAAGTAATCAATAGTTTGAAAACCCAATCAGCTTCTGGCTACGATGATGTGAGTAATAACTTAATAAAACAAGCTCAAAATATTTTAGTTTCCCCACTGATTCACCTATATAACCTAAGCTTATCAACATGAATTGTACCTGATTGCCTTAAAATGGCTTACATTACACCAATTTTTAAAGCTGGCGACCCTCATGATATGACCAATTATAGGCCAATATCTTTGCTCACATCGTTCTCAAAGATATAAGAAAGAGTGTCAATTCAAGACTTCTATCCTTTCTCGATACTAACAAAGTGCTAGCTGTTAACCAATTTGGATTTAGGTCTGGCAGGTCCACGGAGGACGCCGTTGTTCACATGACAAATCATATAATTTCCAAATTAGACTCAGGGAAAAAGTGCATCGGAGTCTTCCTGGACCTTGCCAAAGCGTTCGTCACCGTATCAAGACAGCTACTTTTAGAAAAGACGCACTGCCTGGGCATACGTGGCATACCATTAAACTGGTTTATTTCGTACTTTACTAATCGAAGGCAAAGGGTTTCTGTCGAAGGCTCACGTAGTGACTTTACTGAATCGACATTTGGTGTTCCGCAGGGAAGTGTGCTAGGGCCGACACTTTTTTTGATCTATATTAATGACTTGTGTAAACTAAGCCTAAAACAGGCTGAGACACTAGCTTTTGCGGATGGCACAGCGCTTATTTTTCACGGAAATTCCTGGGACGAAGTAGCTGGAATTACTAACCGCGGCTAGGTCAAATCTCACAGTGTCTAAACAATAATCTACTCTCACTGAATACATCTAAGACAAAGTACATGTGATATAACTTTTAAAACTATCATGGTTTTGCACATAATTTTCACTCAAAACGTCCATAAAAACAATTTTTACTCCTTTAAAGAAGATCTCACCCTACCTGCGCTCACCTAAAGATAAGATTCCTCTTCAAACACCAGGAGTGTACAAGATTGACTGCAGCTGTGGGAGCTCTTAAATCGGCCAAACAAAACGTACCATAGCCTGTCGAGTGACAGAACACATCCGGGCGGTCAAAAATATGGACACACAAAAGTCGGCCATAGCTACACATCTACTAGAATCTGGCTCAAACCACTGGATCGAGTTACACAATCCACAGGTAATCTCAACTGAAAAACATTACATCCCAAGATTGGTACAAGAGGCAATAGAGATTACCAAACACAGGAATTTCAATCGAGAAGACGGTTTTCAATTGTCTGGAGCCTGGAACCCTGTGGTGAGGATGTGTGGAAATCGTAAAAGTGAGGTACCAGTTATGCGTCCAGATACCGTGAGTGTTGTGTGTCGTAATCGTGATCGAGTTGTTAGTGACAGTGAAAGCGGTAGTAGGGGTAATGTTCGCAGTAAAAGACTGAGAAAGAGGGTAGACCGTTTTGTCTGCCAATAACATCCACCCGCAAAGACTTCAGTTTATCTCGTGATCATGGCACATGCAACTGTGCCGAAATATCGAGAAGCAGAAAAACTCATATATCATGGTAAATATCCCGTTTTGAGTGAAAATTAAAGTACATGTGCTTTAGTATCTCACAACGTACCGCACCTACGAGACCTTTGTTAATTAAACTACACGAATGTAGCCGATATTTTAACGACTGTTTATGTCCATCTATTGAAAGCTTGCGTCACATTAAATATTTAGGGGTTTACATTGATGATAGACTAACATGGAAGAAACACATAGAGGCTATCAATGTAAGATTTAGGAAACTTAAATACCTGTTTTCAAAACTTAGGAACATCGCTGACAAAGACTTGATACGTGTTATTTATATGGCCCTCTGCCAGTCCATCCTATCATACTGCGTCGTTGTCTGGGGTGCTGCAATGTACTACTAATTTTTAATAAAACTAGAGCGCGCCCAAAGAGCCATCCTAAAAATTGCCTATAAAAAACCGTTTCGCTATTCTACGGATTCTCTTTACAGTGAATGCCACCTTCCGCGAGTTAGGCAAATCTACTGAGGCGTCGATAATGCGGTTTTACAGAATAGCTTTATCTTGTATAAAAACTACTAAAAGATCAAGTAGAAACGCCTCTTGGTTAACACCCAACAACAGAACAAAATTTGCACAAAGATCTCTTATTTTTCTAGCGCCACTCCTGTACACCAGAGCCAATAAAGAACTTGACATTCTTCACTGTCTCAAATGACAATGTAAGCGTCTGGTAAAATGCTTGGTTGTATGCTTTCAACTACACGGAAACTGAAAATCTCATAAGCGTAGTAGTATAAAATCTACGTTAAGAATCCTACCTAATTATTGACTAAATGTTTAACTTTTTATTACCAACCTATTTACAGTTATGCATTCCACATTATTTATAGAATAACATGCATGAATAGCATAACAAAATCGATTAGGTACTTGAATTAAATATTGTGAATTAAATTAAAATAATTATTTTATGTAAAAATAAATAATATATAAAAAATTCAAACAAATAAAAACAAATTGCATGCTAGAATTAAAATCAAAGAAAGTTTATAAGTACGAACACATTGATGTCCAATTTCGTTAGCCCAGTAGTTGCGGAGTGAATGAGTAAATAATCTTTAAAACAAAATACAAACAAAAAAATTTTATAAACAAAAAAAAAATTATAGAAAACAAACTACGAACAAATCAAAGTTCTTACTGTGTCCCCATCCTTACTAAAATCATGCATACACTTTGCGCATTCCTTGACCATGCACTGCGTAACTACTCAGCCACACAGACACTCTCACACATGCAACAACCTTACCTAGTATTCAAGAAGCGTAGGTCCGTCCTACGTCCTACCCTCACCAAACCATTTTAAAATAATTTGCTTCTGGAAGAGACTAGCCACCCACAACACAGGGAATCCTAGTGCGGGGGTTAGTAAACCTTGTTACTTACTACTCGTACCTATCTAATAAATGTACTAGGTAGGTATTATTGTTTATTGTTTATTGCTCCATCTGTATAAGTAATACTGTACCTACCTATCCCTATCTAGATACAAATAAATAAATTTTGACTTTTTTGACTTTTTTATGTCTCAATATCTGTTACCTACCATATTTCTTGCAAATAAATTATTTCTACTTCTATTTTTATTTCTTACCAGTTCTTCTCGTATTTAGGTAAGGGGGAATTGTCATCTAAATTCACCTAGTATGTAAGATGTTTCAAAGTGATCCTAGTGCTTGTATTGAATAAAAATGTTTGAGTTTAAGTTTTTAATGCCATGATGACTGAAGCCTTCGGAGGGTCTATTAACACTATCACTAGAGTAAAATTTTTCAAAAAAGTAAAGACAGTTGGCATTTTTCTCGATTTATCAAAAGCTTTCGACACTGTCTCTGTCCCTATTTTATTGGACAAACTCACTAACATTGGTATTAGAGGTGACGTCAATGACCTTTTTAAAAGTTACCTTACCGACCGCCGTCAGTTAGTCCTAATGAATGTATCAAGCAATGTGGAAGAGCTTAGTTTCCGAGTTCCTCAGGGAATTTTTCTTGGACCTACGCTCTTTCTCGTCTACATAAATGACCTGTGCAAGCTTCCAATTCCTAACTGTAGCCTATTTACATATGCAGATGACATAGCTTTAATTGTTAGTGGCCGAGACTGGGTGGAGGCCAGTTTATTTGCGGAAGCAGCACTAAATTTGTTTCTAAAGTGGCTCTCTCTGAATCTTCTTACTCTAAATATAACAAAAACTAAATAAATAACTTTTTCCCCAACAGTAAAATCCCAACCTCCAACCTCATTCTTCCTTCGCGCCCACACCTGCCAGTCAAATACTGAAATCACAGTACGTCAGTTGTTTATTCAGGCCACAATTTTACGAAAACATTCACAACTGTCTTATAAACCTAACATTACGAGTGTAAAACGACGGTCGGACTTAGTCTGCAGAATAGAGCCACGCAGAACTGTTGCTGCTGGTAGACATTTCTTCTACTTAAGTTGTTCCTTGTACAACAGAGTCAATATTTATCTAATATTTACCCCTTACCACTCCACAAATGTAAACTTGTATGCATATCTTGACTATGATCCCTATCTTACGATGATACTGAAAACCTCTTGATTACTTAAACATAATAACAAACATAATGTTGATGATATTTATGGTACAATTTACTTAAACTCATAGCCTATAGACACACACACACATACACACACACACACACACACATACACGCACATACATACACGCACACACATACATACTCGAATACACAGATCTGTTTAGTTTTCTTTTTAGTTCACTGTTTCATTCACACAGTATTTATTCTTTTATATTAAATTTTAGTTATAATTCTGTTATTTAATAGACTAACATTTAATATTATATCATTTAGTTTAACAAAGCTTGTCCTGGAACATAGTCCTTCCTTGCTAGAGAGGAGGGCGCTGACTCTGCCACACAGTTTCTAACTTTTGCAGTTGTCAACGTTTTCACTCGTATCTTTTGTATTACATGTGTTAAAGGTTCCAAATAAATAAAAATATTTTTGAATTCTAATGCTACATTTCCATGCTTGCCAAGCCTTCACAAACGTCCACAAGTACAAACGTGTAAAGAGGGCGTTTGGCTTGACTGGCGTGAGCTTGTAGACGCTTGTCTCCGATCCGGTCTAGTGTCGGTTTTTTGACACAGATCAAAGGGCGCTTGCGGCAAGCGCTTGCGACGCATTCACACGTTGGTGCGAGTTTAGTAGCCATCGTGATCTCGCGACGAGTGCAAGTTTATTATTTCTTTTAATCATAAAGATAAAAAGAAAGTTGCAGATGCTTGGAGTCGTCTTGCCGAGTTACGGGAAAGGCAAAAAAGATAAAATATAATTACGTTTTAAAAACTAAAAAGAAAACCGACTTCATTGAATGAAATTTGAGCCTATACTTCATTTTTAGTGGAAAGTAGATGTATTTTGTATATATATAATATAGGTAGGCCAAATAAACGCACCGCTCCAATAAGACAGCGAGATATCGAAGGACACGAAAACATCATCGATGTAATACAATTTTTAGATTTTCGTTGATTTTTCAGCTCAACCGACTTTGATAAAATTTAAATGGGACCACCTGTGGAGTATAACAAAAAAAGATCCCTTTCAAACAAAAAAAGAATTTTCCAAATCGGTTCAGGCGTTTTTGAGTAATTGGTGAACATACATAAAAAAATAAAAAATGATTCCGACGAATTGAGAACCTCCTTCTTTTTGATGAAGTCGGTTAAAAATAGATAAAATATAGAAAAAATATATACCTAAATATAAAGGATAAAATAAAAGTTCATTAAACCAAACGCAATAGCCGATATAAATTCGGTGTCCGTCATGCTTAGGTGTACGTAGCACATTGACGCATTCACAAGCATGTAAACGACTTCCAAATACAAAGCGAGATTTGTGGACACTTGCGGCTTGTGGACGTTTGCCGACGCTTGGCAAGCATGGAAATGTAGCATAACACCCAGACCGAACAAACACCTATGTTCATCACATAAATGTTTATCCTGGGAGGGAGTTGAATCCCTAACCTTCAGCGCAGAACGCAGAGCTAATACCAACTGTGCTGACAGGGCTGTCAATAGGGTATTCCATTACGTTCTTAGTTACCATCAGAATAGCCTCACATCGCAGTTGGTAGTAGATAACTCTGCCTTCTACCTTGTAGGTCGTGGCTTCTACCGATAAAAAAACAAACTTTGTGTGAGAACATTATTGTTTTGTCTTTGTCTGAATAAAGTAGGTATCATTAATATGTATTTACAAGTATAACCCAGTTTATTTAAAGAAATATTTACAGAAATGTAACGAATAATCCCTACTAATATTATAAATGCGAAATTACATCTGTCTGTCTGTCACGTTTTCACGTCTAAACCGCTGAACTGATTTTGATGAATTTTGGTATAGAGATAGATGGGACCTTGGAGAAGGACATAGGCTACTTTTCATGTAGGTACCACGCGTGCGAAGCCGAGGGCAGCACCTAGTATATAATAATATAAAATACATGTGTAACAGTTGAGCTATCTAAGGACCGTTAAAAACGATCTATAGATAGCTCAACTGCCAGACGGCAGCGTTCCCAAGACACTGGCGGCTTTGCGTTGAATGGCAATGCTAATACGCAGCCAGATAGCTCTTGGATCACGCTATGTATCGCAATTTCTTCACTTACTAGCTGTCCGCAAGCAGCTTCGCCCGCGTTGAAGATTTTTCCCGGGATAAAAAGTAGCTTTCCAACGGTAAAATATTTTTTCAAATTCGTCCAGTAGTTTCGGAGCCTATTAATATAAACAAATATACAATAAAATCTTTCCTCATTACAATATAAGCTCTGCTTACTTTGGCGCTAGATGGTGCTGTGTGAAATGTCGGGCATTATTATTTTTATCATATTATTTTATTTTATTTCTATTTTATTTATCAAACAAAATCCACAGCCCTTAAACAATAACAATATATTAAAACTAGGCTAAACTTAAGGCTAATAATGGACTTACATTTTAAAGATATTTTTTGTAAAAAGACAGTAAATTTTACCTTACGGACATACTAAATAGAGTTAGTAGGTAACAAAAATACACTTTGCAAAATAATAAACTAATGTGTTTGAAAATAAATATTAATAAATATGAAACCTAGGTACATAATACACACATGCATAATATGTCTAGTATATCTAGTACGTAAATATGCACTATATCGTAGGTACTAATTTAAAAATTAAAATGTAAAATAAAAGGTTAGAATTATGATTTTGCGGATGGTGCATTAAAACTGTTCCCCCTCTAAAATGTTTAATGTTTCTTTTTTAAAAGTTTCTTTACTACTATGAAATATGTCATTTGAGTTGAATTTATTATTATAAATTCTATGCAGTCTATTCACTATCGAATGTTGTGCATAGTTTGTAGATGAGTTCGAGACAGCAAACAACTTTGTATGCCTTGTGCGAGTTCTTGGAGTATGAAAACGCAAAATTCTTTGAATTAGTTCAGGACAATCTATATATCCAATACAAAGACCATGAAGAAAAGACATGTCCATAAGTGTACGTCGATTTTGAAGACTTGCTAGATTATGATAATTACATGAATCTTCATAGTTTTTTGAATAGTTAAGGTTTCTAAAATTTAAATGTTTAGTAAACTTGTATTGAATATTTTCCAACCCGCTAATATATGTTATATAGTGTGGGTTCCAAATAGTACTACAATATTCCAGGATACTTCAAACATATGAGAAATAAAGTAGTTTGATACAGGTGATATCAGAAAAAGGTTTACTAACTCTCAAGATAAACCCAAGGCTTTTAAAAGATTTGTTTATGTTGTTTGTCTCAATATGTTCTGAAAATGTAAGTTTCACGTCAAGTAGCACGCCTAGATCTCGAACCAGCTCATCTTTGTTCATGTTATTGTGACATAATTGATAACAAAATTTCATAGGGTTTCTTTTTCGTGTAACCGAAATATAGTGACACTTACTAACATTGACACCTATACGATTTTCATCATAATACTTTCCAAGACGATCAAGGTCCGATTGAAGTTTAACACAGTCTGAGTAGCTTTTAATATTCAACAAACATTGTTGTATCGTCTGCATACATAAGGAACCTAGAATGCTGAAGACACTTTCTGATATCATATAAATAGCAAGCATATAAAAGCGGGCCGAGGATAGATCCCTGTGGGACTCCCGATGTGATTTCTATGTAATTTGAACAAAAGCCTCCTATTACGACTGCTCTACGACGATCCCACGTTTCCATAAATAAGACTCTATCCATCTTAACAAGTTACCACGAATCCCAAGTTCATACAGTTTACGTAAAAGTATGATGTGGTCTACACGATCAAAAGCCTTCTCAAAATCAGTGTAGATCCCATCTACTTGAGAACCTCCATCCATATTGGTTGCAACGTAATCAATGAAAACTCCCAAATTAGTCGTTGTAGAGCGTCCCTTCATAAAACCGTGTTGCTCTGAGGGTATAGAAGATAATATTATTGGATAAATATGCGTATGAACAGATATTTCTATTAATTTACTAAGAACGTTAAGTATTGATATGGGTCTATAGTTTTCAACAGAGGTTTTAGAACCTTTTTGCTTTTTTCCAAATATGCGGGAAGTAACCATCATTCAAAGATCTATTAAAAAGAAGAGAAATTGGTAATGCTAGTGATTTCACACAGTTTAAAAGAAAAATAGGAGGTAGATTGTCATTACCTGATCCTTTCGTTACGTCTAGACTAAGCATAAGTTTCAGAGCTTCATCCGGAGTTATTACGATATCATGTATCAAAGAGTGTGAGTTATCAGAGTTTTTTTCAAAATTATTGTTATTACTAGTGATAGGTAAACTAAAATTACATTTAAAAAATTCATTGAATGCATATACTGATATATACATATACTGATTGGGTTATCATGCTGGGTATCACCATACATCATTTGCTGGGGGTAATTTTGATAGTAGATTAAAATCACCAACGACTATAAAATGGTCATCCAGGTGATGGTCACGAACATTAGTTATCAGCTCAGTTAAGGCCATGATACGAGACGGCAGTCTTGAATTCGAGGGTATATAGGCCAACGCAATGTGTATGTCATGAGTTGTTCCTACACTTCTGGCTGGTATGGTAACCCAAATGCATTCGGGCTCATGGCTCACCCACTCAGGTCGCAGACGCCCCTGTAATTCAGGCCGACATAGAATCATTACTCCTCCACCAAGTGATTTCCGATCACTTCGATAAATGATATACTTCCCATCAAAAAGCTCTGAATCAAAAATGCCATCACACAGCCAGGTCTCCGTAATCAATACTATATCTGAATCACATAGCAAAATATTATTATGAAAGATATTGGTTTTTGATCGTAAACCCCTAACATTTTGATAAAAGAGTTTAAGTTTTTTACCCGTGCTATCCATTCAAAAGACTAAAGTAGGTAGACTGATTGTCATAACTTATAGAAAAAATATTACTGTATTTTAAATTGAATGCTGTTCGAATTTTAAAAGTAAATAAACTAGAAACCAATCGTTGAGATATAAATATAAGCGCATAGTTTAAACAAGCTAGGAACAGATTTTGTATGCAAGGTAATTTAAATTGTGTGTTAAAAGTAGTTATATAGATAATTTGTTTAAGATTATCGGTAGTACTTAAAAATACATACATGTTATTATAAAGGTTTTTTAGAAAATACACCCAGATCAAACCAGTAGAGCGAAACGACGAAAAAATTGGAATGGGAGGTGAAGTCTCGCCTTTTCGTACATAAATACGGCAGTTTTTTGTCCACACATATTTAAAGTTAGCCTCTCTGGCTCTTTGTTTGCAAGAACTCAACAACATTTTATTGTCTTTCGTAAGGTGCTCATTTATGAAAACCCTATTAGCTTCCACTCCCAATCCCAACTCCTTAGCATTAAGGTTACGGTGTTTGCGTGCTGCCACCACGATATAGTCCTTAGTTACACGTTGCTTCAAGCGGACGATAAGAGAACGCGGTGGACGCGCAGAGCTGGTGGCATGCCGCGGCTGTACTCGATGTGCGAATTCAATATCAGAGGCCACCAGTTGGACTCCTATATGCTGAGCAACTTTCAGAACTATATTTGACGTATCTTCTTCCCTATTTTCTGGAATCCCAGTTATTTCAACGTTTTGCATCCTTGACCACTGTTGTTGCTTTAAATTCTCGTCCTCCAGAGCTTTGATCCTGGCTGATTGCATATGTAAAGACTCCTTGAGGGATTTATTTTCATCCTTAATGATTTTTAAATCAGATGTAGTAGAACCAAACATTTTCTTAAGTCAGTTAAGTCAGTTAAGTTCTTTTAAGTCAGCGAGCTCCTTCTTCAATTCATCGTATTGCGTACTTACAAATGACAGGGACTCCTGGTAGCCAGTACATTGAACTTTAATAGCAGCGAGCTGTTCAGACAGTCTGTTGAAGCATGACTCAACAACCGTCCTCATCTCTTGCTTCTCTGCCTTCAGCATCTCCTTCATTTTATCCTCTGTTATATAAATGCCAGCGGTCGAAGGCTTTCTTCGTAAAGTAACATTACTACTGGATAACAAACATTCATCCATCCGAGTCATCCATAATAGCTGTAGGTATGGGCTGCAACGTACTTGACGAACTTCCACGTACAGGGGTGTCTGTGTTGTCAGTTTTTCGTATCTTACTGTTGCATTCCGAGCATCTCCACTTACGCCTACTCTCTTCGTTTAACCATTTGTACTTCTTTGGAGAGAGATTTGCACATTGTAGATCATAGGTTTGGCTACAGCCCATACAATTCATAAACCTTCTATCGCTTATTACTGCTTTACAGCCTCCACACGTTTGCTTACTCATGTTTTGCAACAATTTCTATAGGGCCTGGTACGAAAAGTTGTACCTTGCGAAATTACGATAGCAAGCTGCTTACTTAGTGCAGTGCAGTAGGTAGGTGCAGTACACACTAATACAGTCAGGCACAGATGAGCGGTAAGCGCTGCGGCACAGAATACGTAACAGGAAGCAGACTCTCTGAGAGTTGTCGTAGGTCAGGGTAGGGTTCGATTATAATGTTTTTAAAAAATGTTTTTGCTTGGTACTCACTAGTTTATGGATGAATTGTTTTCGAAATCACATAATCACAAAGGCTATTGAAAGAGCTTTTAACACATATATAAAACTTTTATAAAAATGAATTAAAAGCACGAAATTTTGAATATTTTTTAAGCACGAAACGTGTACATTGTTACACTTTTACTGTCCACGGAGGGTATGAGGGTATTTATTATTATAATAATGTATCTTGAAATAATTTTGAAAACGCAATGGACTCCTGTTCCCACGAGCCCGACTCCAAAAGGCTCAAATAATGTAGGCCATATCCAAACAGGCATATTTGTGCCGTTTGAGGTCCTCGGCACATTCAGCAAGTATATATGTATATAAGTATTCATGTGCACATACAAGCTTTGCTTAGTTTGTGACGAGATGATTGGTGTACAGTAATATTTTATCTAGTAAAAATTCGTTCAACAAGTTACAAAGTGTTTTATGAATGCAGTTGGTGGTGCGACGTCGAGGACGTCGCGGTGTGTACGCGCAGCGCTGTACGCCCGTCTCACTGGACGCGTACAGTCTGGACAGCGTGAGCGTCGGCCACAGGAAGGGAAACCATCGTCTGCGCGCCAGCAAACGCAGCTACGGAAACCCGGCGTATGATGACGAGGTATATGACTTAATGACTTTTATACCATGTTGTTTTTCACTGGCATTATCAAGTGCGTTTATAATACTCGTAAGCAGAAACATTTATTCTAAAACATTGGGAAGTCGTCAACAGTAAAGTTTATTTCAAATTAGGTGGCATCACAGAAATAGAAATGTAAATAATTTATTTGTAAGAAATATGGTTAACAGAGTCATACAGTCAGTTCACATATATCACCAAAAAACATTGGCATGTAAATATTTAAGTTTCCAAAAACATTAAATTAAACTATATTGTATTATATTTTGTCATTTATCAATTATATTCATTAGTTTCCAAGAAATTCGTAAACAGTGTAAAAAGTTCTGTCAAATAGCCACATTTTTTTTTACAAAAGGCTTTATGTCCTTTATTTCGGCAGGAAGTTTTTTAAATAATAATTGTCCACACATTGCAAAAGAACTTTATATAAGACTTTATAAACTTATATACTTATTTATAAACTTTATATATAAGACAGGAAAACTTAGAATGCACGTTTGCTTTGCGTTCTATAAATTGGATTTATAGAACGCAAAGCAATGGATTCTACGCGATGCGTTGGATTTCTATAAATATCTCGCGATTCTTGTCCTGCTTAGATTTTACTATAAGATGACAGGATATGGTAAGACCTTGTATCAAGTATATTTTAAGAACCTGAATAAATTATTTATAATTTTATTAGTATTCTCTTAATACTAAATCCTATCTATGATACTAGTAGGCATCTTGCGGAAGGGATGAAGCTTCCTGCACGCTACGGCACAAATGGCTTTCAGCTTTCAAAGAAAGTGTTTTTTGGGTGTAATTTTGACAAGCTTTATACGTATAGTTTGTATGGATGTTAGTGCAAGTATTTTTATATGTCTGTTTATTTCAACCACGCCGTAATAATAGAACGAGTTGGAATGAAACTTGAAAGAGCTTATAATCAACTATTTAAGTACCACACGCGTAAAGCCGCAGGCAGAAAAATTTAAAATAATACAACAATTTATTTGTATAATATAATAAATAATTTAATAATTTAATGTATATTTTTTAGGTTACGTCCCACCCCATGCAGTATCCCGCTCTAGCCAGCTTCGCACTCGACGTGGACTCAATGACAGCAGAGTTTGCGGAGATTCCCTCCGTCTCCGTAAAGGGAGAGGAGGTACCCCCCGGGTGCGAAGACAAGAACCGCTACTCAAACGTGCTGCCGCTGCCGGAGACCAGGGTTCCACTGCAGAGGCTCAACAACGATCCTACCACAGAGTACATCAACGCCAACTACGTCACAGTGAGTAGACAATTTTCTTCTTCTTTTTTTCCTATAATGGTATATTTTTGACAATTTTGCCAGTGTCAAGTGATTGTTAGGTTATAAAGTCTTAGTCGATCGTTATTTGTATATTCTAAACGTCAACACTTAATGGGCGTCTAGAACTTTCTGGGGATAATTTTCACTCAAAACGGGATATTTACCATGATATATGAGTTTTTCTGCTTCTCGATATTTCGGCACAGTTGCATGCGCCATGATCACGAGATAAACTGGTTATATTTTTAAAAGTTATATCTTTCTGGGGATTCCTCGTCGTTCAAATCACATTGCAACATAATACACTTATAAATAAAATTGTCCATACTTGTGCTATGAATTCACAATTTATTGATTAAATCTCCGCTCGCTAAGATTACTGAATAAAACATACAATAGCACAAGAAAAATATATAAACGAAGAAACATAGATAATTTTATTAAGTAGCAAAACGATGTGACATCTACGACGGATTTTTGGGCGACTAGAGTTAGTCACGAGAGTGTCAGACTTAACTAATAAACTAAATTATTGTCGTCTTTATTTTGACCATTCGTGTGATATTCCAGGGTCCTGGCAACATCCGTAACTACTACATTCTGGCACAAGCGCCCTTGTCCAACACCGTCGTGGATTTCTGGCGCATGGTGTGGGAGCAGAACTCGAGACTGTTGATCATGCTTACAGAGTACATGGAAAACGGAGTGGTTAGTCATGGTCTGCCTTTATACGCCCCCATGAAATTATACCATAGCTTAATAGTGATCCGAAATAAGGTCCAGTTTTAAAAACCACATCGGTTTTTTATCTAAACTGGTTCAGACAGAGTTTTGGAGTAACTAGAGTAGAAGAAGAAGGAGTAGACCTAATGTCGTATGACTTTCATTTACTCATAAATCTAGCAGTTGAACCTGATTGTGTCTTTGAATTCTAGGAGAAATGCTACGAATACCTGCCACCGTCGGAGATCTCGGACAATAAACGCACCTTCGGCGACTTCAAGGTTATACTAAAGAAACGTGAGCAGCGAGACAAGTACGCCGTCTCCAGCATCCAGCTCATCAACATAGCCACCAGGACCTGGAGAGAAGTAAACTATACTATTCATTTTTTATATCACTAAGCTGGTAAATATTACGGCACTTGATGGTAAGAAGTACCTAACCGTTACCGCATGTAATTATTGTTGCACGAGCTTCTGCCTGTGGCTTAGCTCACGTTGTACCAAAGTAGATAGTGAGTAGTTTATATGTTATTCCAAATCCAAATCTATATCTTTACCAGATTCATTCAAGCCGGCGCAGCCGTTATTTTATTATTGAGTATCTAAACATTTACACAAAGATTCAACTAAATACCACTAACGCGCACTTACTAGTCCATACGGACTTAATGACATTATTTTATAACTTTTTAAAACACAAATTTCACACACTATATTGTAATTAGGTATATTTTTAATTTTGGAAATGTATAAAGGTCTCCCACCTGTGGTACTTCTGGCCAGCCAAGGGTGTGCCGGAGGACTACGACTCCGTGATCGACTTCCTCTTCGAGATGCGGAGCTACATGAAGGTAGCTCAGACTGCCAAGGAGTATGACGAAGAAGGTAAGACCTCAAGTTGACAGTCCTAGATGTATCAGTTGTAAGACACCGACACCGTCATAACCACCAGACATAAACACCGTCTCCAGGTGTTCAACTTCTAACCTGGCTTCCTGTCAAAACTTGCAATATGTCCTTGATTATTGTGGTAGGTATCAGTCGACAAATAACACAACACTATCTTGTCTCATACAGTCATCATAGCAGTCATCTGATGGAATACTTATTCTCGTAAATACATACTTCTGATATTTGAAAACATCCAATGCCACTCGGCCATAATTTTTGATTCATCAAACTGTTTACATATTTCAGGAGTAGAAGTGATCTACGGTGACCAGAACCGTTCCTCATTCAACAACCTATCGAAGCTCCGGGACGACAATGGGTCTTCCAACGGTGTAAATGTCTACTCACCGGCAAGGGCGGAGGAGCAGATGAGAAGAGCAAACAACGGCACTCTGAGCCGGATGAAGGCAGCTTCAGAGGTCGAAGGTAATTATCAAAAGTCATGTCATCGCTAACTTCACCATTATCCACAGCCTGACTTTAACCACTGCTGGGTATAGACCTCCCTTTGTATGTGAATTATTTTCAGTCCTGTGCCAGCCTCATTCAGATTCGGCCTACGATATCGTCTGCTCATCTCACTGCTACCAATGGTTATATAACAGGTTCTTGGACGCCTTCAATAGCTGATGGAGAGCTTTACTCCATCTATTGGCATCTCGTTTTGCCAGGTGTCCTGTCCAAATCTTAGTTCTGTAATGCGGTCTCTAACGTCTTTGACTTTTGTTCGACTTTGAATTTCGACTCAGAATTAGGAATGGTCGTCTTGAACATTCCTCGTCGGATTCCTCGTCGTTCAAATCACATTGCAACATAATACACTTATAATTCAATTGTCCACTCTTGCGCTATGAAGTCATAATTTATTAATAGTAGATTGCTGCACCGAGCGCAAAGTGAGTTATTAATGCACGAGTGAATGTTGGTGGCACTGACTGGCCACCAACATAACACTCGTGCATTAATAACTCACTGACTGACACTGGCACATGGCACTGAATTAACATGAGAGTATTAATTACTCTCTTTAGCAAGGTGCGTAATTTACTTTTCTTTCAACTACCAATCTAGGTGCCTACTGTGATAAAATATACCTACTCAAACTAAAAATATGAAGAATACAAGTTTTACAATGCTACAAAAAGCTTACTATTTGTATTTTTTTCACCAAGTCGGTTTTATTCAGCCGATTTTTATTATCAGCCAGTATCTTTTTGATCTAATGTAAACATTTTATATAAAACTTAATGGGAGATATTAAACCTCTGTGGTAAATTTATATCTAAATAAAAAGTAAAAAACAGTGCAATAATGAGATTTCATATAACATTACTGCACTGTTTTGATTCTAAGCAAAAAATACATCCTTTGTGATCGGTTTTGTAGTGATTAATGATAACATTACTACGTAGTTGAAAGAAAATATAGTTTCGCCAAGATTACTGAATAAAACATGCAATAACAAGAGAAAAAATATTTAAATTAGAAGCGCTATTTGACTTCATGAAATGACATACGAAGAATCGCCTATTGCCAATCGAAACTGATAGACTTAGAATGTGTCAAAAGTTTCATAATCGTCATACCTATACAGTAAAATGATCTTCTTCTTATCGTGTCAATAGTTAATTCTAACCAGTGTGATGAAAGGATTAAAGTGCGCCTCAGAGGCTCCTGTCGTGAACTCAGGTAAGCCTTAATGTAAGCTCATGACCTTGCCGACAGAACCCGCAGGAAAGACGAATCAGTACATGCTGTGTCGGCCGTTGCAGGTGCATAACGGCTGGCACCGAGCCGGGATTGTTTCAAGTTTTCCTTCTCTATTGCTAGCTCTTTTGTTAGTCCGAAGAAGAAGAAGTAAAATGATACAAGTGTAAAAAAAAAACCTTTTTTTTTCGTCTAGCCCCCTCGTACCGTGCGATAAGTTACTTCGCTCTGATAATAATGCAAGTGTGGAGATTTAGGTAGAGTTGCGCGGTTGCAGGTATACGTCCGTGCATAGTGAGCTGCGCGTCGGGCGCGGGCCGGTCGGGCGCGCTCGCGGCGCTGGACGTGGCGGCGCGCGCGCTGGGCGGCGGCGGCGCCGGCGCCGACGTGCCGCGCACCGTGCGCTGTCTGCGCACCATGCGCGCACATGCGCTCTCCAACCGACACCACTACATATGGCTGTACAAGGTACCCTACCAACTACCAACTAAACCAACTCTACAACAATCATTCATATCCTTTCACTACAGGAGGACTACTCATGAAATCGATAAACGATATATCGGTTCAATATTTGTGCAAAACCCTGCTCCTAGCTTCATCGTTTCGGGCGATGAAACGATCGATGTAACTTTTGACGCTTGACGTCATAATCGTAATCCTCCTTAACAGATGATTAATTTGAATTTGAAAACGAAACAATGTCAGTTCGACTAAGTTCGACATTATAACGACATTATCGTTTCGATATATCGAAATCGTTCCGCAGAGGAGACGCTCAGGACAAGTAGACGTACCGCTCGATCCCAGCTATACCATTATGAGCAAAGCGCTTTGCTTCCACATAAAAGATTGAAATACTTTCGTCGTCGTCTTTCTTTCCTGAGAACTATAATCCGAGTCTCTTCAAGTCACTAGTAAATAGGTGTATTCTAGGCATTTGTGCCCCATCGGCACTTTCCACCAGGTGAGATCGTGGTCAAAAGTTTCACACGGTATCATCTAACCCCAAAGCAGAGCTTGTGTTATAGGAACTTCATAGGACCTTGTGTGTCTTTTGTAAATACATACATATTATACATAGAAAAACACTCAGACCCTAGACATATTTTTATTGTAACTTCTTGACTGGCTTGTTAGCTCCCTGTCCCTCCTAGGACAAACATTTGTATGGTGAGCATTGGCGTTTGTTCTGTGTCTGAGTGTTATAAAGAATCATAGATATTTACGAGTATTTAAGTATTCTATCAGTCATCTGGTTGCCATAGTACGAGCTAGGCTTAGTTTGGGGCTACATGGTGCTGTGTGAGTTGTCCAGAAATACTAATTCATTCAAATAATAATGTTTGTGTCAAGCAAATCTCAGATTTTAATCAGCTTCAAATAATTGAAAAAACTTTATTTCATTTCAGGTACTAAGTGAATATGGAAACAAAATAATGGGCAGTGGAGATAACATTTAACTAGCATTGTCTCTTAAAAGCCCGCATCGGTAGCTACATAAAGTCTGCTCTTTTATATGATTTTTATACCATGACATATTGTTATAGTTATTATGTGTACTGGATGTAAAAGTATTACTCGTAACTACTCATTAATCGAACAACTTTGATAGATAGTCATGTTTTTACTTTATGGTAGGACTCCTTAGCAGGAGTTCGTCTAGTGGTTATTACATAAAAGTGCCTGGTTTTCTGCTTCCAAACAATTGTGTACAACCATTATTAGGTTTCATGGTCCCTAGAGAAAGTGAAACTGAGCGCATCGATAAACTACGTCTATACTCTGTTCACGGAGACAAGCTAATATAGGCCGCTCTCTCTTGCACAATCGTATGGACGTGAAAAGGACACATTATCATTGTGAACGATGATTGGTCTTGTCATATAAATTTTAGGGGCTGATTTTATGCTGACTACTACTTTTTTAATATAGTAATAAATCATCATTTACCGATAGTGTTTTTAAAACTTTCGCAATCTGAATTCATATTGTTGGAGTAGTTAAAGAAAAAAACCGTTTAACGTATAATTTATTTAATTTATTCCCGATGTTTCGGTATTTTGCAATAACTGTGGTCGGGGGCTGACTGGATTCTTAGGGAGTTGTTGCCGAGTAGCAAAGACCGTTTTTTAGAAGCTCACAGGGTCTTAAGATTTCGAAATGTACGGCGTTTACACCACACTAACAGTATCCACGCTCTGATATCATGAAACGAAACGCCGGGAATAAATTAAAATGTACGCGATAAATACAACTACAATTTGAATAATGACCGCGAATTTTTTAAAAAATACTAAGACAGTGCCTGGTTTTTTACTTCCAAGTAATAGTGTATAAGCATTTGAGTTCGACCGGAGCAAGGGAACCTACTGGGCGCATAGACTGAGATGCCTCAAATATTCCAAGTGCCTTTATGGTGCGGTACTTACCTATCTCCTACCTTCTCTAGAAATGTTCCCAAAAGCTTGATGGTCAGTTTTGTTGTGTAAAAAAACCTACATATTTCACCGTTAAATTGACTGTAGTCTTTTACATCTTGTATAATATAATATGCGAAAATAGCAATTACATAGTTTAATTTTTAGTACTTAGAATACTTATAATATTAATGTTTAACTATTTGGAACATACCAAAGTGTAAATTAGATAATTAGGTAGATCTAGAAAAACGCTCACTATTTCACAATGTTTTTTCTTTTCATTTATTGCTTTATTTCGCGAACTCGTTATATGGTCTTGATTCTGTTGATATGCTGGACTAACGAAAATATTGTGAAATACAAACCATCCTAACATACATAAAAAACACTTCTGTATATACTAAATTGACGTGTGGTTAGCTCCTTTTAGACGTTATGTAATTAGGTGTTGAATAAAACCACGCGGAAAATCATAAGAAAATCAATTAATTTAATGACAATTGGTTTTTATTGATAGCAAAAAAGATCGATCGTATTTACGAAATTTCAGCTAGTTTGACGAAATAACAGAATCACAAGCAATGACTGCTTAAAACATGTTAAGAGCTGCTTTATTACTTTTTATTACTTTTCTAATCACAATATTTTGTTCAATAAAACATTAAAATGTAAATACTAATTTCAACATATTAATGAACAACTGTCTATCTGTCTGAATGAAGCAGTGGCTATTACATTTATATTAGGTCAATTTGCTCTCAGAATGTTAGTAGATTTAATTAAATTCCGCGAGAAAAATGGTAACGATACGTTTAATTCAAACGTTATATTTTGATCATTCTCACTTTGCATAGTGGTGTGTCCATTCCTTTTTTTTGTTATAAATAAATACAAGTCCGACATTCATATTTTGGAATTCCTTCGTCTTTTGGTTCTAGACATGTAAGGCGAGCTGCTTTTTAATAATACTCCTATATATAAAATATAAAGCAGTCTCTACTCAGGCTCTAAATCTGTAATTTCGCCATACCAACTAACATTTCGTAAAATATATTAAATTGTCGTGTTGTAGCTCATTTTAGTCGTCATGTGAAGAAGTTGATTAAAACCGCGGGAAATTCTAAAACAATCACTTCTTTTAAAATAATAAATATCTATTTTAACTTATTTTAAAACTGTCATAAAAAACTACTCTAATTTTGTTAAAATTTAATTTGGTTAAAGCAAAAATGGGATTTTTTGTATTTTACGAAATGTTTGCTAGTCCGTCGATACAACAGATTCACCACCAGTTATTGTGAGAGCTAGTAGCTAGGTTCTAGTTATTTTTAACTATCAACACGCTTTATCTCTTAACTTACCGCATTGTTGTAGGTAGGTATATCACTTTATAATAAAATTATTTTGTTATGTTGCTGTAGATAAAAAATATATATAAATGTTGGTTAAGTGTCTATTTATTTTATTTATAATGTTAGGTCTATGGTTATATTATATGGTAGCATAATTTGACAAGTACATTTCCTGTAGGTAATAATTAATATTATAGAAGTTGACTTTACGCTGTGATTTTATACTTTCCTTTACCTATACTTTAATAATTTTAAAGTTAATGCTGAAATGTTTTTTTTAGATTTATTCTTTTATTCATAATATTATTGAAACTTATCTTTCCTTTGATAATTGTAGACTTTATTTTTAACTTGTAAAATTAAAATGATTACAGAATGAACGTTAATTTAGCGCATTTAATTCGTTTTTAATGTGCACTGTTTTGTCAAACACGATAGATTAAAATGTTAAAACTATTTGACTGTATTCATAAGTACCAAATATAATTGTTTTTATTATTAGTTAAATCTTATAAAATTGTATTATCATGATAGATTATAGAATTTGGTAGATACTAAGATTTATACGAGTATTTAAAAAGGAAATAAATATCTACACATAGTTATTTTTTATTTAACTAACATAAAATGAAATGACTAAGTGCTATAGGTATAGTAGTGGTGGCCCCGCTTTTCGATCCGAAGGTCGTGGGTTCGAATACACTCGAACACCAATGTATTTCTCGGCTCGAAAAACGTATGTGCGCTTTAACAGTACTCTCAAATGGTGAAGGAAAACATACTGACTAGGAGAAACCAAGTAGGGGTTATGAATCTATCCCTATAGTCCCTATAGCTTTTGGTATTAAAAATTTGGTAACAGCAAGAACTTCTAAGTAAAGCAATTCTGTAGTGTATGTTAAATGATCATAAGTTGTTTAATAGGCACCAGTTACATCATTTTCAAAGAACCCACCTTCGTCTTCTTCTAGCTCGTAATCAGATATCACGTTACTATTTTCTAGTATATCCTGATCACTTGCTATATTATCTTCTGTCATGTTTTCATACACAATATCAAATTCTTCTTTATGTTCATCTAATACATCTGATTCCGTTTTATTTTGTTTTATATTGTTTTCTACGACATCAATTTGTTTTTGAACGTCTCCTTCTACGCTGCTTTCAGCCAGAATATTTGTTTCTTGTACTTCTTCAATATTTATTTTACGTACTTCGTCTTGGTTTTCTTCTGTCACATATTCTGTTTCATATACATCAGTTGTATATGCGTCTGTTTTTATTTTGTTATCATTTTCCACTATATATTCTTCTATCATATCCTCTTCCATGGAGTCCTCCTCTATTATGATATCTTCTTCAATAACATCTTCTCCCTCGATAACTTTTGCAATCTCTTCAAATTCTTCGTTACCTTCTTCGTAATATATATTTCTGTCCGGCAAATCATAAAACGACAATATTCTATCTGTTTGCTCTTGGATTTCTATTGTCATGTCATCGCATATACGCCTCTCGGTCGGTATTTTTTTTTCGATATAATCGTAATTAGAACGTTCTTTTTCGGGAATTTCTTCCAGCCCCGCAAAGGTTTCGATGTCGTGTGCTGAGTATGGCTTATACCGCGGGAGACTGAGATAAGAGCCCGCCAATGATGTTGACGATATGCGGTTTAAGCTAGACCTTAGCTTTTGAGATTGATCTGTATCAATCTGAAAATACAAAGTTGTATATATATGTGTACAAGAAGATAGCCGAATTGGAATCCTTTGTTTAAAACGAGAAACGAAATACCTTGAGTTGTTCCGTTTCTGCATCAGTATCAGACACCAGCGTCTGCTCGCTAGCAACACTCTCTTGATTCATATCACCAAAAGCAACTTTTCTCTTCTCTAACACATCAGTTCTAATTGGTGTTATATTGCCAGTGCTTCCAGTAACCACTTGGTCAGAGCTACTAAAGCTTTCACTTTTACTGGGTGTTCTTGAAAGCTGATCAGTTTTGGTAGTTCTTTTGGTTCCTGATTCACGTCTTACTTTATAAGCTCGATATGAAGACTGGAAAGGCATACATAAAGAAATTAACGGTAGTGATGAATTAAATACGTACGCTGCTTATGGCAGGCAATGTGTTTCTGGTATTTTTGTTAGCATTACCATTGTCCAAAAACCTTAAGGTGAGCAATACCACCGTATGCTTGTTTTATAGCTCAGTTGTATCTCTATCTCACATAACCACCTTTGTTGTTATAATAGCTGAAGGTAATATTTCACAATATGAAGTTTCATCGGAAACATACCTGTATTTTGTTTGCCATACGGGTGAAGGTTTCAGGGGTTGGTTCTGTATTGCGGTATAGTAACAGGGTATGTCGGGTCGCCCTTGCTATATCGTCTTCGTCACTGTTTGTTGACGATGTCTGGAATTTAATTTGGAATGGAGCACATATTTTTAAAATCTTAGTTTAACTTGTAAATGCTATTTAAAACTGAGGTGGGTAAGTAGTCATCTTCCTGCCCTTTTCCCACATTATGTGGAATCGGCACAAAATGTGTTCTTCTTCCATTCTCCTCTATCAGGCGTCATCTCAACACTCACTCCTTTCTTACTCACGTTATCCTTTACACAATCCATCGATCTTTTCTTTGGCTCTACTCTACTCGTAAATCCATCAACGTTCATACCAAGCACTCTCCTAGTTACATGCCATTCTTCCCTTCTCATTACATGCCCATACCATGCTAAGCCTGTTGCACCTCATCTTTTCATTCACTTGCGCCACTTTCACACTTCCTCTTATGTACTCATTCCTTACTCTGTCCATTCGCGTCACTCATCCACACATCCATCTCAGCATTCGCATCTCAGCCACGTGCATCTTTTGTTCATCCGTCCCTTTTGTTGCCCAACACTCAGATCTATACAATACGACAGGTCTTACGATCCTTTTATATATTTTCCCCTTCGCTTAAGGGGCATACGTGGATTGCAAATTGTTCCTGAGACCTGTCGCCATTTCATCCATCCCGCATTTATTCGACTTCTTACATCCTTCTCTATCTCACCATCATTCTGTACTACTGAACCGAGGTACCGAAAATCGGAACAGACTGGTAGGTGTACACCATCTAAAGCAATATGGGCAAAACTGGATGGACCACTGAAGTCGCAGAACATGTGCTCGGTTTTTGTCCTGCTAATCTTCAGTCCGTCACTCTCCAATTTGCACTGACATATTCCCAGACTGATGGGTAAGTAGCTACCTCATAAATCTCCGTATGGGTTTTCTGGTGCCTGATGTATGCTCGTCGTATTGCTGACAGAATTGCCGGCACCTGACCCTCATCAATGCTGATTTTGTTCGCCAACTTAAGCAGTAGCTTTCCTTCGTTAACTGGAACCACAGAGGCTTAGGAATAAAATTATTAGATACAATTGGAATCTATCGAGTACATGACTATTATATCCCTGTGATTTGCACATACAACGGAAAGGGATAACATGAACCTCATTGAGGCGTGCAGGTGTAACCGTCAGGTGTACAGAACAGACATGGCTAACGTACTCGTACCTTCGCCTATTCCTAGGACCTTTTCAATAATTTCTGCAGCGTTACTTGCGCTGTTTTTATCCATGCCGATGTATACGAGTTCGTCTTCCAAGTCCACGCGGCAATCACAGTCGCAAACAGTGTCGCATACTCGCGCAGCAACGTGCAGGTTCTCTCGCGTTACCAACAACGTAGACAGATAATCAGTGATGAATTTTAACATGTCAGGAGGTTGCGCGCGTAACACCTTTGAATAAAATAACGGGGATTTCAGAGTAAATTACAATTTAAAACCTAACTGACACAGAATTGCAGGATGATAACATTCGTCGGGCTTTTGGCAGCGTCAGTGTCACAGCTGTCCTCGAACTAAATGGTATATTAAATATTTTACTAGCTGCTCTCCACGGCTCCGCGCACGTGGTACTTACATAAAAAGTAGCCTCCAAGGTCCCTTGGATGAAGATACCAAAAGTAATAAAAATCAGTTTAGCAGTTAAGGCGTGAAAACGTAACAAACAAACAGACAGACAGACAGACAGACAGAGTTACTTTTGCACTCCTAATATTTGTAGGGATGGTGTACCCCGCGTTCGCCGACCGCTGTGCCTCGGGACGAAATATACGGCCAGCCAGCCGCTGTGCCTCCGCTTTTTAAATCTCTGATATCTTCTAAGATATCCATTTTGATGAAATGCTGTTAAGAGCAGTTTTGATCTACATGAAATTTACAACGTACCTATGTATTGTATTTAATTGGATAAGGAATAATCATGTTTTGGATAAAATAGCTTGGTTTTTTGAAACTTTTATTTAAACGTAACAGTTACTGTGGGTTATGCTTAGAAGATAATTATACACCATCGCGGATTTTTGTATCGATCTTTTTAAGATAAACAATTTCGTAGTACATTAATTTGATCTATCTCGTAAGGTTTAGCCAGCGTTTCTATACATTTAAACCTTTCTCTTGAATCATTCTATCTATTGCTGAAAACTGCATTAAAATCCGTTGAGTAGTTTAAAAGATCTAAGCGAACAGACAGCGGATGCGACTTCATTTTATGCTATGTAACAATATTAAAATCAGTGTTTGCTCTTTGAGCAAACTTATATAACACACACATGGAGTAATGGGACACCTATGTAAATGTTTTGTGTTAAGTTTTTTTTGTATTGTTTTTGTTTGCCTACCAACTAAAATTCCTTCTTTTTCTTATGTTATTTATACATATATACGTGTGTGATTGTACCTACAAATAAATGCCTTTACTTATATATCTATCTGTATTGGACGCTAATTATATGGACTGGATGGACATAAACAAAATGACGGCGGTGTACATTAAATTACATAACATACCTACTATTATAAAACATAAAAATACAGAATATCATAATAATAATGCCTGTACTCCAGAAGCCGAGACACCAGGGAAATCGCGTCAGGAGGCGTGCAAGCGCGGAATACCTACAATGATAATCAAACATTTAACATTAGAGTTAAACGCCCCAATTTGACGACCTCTGTGGCGCAGTGGGCTAAGGTCCGGCTGAGACGCAGAAGGTTGCGGGTTCGATTTCCACCGCAGGACAAATGTTTGTATAATCTGCAAGTATTTGTTTCGGGTCTGGGTGTTTCTATGTAGGTATTATATGTATGTATTTAGAAAAAAAAAAGTGAAGTATTTAAGTAGTATATCAGTCACCTATTACCCAAGCTCTGCTTACTTTAGGGCCAGATGATGCTGTGTGAAATGTCCGGCATTATTATTATTATTATTATTTAACTCGCCCGAATAGATGAGTTTTTTGCGGAAGACTTGATATTGGACCTCATCAAACCAAGTCTCTCGACTACTCCATCCAGGGTGGGGTGGGCCAACTGTAAAGACTTACTTCTCGTGATATATCACTCATCAGCTCTTTTAAGCCGTTCGGCATAGCAAGACGACAGCTTTCCTGTATCTGGGATTGTAAGAAATCTTCCATTTTTATTATCAAGTTTTTTATCTATCGCTCAAAAATGATCGTTGTTTAAATCTAGATGGTTGCGGATATTGATAAATAGGTGGGATAGGATGTAATAGATAATGTAAAGGTTATAAATTATATAATAAAAAAAATGCGGGGCAGTATTTGGGGACTGCCGATATAAGTGAAAACTAAGTAACTTGTGAATTGTATCGTTGAGTTATCAGATTATAATTTTTGAATTATTTTTGTTTTTTTTTTGGTTTGTAAAGAAGTGTTCATGACCAATTTAAACTTTAATCCTTGATCATAAACACTTTATAAAAAATAACTCGAAAATAATAATCTAATATTGGATGCAATTGGGTGAAGGGTGCGGTGCACGCTTTTTGTTCACTCAAAAAGTACACATATACCTATACACAGTATACATATAGCTTATGGATTCAGTTACGATGACGCGAGTTCCATGATATTTGTTCACCCAAAAAGTGCTCAACGCGCTTAAAGAAGTATTCACTTTAAAAATATTGGTGCACGTTTCAACAACACCATCTAGCCACTATCTAGGACCAAATAATATAATCCTTGTTATAGGTACTCACTTTAAACACCCAGACACAGAACAAACACATTTTTGATTACGAATCTAGAGCAATAAATAGATTATAACTAATTTTAGTTAAAACGTGACAAATGTGCATTATACGAGCAGACGAAGAGTAATTCTTATAATCAGGCACCAGCTAATGTGTTGTTTAAATCTGTTCCCATCTTTATTCATTGACATTTCAATGACAACGACTGAGCATACTTTTACACGAAAGCTTATATAAAATGCAGGTTAGGATTTACAATGCATAATTGCAACGGTTGGTATATCAAAACACAAAAACAATGGTGCGATGCTGAAGATCGCACCAGTGATCTTCATGGATGGAGAACCAGCGTGGTGTACACAAACGCCCTCGCCGGGGATTCCCCCGAATCTTATTGCGGTAAACAGCATTCACTTGGGAATTTTTTTATCGAACCAATTCGATGCGGTTTTTGTTTTTATCATTTTTGCAGTATACCTACATAGGTGCACTGCACTGCGACCACGATAACGCTATCCAGACCACTTCCGATCTAGAAGGTAGCAAGTTCCTAGTCCTATATAAAGGCACATGCGTTTCGATGTGAGTTATACTTCGGGGGAAGTTGTGTCAGCTACGACATTAACATAATATTTAGCCCATCAACCATTTCAAAGGTCAGTAGATATTGTGATAATAATGAGGGAATATGATCTGCACTAACGCACTACGGTATTATTGTGTATTGTTTTAGACCAGATCCTGAAGTATCGGAGTAGGACTCTAGGGTGATGGCATGTTAGTTGTGTGTGCTCTTCGATGGTGATGTGTTTAATAGAGACCAGGTTCCTATAACTTCCTGCAGCCCCTCTTGAACCTGGCTTCCATAATGCAGAGTGCAGGAAGGAAGCAGTACAAGTTCTGTGCAATGCAAGACTTGACGATCCACTGTGTCTTCATTTTGAAATCGGCCGTGACAGCCGTCCATTGCTGTACAATTCAATTTCAATTTATACCATTATTTTCTAGGGCCAATCCTGAAGGGACCTGTCGCACTCAATGGGGTCAATAGGTGTTTTTTTTTTTTTTTTTGTTTTTTAGGGTCCCGAAGTCCACGAGAAACCCTCATAGTTTCACCATGTCTGTCTGTCTGACTCTATTAGGAGCTCTTGTTTCTTACACATTTGTCATCTTTTACACAATTTATATTAATCCTACTTCTAGGTGTCAAGTTTTTTATTATTTACTAACAGATGTCACAAGAAATCGACGGTGTACATGTGGTGACGGTGACGGATGACCACTCGTACCGCCTCGATGAGGAGGCGTTGAGAAGCATCCTCATGAGTGACGTGATCAAGGATCTGCCCGTGATGGTTGTTAGCGTCGCCGGCGCATTCCGCGGTGGCAAGTCCTTCCTGCTCAATTTCTTCCTACGGTACCTCTCTGCAGCTGTAAGTTTTAATATATACATCTATTTATTTGTTTTTAAGTAAACTACTTCGTTTGCGTAATGCTACTTTCGTAAAATCTTGACCACCCTGCTAGACCTCTTTGTGGTTCAATTTCGGGAATTGCGCCTCTTAAATAACACTCTCCAAATTTTATGTCTATACGACCAGTAGTTTGGACTGTACATTATCAAGTCAGTCAGTCAGAAAATCAGGTCTTTAATGTATATAATCTTAACCTTTAATAAGAGCCAAAATACCTTTACTTTACCCATACCTTTAATAACAGTGTTATATCTAGTAAAATACTACCATTTAAATAAATACTATCTTAACTTCAAGAATTCAAAATACGAGTAAGTTAGTTTCGTGTTTAGAAAATACTATAGCAAAATCGACACCATTTATCATACTGGTACCTTCATATACTTACATGCTATGTAGTTTAGTCTTCGAAGAACCAACTATGTACCTACCATAAAGATTCGAATGTGTGTCGTTTCAGCCATCATCTCGCAAGGATGGCTCCTGGATTGGCCAAGACGAAGATCCGCTCATCGGCTTCAGCTGGCGAGGTGGCTCAGAGAGGAACACCACGGGAATTCTCATGTGGCCAGAGCCGTTTCTCGTCAGAGTATCTTCCGGGGAAAAGGTAGGCCTTGTCTAACATCCAGGATTCAAATGAGGTATAATCTGAACAAAACAGTTTTTTTTCACGACTTTTTTTGACACGACGAATGGGTTCTAGGAGGTGGCTTGTGGCTCATGCTCCACTCTTGGAACATACCTCCCATCTTAATGTTTTAAAGCTTATTCTGACTCTTTCATGAAACAAACAAGAAAACTTAAGCTTAAAAAAATATATGTACGTAACTAGTATCTACAAAAAACGTAAACGCATAAAGCTACCATTATTTCATATTAAAAAAAAAAAGTCGCTAAAATCGTCGTTTCATCAGCAACTAAAACAAAAACATGTGAACATACAGAAATTAGACTTCAATAGGATCGTAAAACTTACAAACTTAAAGCAGGAGTATATCGCAGAGGGAATGTGTAAAACCAACTTAAAGAATCATGTCAAAATTACGCAAAGGTGACGTCATCCTTGCTTTTGTTTACCGTTGTCCTAAGTGAAAAACAAACGGTGCAACGAGACGCGATTCGATGCGACGCAAAATAGTTCGTACAATGTGCTAATGAGTCTGCGATGATAAGAGTGGAGAAATACATTTATTTAAAATGAAATGAACCTATTTCTACTTTTAACTTTCAACTAAATAAAACAAACCTTTATATAACCTCTGTCTAGTAGTAGTCGCCTCTTTGGTCGTAGGCCGCTCTGATTTCCTTCCTTATAAATCTTTATTTCTGGCCTTTGATATCCAGTCTGGTCCAGGCCTCTTTACGAAGATATCATCCGCTGTCTTTGTCGGTCGGCCTTTACTTCTGGTTACGCCTCGTGGTATCCACTCTTAATTATTTTTGTCCATCAACAGTTATCCATCCTACACACGTGTCCTGCCCACATTGCGTGAAGTATTGGGCGCATTATGTCGCATTGCGTCCATTCATCCTTAAGCTAGCAATATAAATTCAGTACCATAACCGTACATTAATAACCTTTTAGGTTGCTGTTCTGCTGATGGACACACAGGGTACGTTCGACAGCAACAGCTCTGTTCGAGACTGCTCGACCATCTTTGCGCTGTCCACCCTTCTTTCCTCCACACAGATCTACAACCTCAAGGAGAACATTAAGGAGGATGACCTTCAAAATCTTCAGGTAGTTAACACCATAAAGCTATACAGGAAATGTATGCAACAATAATATTGTATTAAAAATCGCTGCAAAATAAAAACAGCGTCGATTTTAGAATAATGATTTTTCAGCATAGAAGAGTCCTAGGGATTGTACTTAACTCATCACTCCCAATTGCAGTGGTCATGCTTTTACATTTGTATTACTCGTTATTTTGAAAGATAGCACATCAATATTTTTTGTTATCCTCCAGTCTACATATCCATATGTTTATATGTCTATACATATTCTATATCCATTTATGTCTGTATATCAAGTTTAGTAACCGAATTTTAATAGTATGTAATTAAAACTCTGCAACAAGAAAACTTGATGCTACGATATAAAAAATATTGATAAAAAATTGCAGAGAATTTTGCCTCGAAGCGTGATAAGGCAGGATTTGCATAACAAAGAATAGTAGGTATAATAATTTCTACCTATATACATCTTATTATACCTCATAATATCATCATCAGCCCGTGTCAGTCCACTGCTGGACATAGACCTCTCCCATGGCCCGCCACTGAGCTCACTTACAAATATCATCGCCAGTCATAATATCTATATAATTTCTGTTTTTTTAGCTTTTCACAGACTACGGCAAATTGATGAAGGAAGGTTCTGGGAAGCCGTTCCAAGTCCTCGAGTTCCTTATTAGGGATTGGATGAACCCCACCGAGTATCCTTACGGGCACGCCGGTGGTGATCGCTACTTGCTGAACAAACTAAAGGTAAAATGCCTAATTCTACCTTAAGAGTCAACAGATTAATGATAACTAGTACTGCATTACATATTTTAATTAATTGTTAGTTTTATGTATTACTATGTATTGATTAAGAATTAGCGCTGCTCACAGCTTCGCACACACATCTCCCCTATCTATCACACCTAATTAAACCAATTTTCGTGCAAGATCTATTGAGCCGCTTAGGCGTGTAAAGGCTACCTTTTTCAGCAAACTTTAGGTGTGTAATGATTACCTTTTTAAGATAGCTGAACAGACCTGATGATATTTTGGTGAGGACATAAATTGTACCTTGGGCATGGACATAGGCTACTTTTCATGTAAGTACCACGCGTGCAAAACCGCTGGCAGCAGTTCTAGTATTAGTATAGATATTTTTGTAGAATTTTACACCATGTTAACATCCAACCTGTCATATAGTATTCCACACCACATCTGTAATGTTGAGGAGGACTTCACCTTATTGCTTTCTGTGAAACTTAACTGCATACCTACATACTCACACAATCATTTAACACCGCTTTTGGCAATCAAATATTCCAAATAATATTCTTTCAGATTGCTAAAACACAGCCAAAAGAGTTGCAAGAGTTGAGAAAGCACATCAGCTCCAGTTTTGATAAGGTCACCTGTTTCCTCATGCCACATCCCGGATTGGAAATAATTAACCCTAACTTCAAAGGGAGACCAAGAGGTAAGTCGCATAGCAGAGCGATACAGTTCAGCCAACATATAAGTGTCTCTGTTTTTTTGAGAATCTGTTCTTGGTATTATATAATTTATGTAGCGTTTTGTGCAGTTCTAATAACATTTATTGAAAGATTTACAATTGCATACAAAAAAAACAATTAAGTACTAGTTTTATTTCTTATGAGCTAACGTTTATTCTTATGAGCTAACATATTACTTAATATTATGTATCAAGGAGAAATTTATAGCTAATTCTGAACTTCTGAATAGTTTTATGATTGTGAGTAGGATTTATTTTGTAGATATGTCTAAATTCCGAGGGCGCTATAAACCCAACCACTATTTTTAAAGCCCTGGTCCTGGAAAACCTAATACAAGAGAGTTTATACATTTCAAATGTGTTGATTAACTGTCTGAGGGCAGACCAAGATGAGGCCATGCCTTCTTATCAATATTATAGTCATATTATCATATTATAATATCATATTACCATATTATAATACGCAAAATTATTAGGGCAAAAGCCAAAGCACGAAAACACTTATTTGATAATATAATATTCTTTTATTTCAGAATTAGCCCCAGATTTTGTAACGAACTTAAAAGAACTGGCAACTTCTATATTCAGTCCAGAAAACCTTAAGATGAAGCAGCTCGGCGGGCAGCCCTTGAAGTGTTACGAGCTTTTCAATTACTTTAAGATGTATATGACTATTTTCAATAGTGACAAGATTCCTACTCCAACAACAATCATGGCGGTAAGTGTCAGAGACCATTGAAGTTACAATGCCAAGTTTTCTCAAGAGCACTGCGGGAAATGCTTACTGACTACAACTGACAACGTCAACGTCAACGTCAATGTCAAATATTTTTATTCAATACAATCTCAAGGATCACTTTAAAATGTCTTACATACTAGGTGAATTTAGGTGCCAATTCTTCCTAACCCAAGTCCGAGAAGAACTGACAAGAAACTCATCCTGGCGCCTTAAGATGACGTTGTGTGAATTGACCACAAATATTAATTAATTAACTAATTAATATTAATATTTATTTAATTTGTGCCACGTATTTGAAGCTCGTTAGTCAATCAAAACGTATGGGGCACTTTTCATTAACTCTTTCCGTAACCACGATGGACTGACGACATTGTAAAGATCGCAGGAAGTCGGTGGATGGAGAGGGCTCAAAATCGTTCTTCCTGGAAATCAATTGGGGAGCCTATGTCCAGCAGTGGACTTTATGATGGCTGATATGATGATAACCACGATGCTGTAAAAAGGTACGGTATTCTCTCAGGCGAAATTTTTGCACTGACTGACTTTTTATGACATGTTTGCTAAAACAGTCTACTATAGCTTTTGAAGAATTTGCGAAATAATTGGATGTCTGGAGTCGTTGTATTCTTAAAGTTAAGTTTAATGATCAGGCTACGTCAGAAGCTGGCCTGTTGATGGCTTACAACGAGGCTCGGGACCAGTTCGAGACAAACATGAAGCTTGCGTGTGGGCCGGACGCACCGAGCATGTCGGCAACAGAAGTCATGGAAATCCACGCACAGCAACTCGCCGCAGCCCGCGCTACCTTCAAGGCCAGGAAGCTGTTTGGCGATCGCGCTGACATTGACAGGAAGCTCGAGGACCTCAATAAGGTATTTTCAAAAGAGGATTAAAAGCCTTGGTATATTTAATCAACTTCGCGAAAGATTTATAATCATATAATGAAACTCCATATTTGAGATACTCTAGAGACGTTTGATACCCCTTTGTCCTTCAAAATTGTATAAGGGAAACAATCATACTAGGAGAAAAATAAAATATCAGTCTTCAAATTCAAGCGGGGTTTCAGCTTTCGGGTCTCGGGCCTGTATTTCAGAACATAACTAAAACTCAGATCGAGATTAGGTATTGATTTCCACGTTTTAATTTCTGACAGAAATGCTGTAAAAATCTACCAATGCCTTAATAAGCCCTATTTTATTTAAAAGTATGTATGTACTAACTCTTTTCTCCCATTATCTTTTCAATATAAACATTTTTATTTATTTAGAATAAACTCTTATGATAATCAATGATATTTTAATAAATATTTTTATATGAAACAATTACGAAGCACTAGCTAGTCCCAAACTAAGTAGCTAAGCTTGTATTATCGGGGACCGGATGTGTAATAGAATATTCTCAATATTTATTATTATAATAACACCCTGGCACTGAACAAACACTTATAGTCATCACAGTGTTTGTCCCGGATAAGGATCGAGCCCAAAACCTACAACGCAGAACGCAGTTACTAGTTAAATTACAATTATATAAAAAACTTATAAGGTAATACTACTTTTGAAATTACATAATAATTTGTTTTAGGACTTAACCAACCGTGAACGAGATTATCTGGAGATAAACAAATCAAAGACTCTGAAAGCTCAGAACAGTGGCATTGCGGCATACGATGCCTTTATACACAGGATGACTCAGGGAAAGGTTATTTGTGTACATGCGGCGGACTTGAGACAAGTTCACGAAGAAGCTCTAGCAGCAGCTAAGGTCGCTTTTGATGCTAATAGGAAAAAACTTGCACCAGGCAAGACGGATCCAGACAGGGAGAAATTCATCATTGTGAGTATTGACAAATATATAGAACATAAGCTACGGAACCTTAGCCGTGTTTGATTATAATTATATTTTAGGATTGTCAAAAACTTTTAGACTTTTTATTATCATGCGCAGCTTCATTACATGGTATAAAACAAAGTCGCTTTCCGCTGTATGTCTGTCCCTTTGTATGCTTGGATCTTTAAAACTACGCAGCGGATTTTATGCAGTTTTTTTATAGATAGAGTGATTCAAGAGGAAGGTTTATATGTATAATACATGCATAATATAATAATATAATAATAATAATAATAATAAAATAATAAAATAACCTAGCGGGTGACAAAAAAGGGCAATGGCACACCCATTATGATGGATCAACGTAAAAGTAAACGAATATGGTCGCTTCCCGGGGTTCATCACCGGGGCACGTCTGGAGCCGATGCTGGACGTTACAGCATGCAAACCATCGGTGGCGAGGGTATGGGCGGCCCTCTGCCAGGGATCCCGAACAAAGTGAGCCCAACAGGATGTACAACCTACGACCACTGAAAATATCAAGCCGGAGCACATCTCAAGCTGGCACAGGAGGAAGCAGCAGCATGAGTGCAGCTGATTTGGCAGCAACACGGCTGGCCCCTATTGAGGAACAGGGCCCGAGCCGAACAGAATGGACTGAAAAGGATCAGGAAGTCCAATCCACTCTATCCTCACCTTATTCTCTATTCTCTTCTGTTACATCCTCTCCACCTTCATGTCTTGACTTTATTCTTAAAACTTCTTCACCACCTCCTTTACGAGATTCTTCGTTTTCATTAGCTGAGGACGTTGTACAGGCGACAATAGTCGATGATTCTGTACCCGCCAAAGCAAAACCACGTGCGCTCAAAAAATGGACTGAAGAGATGAATACCTTTATCCTGCGCACCTAATTTGGCAGCACACCAGCACCAAACACCACCACTGTCAACTCCAACACAATCAACACGAAGAATGCATTGGACAACCGAGCACAATGAAACAATAATAAGGGCGTATTAAAGAATTACCCAACTAGAGACTAATAAAACTGCTTACAGAAAACCTTTACACCTAAGTTTCACAAGTGTTTTTCCTCACCTTGCTCATCTCAGTGAACAGAGAATAGCTGACCAGAGAAGAATCATTGTGGCTAATAAACTTATAGACGATGAAAGGATTGCTTTAATCTAGCACGAAGTCACCAGCGAACTAGGTACACTAACAGTTGATGTCCACACGACTACTTCATCTCAAAACAAACAAACTCAAGAAGACCTGAAAACAACAGTGTGGTATGATGCATCAACAGGTAATGACACGAGTTTCGTATATAACGTAGATGACACAGTGATATCACAACCATCATTGCATTTAATGTTAAGTAGTTATCACAATAGATACAAAGAAATAGACGCAACATTCAAATAGGCTCAGCAGTACTTTATAAATACACACCCAGAAGATAGACCTTTCATCCCTAAACAAAAGACATCGAAGAAACTTGCCAAAATCGTGAGCTACCTCAACGAAGTTATCCTCCCTGAAAGTGTTAACATTGACACAGAATTTGATGCATTGCAGACTGCGATTTATTGCGCTGCATTGCGGCAATTAAATGGATCAAGGCTAAAATTACCACCAGTTGAATTAGGAAACCAAACACACAAAGACTCAAAACCTAATTGGCAGAAACGGCTCGAGCGTAAAGTAGAAGATTTAAGAAAAAAGATAGGTAGGCTGATGCAATATATAAATGGAAATAGTAGGGCTCTAATTAAACATATAGATAGTATCTTAGAACACTACAAAACACATACAATACACGAAGAACCAAATACCAACCTCACACTTTATCTTGATACTTTAAAACAAAAATTAATAGTTATAAGCAGCCGTCTTAGACGCTATAAATCATGTAATTATCGCAAAACTCAAAATACCCAGTTCAGTAATAACGAAAAAAAGTTCTACCAATCACTGACCAAGACAACAAGGAACTTCAACGTGAGAGAAAATCAATGTAATCCTATCACACCAGACCCTGAAGAGTTTAGGCGATTTTGGGCTAACATATGGGAAAATCCTGTGGATTATAAGGAAGACGCTAAATGGATCAAGAATGAACTAGAGGATCACTTAGATATAGAACCCATGGAATATTCTAACATACCCGTTGATATTTTCCAGAAAGTTATAAAAGGAACTCATAACTGGAAAGCACCTGGAACAGACCACATCCATAGTTATTGGTACAAAAAATTAACACACATACATCCTTACATTTATAACCATATCAACAGTTTCATTAAAAACCCCAGCACACTACCATCTTACATCACAAATGGTATCACTTATATGATACTAAAAGACGCCAGCGACACTGCGAGTCCCGCAAAATATAGACCGATTACCTGTCTTCAAACGATCTACAAAATAATCACCGTTTGTTTATCCCGACTTATTTACACCCACGTACACACTAATAGGTTACTCACCGAAGAACAAAAAGGCTGCCGAAAATTTAGCCTGGGATGCAAAGAACAACTTGTAATAGACTCAATTGTCCTAAAGCAGATACAACGCAACAAAGAGGACTTGTATTCTATTTACATAGATTACAAAAAAGCCTACGAGTCAGTACCACACTCTTGGCTTTTAAAAGTCTTAGATATTTATAAAATTCATCCACAGATTCAATCATTCTTAAGTATTTCTATGATCAACTGGACAACACGAGTGCACACACAAACATCTAACAACACCACAGAAACAGCCTCAATCTGGATTCAACGGGGCATATTCCAAGGAGATGCTCTCAGTCCTTTGTGGTTTTGCCTTGCTTCAAATCCGCTCTCAAACCAACTGAATTCATCAGGCCTTGGATACTAATTGAATAATAACAGACTAACTGACTTAACAGAGCGAAATTTGAGCCATCTACTCTACATGGATGATATAAAATTGTATGCATCTACCGAAAATGATTTAGACCACCTAGTAGAAATGACTGAGTTTTCAAGCGACATTTCTATGAATTTTGGAATATACAAATGCAAAATAAACTCGGTAAAAGCAGGCCAGAACTATAAACATGACTACTGAATAGAAACAGGTGAGATCATAGAGCCGCTTAGTAAAAATGAATCGTATAAATATTTAGGATACCACCAATCTACACTGATACATCACAAAGAAATCAAGACACAACTAACACAAAACTTTAAGCATCGACTAAACTCTGTTTTAAAGACAACTCAATTCAAAAAACACAACCAAAACAATTAACACCTATGCTATCCCTGTATTAACTTATTCATTTGGAATAATAAACTGGACAAAAAAAAAAGAGCTGAAAGACCTGCAACGACTGATTAATGTCTCCATGACAAAGCATAGAAAACACCACCCAAGAGCGTGTATTCAGAGGCAGGTTCTGCCACGGCTTGAAGGAGGTAGAGGCTTAATACACATACAAAACCTACACAATCGGCAAATTTCAACATTAAGAGCATATTTTCGATCAAAGACCAAATGATTCGACCCTTCACAAAATTGTAGTCGAATTAGATCATAAGCACACACCCCTCAATTTACATAAACAGGATACACAGAAAAATAAAGAATTGACTGACAGACAGACTTTAAATTCAGAATAGGCCCAAAAGTCTCTCCATGGCAGGCACCAACACGACTTGAGTCAACCCACCATCGACAAACAGGCGTCGAACGAATGGCTCAGTCGAGGCGAACTCATTCCTGAGACTGAAGGGTTTATGATAGCCATACAGGATCAAGTAATAGAGACTCAGAACTACCAAAAACATATCATGAAAACCCATAATTTAATGTAACAGTTCCTCCGAAACCATCCAAACACATCACGGGGGCCTGCAAAGCGCTGGCACAAACGGATTATAAGTTCCGACACGACCAGGTGGCTAACATCATTCTTCAAAAACTAGCTTCAAATTATAACCTAACCGACACATCTGCAAAACCAACACCTTACTATAAATATACCCCAGATACAATACAAGAAAATACTAACTACAATCTCTATTTAGATAGAGCCATCCTAACTGACAAAACTATTCATTTCAATAGACCAGACCTGACCCTCTTAGACAAAAGTAATAAAACCGCACTCCTTATCGACCTAGCCATCCCCAATACCCATAACCTGCAAATCACAATTTCAGAAAAGCTCTCTAAATATGTCGACTTGAAGAATGAAATTTCTCGTATGTGGCGTCTGCAAAAGGTGTCCATAGTACCCATTGTATTGTCTAGTACAGGTATTATTCCAAAACAACTGTTTCAATCCCTCTCAGTATTAGATCTCCCAAAATACACTTAAAGTCTTATGCACAAGGCAGCTATATTAAACTCATGCCGAATGACTTTCGGACACGAAAGTTTTTACAAACTGACCTTGTTAGCGAGAATGGATCACTCGATCAAACCACACTTACTGATGTGCACTTGGCTTAGGCCCGTGAATGTTAGTTATTCTCCGGTTAGAACCGTCTAACCGAGTGTTAAGAAGTTACGAACAAAAATAATAACAATAATAATAATACCAGACATTTCACACAGCATCATCTGGCCCCAAAGTAAGCAGAGCTTGCGTTATGGCTGATATACTACTTATATACATTTTTTTTCTAAATACATACATATTATACATAGAAACACCCAGACCCGAGACAAATACTTGCAGATCATACAAACATTTGTCCCGCGGCGGGAATCGAACCCGCAACCTTTTGCGTCTCAGCCGGACCTAAGCCCACTGCACCACAGAGGTCATCAAATATAGTAGAGAAACACTGACAATTTTAGAGGTTTCTAATGTTATGTCGTAAAAAAACACATTTTTTTGCACTTATATTGCAAACGATCGCTGGCTGAACCATTCTCTAGTATATTTAGTATCAGCATTGCACCCGTGCGAAGCCGGGGAGGGTTGCTAGTTGACTATAAAAGTTTAAATCGTTTCTAAAAGTCATAAAAGTTAAGCAACGTTGTGCGCGATCAGAGATGTGCGACCGTGGCGATCAATCTCAGTAGATCCATTGTCCAGATCCATAATGGGTCTAGTGAGATATTATTTTCTCAGTAGATCCAATTTATTACTGTGTGGATCTAATGAGAAGTATTATTGCTAATAGATCTATTTTTTAAATAATATTGGATCTAATAATTATAATGATAAATCTAGACAGGTTAGCAACTGGACAGAGTTATGACAGACGAACAAAGTTTAAGTTATAATTTATTTAGTTGAACTAAGTTTTTCTGGCGCTTCGGCGGCCGCTGCCGCGTCACGCTCGCTTTGCTCGCTCGCCTTGCGCGTTTTTTTTTATACACTAAAAATTCTTATCAAATCCAAACCAATCTACAGAGAAAAAAATATCTCACTAGATCCATTATGGATCTGGACAATGGATCTACTGAGATTGAACCGACCGTGGTGGCATTTTCATCTGTGCGATTTCGTTCAGAGGGTACGTTAACCTGTCATTGTTAAATGAAGCTGTCAGTCTGTCAGGCTTTTAAAATAATAACGGACCTATTATCCATCCTTGAGGAACGCCATATTATCATCTATATAAATTCTTTAATGTTTTTCGTTCACCACAATAATAACCTACATCTATCAGTGTTGGCCACTGACGCATACGAAATAGTAGTAGTTTGATTAAGGTGAACCTGTGTTGTGTGACGACCTAATTTTGTTGGATTTTCAAGGATTTCGAAACTAAATACGAGGTGCTCCGGTTGAACAACGAGCAAAACAACAAGTCGAACGCCAGCGAAGTAAAAACAGAGTACTTCCAGTACATGGTGGTGCAATGCAACCATGAACCCAAACTCACTGAAGATGAGTTCAAGTTGGAGCATGAGAGGGCATTAGCGCGTGCTCTTGAGGAGTTTGACTCCAGAAGGAACCGCTCGCATTCGTACATTGAAGATACTCACAAGTTCAACTTAGAGCAGGTACCTTACTTTTATATGATATTGAGTAGTATCCATCCTTGTTTTCTTGCCAGGTTCTTAATCGGTTACGTAATGTCAATAACTGGGTTGAGGTATGTATGATGACAGCAAGAAAATGCCTCGTGATAGAAGGTGGTATTGTACCTACACAATACGCTATCTATGTAGTAGATAGATAGCGTATTGTACATCCGTAGTCGGGCTAACATTCCAGACGTGATATAATTTTGTCGTCTCTTTATCTCGTGCAGGCAGTACTCTACAGCCGAGACGGGGTTATGAGTCGGCAAAATTTAGAACTCTTTGGTCAATGGGTAAAATCCAGGAAGTATCAAGAATCAAATGTATCCATTGAAATCCAAATGTCAAAAAATCTCCAGTTGTGTCTAACCAACTGACATTTAAAACAGCTTGTACATAAAAATTACTCTTGCGTTTCGTTCCAGTCCATCATACTTCAGTACGGACAGCTGAAGCAAATAAACGCCAGCAGCAACGCAAAGTCCTTCCAGCTGGCAATGGTGGTGTACAACGAGAGCACACTGAGTGTAAGCATATAATATGTACCTAGTCATGAATAATCCGTGGTAGATAAAACCAGAATTGGTTGGCATGTGTGTCCGCAGCTGATCATACTGATAACTATGTACTGGCACCACTCGTAGAACATTTTATGCTTATCATAATTCAGTTACGTAACTGATTAAAATCTTTCATTTGTTTTTCCGAACTTTCGTTCGTTAATACTCATAATTTATGGTAAAGACTTTGTCCTTCTTGCTTCTTAGGATGGGTTTTGTCAACGCAAACGCTATAGTTTAACATCTGTAGCGAAAACAATACAATTTACAATCCATACTTACATACCAATATTATAGATTTAAAAAGTATGTCTGCTGACCTGTATTTTTTATACGCTTTATATTAGCTTCACTTGTATGTATGTTTGTATGTTTGTAACAGACTCCTTAGGACGCGATTTTGACCAACTTTAAACGGCCAGATTTCATTCAAATTTTGCACACCTGTCAAAGACCGATAACCATACTAAAAAATAGAAAATAAATAATAATGAAAAAAATGTTTTATATAAAAAAAAGCGTGGGGTGCTTTTTAAGATATTATCGAAATGATAATCCTTCTTCTCATATCTGTCAATGAAATATTTATAACTATTGACACCATGCACCCCACGCTTTTTTTTAAATAAAACATTGTTTTCTTACTTATATTTATTAAAATTTATTTTATATTTTTTAGTTTGGTTTTCTATATAAAGCGTGTTATTTAGTTTTTTTTAACTATTATTTATTCTATTCACAGCTGAACAGATAAACAGATCTTGATGAAATGAAATTAGTATGGCGATAGATAGTGTCTTTGAGAGGACAAAACACACTAACTTATGCTCAACGTATTTTGAAATCTGGGTCCTTAAATTTGTAGACTTAAAACTTTGATAACTAGGATAAACTTGAATAGGTAGCTATCATGTACATGATAGAAATGGTAAACGTTGTGTATCATATTTCAAACCATCACGCACTCGGGCGTCACTGTGGGGCATATGCCACTGTAAAATTATGCTGAGTGGTGTCCTTTTTGCTTTCATTCAATAATTATTCCATACCTTGCATACCAGGGATATTTTGTTTTAAGGCTTCTTTTCAACTTTTAGGTGACAGAGCTTCGAAAGCATTGCCTGCATCCAGACACCCTTAAGGAAGCTCACGAGGAAGCAAAGTGCAACGCGCTTCTGGCCTTTAGACCCAAAAGGCTCTGCGGCGACGGTTTCGATGCCTCCGACAAAGAAGAAGCCATACTTATTAGTGTTAGTGCTACTTTCATCTTATTTTTTTTACTTTTATACAGAGGGTGATCTTAATAGTTTACAGTATGTACTTGACATACACATCACCCATGTGTTTTTCCAGTACTTTAAACTATTAAGTTTATGGCTAGGTACATGTATTATAATAAAAGCTTTGTGTTTCTTTGTAATTCGAGCAAAAATAATCCGTAGGGATTTTATACGAAAGGCACCATATTATATATTATAACAAATGACGAACGCCAAGATACGACATTGTGACATACTATAAACAATATAAACACTTGACGCTGGCAAAAATGACATTATTATGATACATGCCATTGAAGAAGAAGGTGAAATAATAATAAATATATCTATGTTTAGTAATTTGTATTGTTGTGAATCGATGTTTTTGCTGGCGTAACCGTTTACCCATTATACATTTATAAAAACACTACTTACTATTTTTGCAGGTGTTCAACAGCCGGTATGAAGCTTTAGACGATATCAATACCACTGCTAACCAGAGCGCAGTCAGCGAAGCCTTCATTACCTACAAGCAGAACTTTGACGCACTTTCCGGCTACTTCTTTTACTTTATGTCATCCTGGTCGACAGCAAAGGAATATCACCAGCAAGCTTTGGCTGAGGCCATGGTTACGTTTTATAGCAAACGCCGCGACCGTAGATACCATGCAATAGATGAATACATTTCGGATCTGGAGCAGGTAAGCTATGCTCGTTCTTTTTTTCCTGTTCCAGAGTTTAGCGTGCGTTAGCGTTTAGTTTAGCGTCGCGCGATAGGTTTGAGGTCCGAATCAGACACTTGCACCAGAAACGGCTCAGCCAACTCAACAGCTCAGTTGCTGCAGGCTAACATTTGCTGCTGGTCTTTGTGTGCTTTGTATGTTTAAATTCTTCTACGATACTGACGAAACAGAGATTCTTGTGTGAATTGATTTAAAACCTTATTTGTTTCAGAAATGCAAATACTATTACAACCCCAATAACAAATCGTAGAGAATAAACTCTAAAGAAAATCGTTCCACTGCATGACTTCCTCGGACCGAAGTAGATAACTAATTCTATCTACCTAAACCTGCTCACCTGCATACATATATACCTTATCTACGATGTTGATGTTAGATACATCAACAGCTTTACAGTCTGTCACGGTAAATATCACAATCAAAAAGCCGTTAGGTCATATTTTAGTTTATATACTTAGACAGTCGGCAAGTTATTGTTTTTTGTATTTCTGAATAAACTGGAATTCATAATTTATTGTTTTATTTCACACATCAACAATTTTAACTATAAATCTTAAATAACGGTTTTAGACATGCTTTCTCCCTCACACAATACTAATAGCAATATAGTGTGAATGAGAGAACTGTACATGTTCTGTACATCCTACAATCACACAAGTATACTAACATTTGTTTTGTGCGCATAAATATGTCTAAAGTTTTGTAACGAATCAATATAATATTTGCACTTGGTACACAACATTTGTCAAACATAATATGCACTATTTCAACGAAAAGGTGGAGTCATGTCAAAAAGTAAGTACCGATTAGTCTTCGTCTTCGTCCGTATTGGGGTCACCAGCGTCCTCAACGTCCGTCATCGGTGCCGAAGACGCTACTGATTCCGTCGGCTCGCTTTGGCCATCTCCTTCTGTACGGTCATCTGCAAAAGGTCATGGCTCTAGCATAAGCATAAGGATAAATCAAACACATACAACATACAAACACAACACATAAACTTTCCCGTCCCGTCCGATGTTATTGCAGTTGCATATGCAAAGACCTTTATTTATTATTTTTTTCTTAAAAATCTATTATAATAATAACAAATACGTAGTGATAATTAATGTGAGATCACTAGCTAACGAATCAAGATTCATAGAATTGGAATACGCACTTACAGTAAAAGAGGATATTGAAGGTACATGACATGACATGTCATGTCACATAGAAGATTGAGTAGAAGATTCTTCGTCTGTCATTTCATGGAGTAACATAGCTCTGCTAATTTAATATTTTTTACCCGTTTTATTGCATGTTTTATTCAGTAATCTTGGCGGAATTTTAATGAATAAATTGTGACTACAGGACGGGTATGGATGATTGAATTATATGTGTATTGTGGTGCAATGTGATTTGAACGACGACGAATCCCAAGAAAATTCTAAACGCCATTCCGCGTGACGTCTAGAATTGACAATTGACCATCGACTAAGACTAATAACAAAAAAAACTGACTATAAACTATAAACACTTGACATTGGCAGAATTGACATTAGTATGTCACAGGCCATTAAAAAAGAAGAAGAAAAGAAGAAGATTGAGTAGAATATTGCCTCTACACATATGGGTAAACCAAGGATGAAATGGAGCAGGATCTCTAGTAAAGTAACATAACAGTCGAGAATTTCACTGATTCATTCGCTTTCCAAAAAATACAAAAAAGCACAAAGCACTACTTTAAGTCCAAAAGATGAGGTAAAATAATTCTAAAGAAACCCAGAGTAGATCGCTTTTACTTAATCAAATTACAAAATGCGTTTACTTAATCGGAGATATAAAAGCCCAAATGGGCTAGTCAAAGTCAAAAAGTCAAAAGATGATGATGACAATCACAAGGATCACTTTGAAACGTCTTACATACTAGGTGAATTTAGGTGCCAATTCATCCTAACCCAAGCTCGAGAAGAATTGGCAAGAAACTCTTTTTATATGATCCATTTTATAACTACCTTAACTACGAAATACTAATACAAGAAAGTTTATACATTTCAAGTGTGTCGGTTAACTGTCTGACGGCAGAGCGACATGAGGCCATGCATTCTTATCAATAATATATTATAATAAGCTTTCTTCAAAAGACTACCTTTAATGTATGCTTTAAATTTATTAATAGGTAGTTTAGTAGCATTTTCAGGAAGCTTATTATAGAAGCGCACCGTGTTCCCCATAAATGACTTATTAATTTTTCTAGTCGAAACCTAGGGATGTATTATTTATGTTTATTCCTAGTGTTGATTTTATGAAGGTCACTATTTTGCTGAATCCCATCTCTATTTTTAGTGAGTATAACAAATTTTCATATATATATTGTGAATCTATTGTGAGAATATTAATTTCTTTGAATATTTCTCTCAAAGATTCTCGTGGTTTCATTTTATAAATGGCACGTATTGCCCTTTTTTGAATTACAAATATTTTACCAATATCCGCTGCTTTCCCCCAGAGAATGATGCCGTATGACATAACACTATGAAAGTAACTGAAATAAACTAGTCTAGCTGTAGCTTCATCAGTAAGCCACCGTATCGCACGAACTGCATATGCAGCGGAACTAAGCCTACCAGCAAGTGTTTCAATTTGTGGTCCCCACTGTAGTTTTGCATCAATATTAAGACCTAGGAAGATCTTGGAATTTACAAGATTCATTGCCTCTCCATTTATTTCAATGTTGGACGGGCTATGAATAACATTTGGCAAAGTGAATTTGATACATTTAGTTTTTTTTGAATTAAGCAAAAGATTATTTACAGTGAACCAGTTAAGAACTAACGATAAGGATTCACTTACGTTATCGCAAATACTGGTTTTACCTCTATCAATTTAAAAAATTAAAGACGTATAGTCTGCAAATAAAACTATATCACAAATATTTTTTACAAAAAAAGTTAAATTGTTAACGTATACTTGGAATAAAAAAGGGCCTAGTATCGATCCCTGAGGTACTCCTATATCAATAATTGATCCCGAAGACCTCTCACCACTCACGTCTACTTTCTGGACTCTATTGGATAGATAAGACTGTATGAGGTCAATCGCCCGGTTTTTAATGCCATAATATTTTCACTTTGTGATTAGGGTTGCATGACTCACACAGTCAAAGGCCTTAGATAGATCGCAGAATACCCCAACTGCATCCTGTGATTTCTCCCAGGCCTCAAATATATGCTTTAAGAGCGCTATACCTGCATCAGCTGTTGATCGACCTTTAGTAAATCCGTATTGATTACTATGTAGCCGTTAACGTTAAAGTGGTATAATAACTGATTAAGAATTATTTTTTCAAAGATTTTACTTAAAGCAGGTAATATCGATATCGGTCTATAATTAGCGAGATCACTTTCACTTCCAGACTTAAACATAGGAATGAGTTTATTGTGTTTCATGAGATCCTATGACACGACTTGCAAAAGTTTCGAAAAGTTATTATTGTACCGCAATCAAATTATACAATAACATATCAGTACAAATAACGAATATGAGAGACGCCCACTTCAAAAAGAATGTAAAAAATCAATTAATATATAAGAGTTATTATAAAATGGATGAAGTTTTTGTGGATAAAAAAATGTTTACTTCTAATAAATGATTCTTGTCTTTTGTTGTGTGTACCTAGGTTAAGGTTAGGTTAGAATATCTAGTTTTATCAGTGTTTCAATTGTTTAGGTAGGTATTTAGTATATGTATGGTATAAGTGAACTTTAATATATACATGACGATGCTTTTGCTGATAAATAATTATGTATGGAAAATTATACTCATATAATTACTTAATTAGATACACTTATATATTATAACTATTGTAAGACATGCCTAAGAACATTGTATTATGTCTAAAGATGAATAAATGAATTGAATTGAATTGAATTGAATTGAAAAGATCATTTGGATCATCGATGCATGGTACAAGGGAAACTTTGTGTTCAATTCTACTTTGAAATGTTTTGATGCGGCTCTCTGTAATAGGTCGGTGAGTAAAGTTCTGAGCTTCAACTATACGATCACAAGAAAAGGTGGCGCAGTGACCGTAATGGTCAGAACTAAAATGTTTTAGTACACACTTATGAACTGGTGTGCAACTGCAATAAATGTTATCTAGACAAGTGGCTGTTGTTAGTGTCACTCTTGTAGGTTCATCAAAAAGAGGACTTAAATTGAAACACTTAAATAAGTTTAAAAGTCTTTCAGATAATGGATCAATCGGAATATTTATATTAAAATCACCACAAACTATTATGATTTTATCACAAGCTATTTTTTGCAATACTTCTTCCATAGTGCATTCATACAACCCAAAATCAGCATTGGGAGGACGGTAAACGCTCACGACGACATGCTGCTCCAGCTCGACACACGACACCTCAATTTTTTTTTTTTTTTTACAATAATTAACGAGCCACCACGTATTGCGCTCTTGGGTTTATACCTGCTGACAATATTGCAATTTTCGTAGAAAGGAAGTACCTCAGATTGTACCATCCAATGTTCAGTGATACACATAATATCTACACTGAAATGATTTAAAAATAATTCACATTCTAATACTTTGCTGGGCAGGCCTTGCATATTTTGGTGAACTACATGTAAACTGCCTGTTTTTCCCATTGTCTACTTGGTCAGTTTAAATGCTGATCAGTTGGCCCTACTACATCTTTTCCCTCAGTAGTAATATTACTAACTATGGGGTCGTCATTACACTATTGCTCATTGCTATTCAGAACAACTACGGATATGTAAAGCGTATTAATAGATGCAAAATGTTCATACAAATTTACTTACAAAACAACCTGAAAATAACAAGAAAACTATGTTCAAAATATACAAAGAATTAAGGTGTACGTGGCTTAGCGCCAAATTATTTAGCAAGTAATATATTTAATTACAACTAACAATGAACAATTCGTTGAAAATTGTAGCGTTTTATGTAAATTTCGACACTCGATCGATCACCGCCTAGTAACAATAAAATGTCAACTATAAAATATAAATGTCGAAGAAAGTATTCATTTTGATGAATATTTTCTTGACTCATGATACTAATAACATAAAACTTAACGATCTCTCATTATATATAATATGGACCATGAATTAATGAATTTCAATTTTATGTACGACGTATTACAGTGCAAAATTTCATAAATAATATAAAATAAATTGGGAGTAAATACAACAAATAAAAAGAAAACCCAAACAAAACAGAGATATAGAAATAGAGATAGGTAAACAAGATGTATGGTGGATGTTGCAGTTAGACACTACTCCACTATCACAAGAGTTAAAATTCCTAGCAGCAGTAGCTAATAGGTAAGAGTGAAGCTTAGGATATTAAGTAAATTTTAGATACGAAATGAAGAATAATATTCAGTTTTGAAAAAACAGTATAATAGAAAGTAGAAAAGAAGCACTAAATACAGTAGTTATAGCGAAAGGAACGCGCGTGTGTCAGTTTTTTGGGTCTTCTGAAGATACGGACAAACTATGGCAAATAAATGATCACTTTTAAAGGCACTTTTAAGCTTTACAATAAACTACCCAAAACTATAAAGTCAAAGTCAAAGTCAAAAGATACTTTATTCAATACAATCACAAGGATCACTTTGAAACGTCTTACATACTAGATGAATTTAGGTGCCAATTCATCCTAACCCAAGCCCGAGAAGAATATATAAAAAACACTAATTCACTTACTATATTTAAATCTAAACTATCGCACTATGTGTTTCAAAATTACTTTTAAAATAATCTGCTAGTAAATTTTAATGCAGGATGTAGAAACCATTTACTTAGAATGTATCTAAATGTATCTAAACAATCTTATAATAATAACCTACTGTCATCCTATACTGTTAATCTAAATCTACTTACTCTGACGACGTGACTTTTACCTGTACTGTTTATTATTTTAAGTCAGATTAATTTTCATGTATGTGACTCCAGTCTTTTTTTGAGAATAAAATTATCTATAAACTGAACTGAATTAAATTGGGGATTTTAGCCTCGGAATGAGACGCTCACTGGCCTGTTAGTACCGGTTTAGTACCTGGTATGTCTTCGGGCACTTCTTGGTCTGCTTCAACCGGGGACTCGGGCGGAAGTTCCTCTGGCACTTCATCAGCACCAATCACTTCTGCCGTCTTAAATAAATTTAAACTCTTGTACCATACAAGTGTTAAATACAGGCAAAGCTGTCTTTGCAAAAAGCGATGTGCTAGGTTTATATATAATGTAATACGCTGTATTCTGTACCTGTGCAAACGAGATCCTGTGCTGAGAGTCTGCGGATATCTGACGCGTCTTGGATTGTTCGACAGAGGCAGGAATCCGGTTTGACAGACGGCTTTGATGGGCAAAAATATCTGCGGTAGAACTCTTGACATTACAGTCCTATCCATAATAAAACATGTGTCGTCAGAAGATTGTATAGGCGTGAATAGGCGATAATATTTATGATAATAATATAAAGCCTGATGACATAGATGCTTTAGAGTAGACAAGCGAAAAAAAGATGATGGGATATTTTTACATCATTGCTAAGATGACAACATTTTAATATATTTTGTGCCATCTAAGAGTTCACATTATTTACAGGTCCTATTATTTTTGGTCAAGAGTTTATGGTACACCTGCATCAACTATGGTCACTTCACCGAGGGTGACCGAATGATGCGTGTGTCGCACGCAACACTCCCCAATAATAGTCCCCAATGCTGATTTAACCTTCCAGTGAAGATTTATCATAAATAACGTACAGATCCAATGGCGATCAAATGTTTCTAGCTCCGTGCCTCATAGGTAAAAAAGGAACCACTATAGAATCACTTCGTTGTCCGTCTGTCTGTATGTCTTTATATCTAGAAGCAAGGTATCACAGTATCAGTAGGGAAAATCCGAAAAAAAAGTTGTACAAGCAATGAATTGTCTCTCAATCCAACTTACCATTTTGTTCAAGCTATGCTCGGACTTTAATAGTTTGTGTAGTTGACCTGAATTGGACCGATATGGTAAAATTATGATGATGATGATGATGAAAAAAGTAGGTAGGTAGGTGTACGGAAACCTTTCGAGCGCGACTTTTGCACTTAAGTTTGCATTTTTATATTATTATTTTTTTATAGGTATGACCTTTTCCACTTGTCCTTTTTAAAAAAATCTTACTATTTGTTACATCAAATAAATTATTATGATTATGAGCCGAACCTTGTTGGATCTGACTGGCCACCTGCGATGTCTGTCTTTGCTTCGCTTCTACACTCACATCGCTCTGCGCGGACTTATGACCGGATTCACTTTTGACAGATGTATTGCGACTCTGGGCCCTATTGATGAAAAAATGGCATTCATTATGGTTCTGTACTACGTAATGGCGGACTCTGATAGACTTTTGTAGAAGAGGGTAGGGATCTAAAAAGAAGTAAGTGCTCTGCGTTCGTAATACTGGCAGGAGAGATCTGCCTTAACCTATAGTAAAAGTAAGGTCTCGCCTGCGTTGTACGGATTCCGGATCATCAACGTGAGTGATTGTTCTCATGGGGTCGTACTGGAGGCCCAGTTTCTTGCTGACGTAGTCTACAAACATCACTGTGACGTCATCGTTTCGAACTTTTATGTCCTGTCAAAATAATATAATGATAGAAAGGACACCGGTTTCGATCCGAGCCGAGTTCAAAACAAGTATTCCACTAAGTGTGATTGGTACATTTTCCCCAGCAGCTTGGCGGTGACTGAATCCAAACGTTAATGACCTTTACATAAAATGACATCTCTAACATCCCCTTTCAGATGATGCTCATAAAATATGGGGATGAATTCGGTGGGTCTTGTTTGCGACACCCTAACCCTTGATCATGGAAGATGTGTAAATCATACAATAACAGGACCGAGATCCATTTCGCGCGAGGCAGCAATGTTCAATGGTGGGCCAGGCAGTTCCACCATTGGCCCATCCTTCTTCTTCTTCTTCTTCGGCTTCAGGTGGTGCAGCACGTTGCGACGCACGTGGTAGCCTCTGTACGCAGCCTGGAAAAGTTCATGGCGTAAGTAATAATTATGGCTACTGTTATAGATACTGTAGGTCCAGGCGTAGGTACTCCAAGCATTGTGCCGCGGTAGATGATATAGAATTACGCGATAGAGAGGCACTAGGTAAATATCACTTAAGGCACTAAACGCTTCCGCGACCTGAAGCTGAGCACTGTTGCGTCGTGGCGTAATCGTAGATTAACTAATCGAAACTAATCAATTAAGTAGGATTGCAGGTGCAGCTTATTAAATAAATATTGGTGGAAATTTCACACAACACCAACTAGCCTCGACCTGAGTAAAGCTAATATGGTTTTTAAAATATTGGTTTGGTCTCGTGGAATAGGCGTAAAACAGGTCACCCATATTAACAGGCAACCTTCCTAGGTGGCGAAACGGGCGTGATTTTCGAATTGATAGGATGATAGGATAGGATTTAGATCCGACCACCACTTAAGAGTTTTTATGGGACACAATTAACAAAGTAGGTAGGTAGGTAGTTAGTAGGTATATTGAGTTTCACTGTTTATAGAATGAGGTTCCTTGTTATTAACCGAACTATATATTTGTCTAAGCAGCGTACCTGTATTTTTATCGTAGCTCTGGTCAGTTCAGTAAGTGACGGCTTGGTCCGTTTGTAGAGCTCCAAGGTATGCTGAGCTGCGATCTCCCACGGCTCGTCTGGATGAGCTTTCAGACTCTAAGGAGGAATAACTGGTGGCTTTTAATCATTCACTCACTTGTACATTTTGATAAATGCTAGGTAGTAATAGGTTTCTTATCGATAAAATATGCTTAAAATATATACCTACTGTTATGCTCAGAGAAACCTAATATGTCCTATTATATGTCGTGGAGTATAAAAAGGAATGTAAAGCCTGATGGACTTTAGTTTTTTTAGAAACGAGGTTGGCAACACTATTGGATTGACATTCGATTGTCTATGGCAAAAACAACGTTGGGTCTTCTCCAGCGTTGCCAGAATGTTACTTTTGTATCATTTTACGTTACTTTTGACCCTCTCATGTTACCTCTGTGTTACACGACTCAATAAGTTATTTTGTGTTACTTTTTTAGATCAATATAAATAAACTAGAAAAATATTTTCCAGCAAACAAAAAAATATCGTGAAACGGAACGCATCCAAGAATGTTTTTGTTCGTCATGTTGGCGCACTTGATTTTGTGGACTGACTGAATGATGCGACGACCGCGCGAAAATCTGTCACTTCGTCTCGTACCGCATACTCACTCGCGTGTATTTTTCAATCTTCCATCCCGCTTACTTAGGCGAGCGAGCATTAAGCGAGTAGTGACTAGAGTGCCCGCAAGATAACTGTTGTGAATTTGTAGTTCAACTTTGGCTGGGTTGGTTAGATTAGATAGAGTTTTATTTATTTTATTTCAGAAGTGATTCCTGTGAACCGTTAGTACAGTGACTTGTATTTTATTGCTAATATTACTTGGTAAGCAAATGTTGCATTTATTGTAGTTAGTTTTAAAATAATAAGTGAGTAGGTATTTAAGGAATCAGTAATTCAACAACAAGTCGTGTTTGCAACTGAAATATGTTTATTTTTGTATTGTCATCTATGTTACAAGTAGATAAGCATAGCAGGTAAACTTTTGTGTGCCGTTTACTGCACATTAGTAACTTTAGTTTTGTTCACAGGAACTAGGAGTGAGTGGGCAAGACAGGACAGACAACTTATTTTCGTTTTTGTGTAATAAAATGCCATAATAAATTATTACTTATGTCGTTTTCCACATAATATAAGGTAATGTAACTTTTCTTGGGAAAATGTTACTTTTTGAGCTGTCTCATGTTATATTTGACTATCTGCTACTGGCAACACTGGTCTTCTCTTTTGATCGGGCAACCGAAAGGAATGATCGTGCGACAACCTCGGTCCGACTTCTCCGCGTTCTTGGTTTTTGGTTCTTTAATCCGTTTGCATCCGAACCAGTTCTTATTATTTTGTACCGCTTTTTTTTTAATTAGTTCTAATTAAACCTGTTGAATGTATTTTAACTTACATTTTGGTCATCCGCGATGCATGACATGAGCCTACAAATAACGACTGTACCTATACTGTAACGAATATATATTATGCATAATACCTTCTCCATCATCTTCTTTCTGTACCAGTAGTCCCGGTAAGCGTTTCGAATGACCTGGCAAACCTTGGCCGACATAACCTCATCCAATGTCATTCTTGTCAGGATGCTCTTCAGGATCTGTGTTTCCTTTACCTTTTCTGCGAAAAAGGAATGTTACAGTTTACCTACTACTGATGGCTTTAACCATGTGAGGATGTGGTACAAAGAGAGTACGTCGAGGGTGTGGAGGGTCTAGATGACCCTTTTTAGGGTTCCGAAGTCTACAAGGAACCTTTATAAGTTCGCTTTGTCCATCTGCCTGACTGTGTGCCCTTAATCTTGCTCTTGCTCGCAGACTATTAATTTGAACGTGATTACATAACGGTAATATTTATTACTAACCCCTATCCTTATTAATTATTATTATTAATATTATAAACGCGAAAGTTTGTATGTATGTTTGTTACTCTTTCACGCAAAAACTACTGAGTGGTTTTTAATGAAACTTTACAATAGTATAGCTTATACATCAGAATAACACCATAGCCTATAATTTATAGAGATATTGTGTGAATTGTCCAAAACATAACGATAAGTGTAAAGTAAGTAGGAAAAAAATCTGCCATCTGAAAGCTATTCTGGCGTGCGCTGCAAAACGTTAGAATTACACGAGCATTATTTTATATATGTAACATAATAAGTTACATATATAAAACTAGCTGTTGCCCGCAACTTCGTCTGAATTTTTTTAAAGGAATTGTAGCTTATGTACTTCCTTAGGATGTAATTTATCTCCTTGCCATATTTTATTGATAAGTTTCTAATCAATGATACCCACAACCCATTAAACAGTCTCCATACAAACATTCACACCCCGTTTTACTCCTATTTTGAAAAATCCTGTAACACGTGTCCATTTATTTTGCATGTAAAGTATCCAAACCGAGTTTCTAAGAAATGACACCACCCGTTACAAAGTTTGACATCTCATTTTCCCCTTTTCAACGGACTCAGAGCGACTAAGTGAGTGCGAGTGTCAATTTAAGTTTTATAATAGGTACGTGGGTAAGAGGGAAGAAGGAATGCGTTGATAGCAATACACTATAACAACAAACATTGAACAGTGAAAGTAATGTCGGGGTTGGATGTGTAATAGTCCAGGATCCATTGTCTGAATTTGGATATCAAGGTCTGTACTATTACTTTTCAGCGTAGGACCGGGATAACGTACCACGCAATTTGTAGGACAATATGGCTGTTAAATTATGTAAATATTAACTAAGTAAAAAAATAATAATCAGCTGGTTAGTAATCATTTAAGATGACCTCGTTATCGATACATGTTGGAAGGAGGGGACTCTTTGATCAAACCATAGATTTTGTTGGACAAATATTTTTTCGAATAATTTAGATAATTATATTGAGATTTTAAGATATTTATATTGATATTTAGATAATTATATTGAGATGTAATAAATATTTGTTAATCATAAAATCGACATATTTTATCCTTGATTCCTCTGTTAGCTACCACAATAGAGAGTTTCGTACAGGAAATTGTTGGGCGTCTTATCAAAATGAAGTTACTCACGGAAAATTAGCTTGTTAGTAATCAAAATCAAAAATGAACCATGGATCCTGGACTATAAATATATAATGAGTAAGATACATCAGCGAACAGCTGATATTCTTAAATAACTTGTCTTATGTATAAATCTGTTCTTTTTATTGTTTTTTTAAATCTATTTCTTTTTGTTTATTATTTCTTGTATTGTAACTATTAATTTAAATTAGCGTTATCTTCATTTGTGTATATCATTTATGTAAATATCTTTATATACAAAAATCTTCTCTGGGTGTGTTTGTAATTAAACTCCTTAATGGCTGGACCAATTTTGATAAAAAAATTGTATGTGTTCAAGGGAATTCGAGAATGGTTTAGATTTACATTTTTTCTAATAAGTTTACATATATTTGCATACATTTTTTACGTTCACAATTAAAAAACTATTACATAATTTTTTTTTTTTTAAACGCTGGAACGAAGTCGCGATTGGGTCAGCTAGTATTATATAAGTATCAATAATATAGTGTAAGGTTATTGCGTTTATTTACTACAAATATTACCAATATTTGTAGTTAAAGTTCATAATTTAGTGCACCCCGACCAATCTTCCAATCTTCAATTCTTCATAAAAATACAGTACAGGCGTACAATGTAGAATTTTCACTCATTCATTCAATTTAGGGGCTGTATTCAAAAAATAATTAGAGCACAAAAACTGCAATAATGTAACCCTTGGGTTACTTGGGTTTATTATACTCATTTAACCCATAAAATTATCCATCATTATCATGGTGCACAGTGCACGCACCATCATCTAACCACAACCACAACCTAAACATAGCATGTATTATGATGACGAAATTACTGATAATGATACTTGGATATTTTTAATACACACTTATTATAATACCCAGACATAGAACAAACACCTAAATTCATCAAACAAAGGTTTGTTTGGAAGGGAATCGAACCCCCAACCTTTAGCGCAGAAGGCTACTAACCAACTGAGCTGATTGGCCAGCAAACTGTAAGCAGACAAGATCACGGTCATTCCAGCTAGTGTCTAATAAAAATTTATGTGAAAAATTGTTCCGTGACAGTTTTTTTTCAGTTTTTCTGCTATTTTTTTACTTGTTTTTACAACACAGGAAGGTTTTTGTGTACGGTTTTTATCGTACATCATGTACTAAGAGCAGGGAGCATGGTTTGAGTGTATGTGGGTGTGTGGGTGCGTGTATTTCCACAGAAATACACAGTTTTGGGGCTCCACGTTAGTTGTTCGCAACATTTCGTTTTTATACTAGTATATATTTGTTCTAAGTAAGACTTTGGGTTTTTGAAATAATTCACCATTGCCTTCAATAGGTTCGAAGACCTCGATCTCTTCTTTAATGACCTGCGACAACATTTCTGCTTGTGCTCTTTCAACCCCCAGCTGAAGCAGATGTTCTGAGACTGACGCGCGACAGTCACAGAGGTCTTCCAATATCTTCACTGCCATGACACCGTGTTCGCGGGTGAGCAGAAGCACAGATAAATAGTTTGCTATATAGTCGAATATTCTCGGAGGTTGATCGCGTAGCACCTGTGGGAAATGATGACGAGAATTTTGATCAAACAGTTTATCGCTGTTCATCGCACAAGTTATATCGTGGTCATTGCGATTTAGTGACCACAAGGTCAGACAAGTACAGTTTCTGTGGACATTCACGCCTGTATATAAAGCCAAAGTGAAAGTCAAATATATTTTTATTCAAAACAATCACAAGGATCACTTTGAAACGTCTTTCAATACTAGGTGAATATAGGTGTCAATTCCTTCTAACTCAAGCCCGAGAAGAACTGGCAAGAAACTCGTCCTGATCCTAACGCTTTTTTGTATGATCCGTCTTATAACTAGCTTAACTACGAAAAACGAATACAAGATTACAGTTGTTTATACATTTCAAATCTGTCAGTTAACTGTCTGTGGGCAGAGCAACATGAGGCCATGCATTCTTATCAATAATAATAATATAGTCATTCATATTATAATACGTTCTCTTCAAAAAACTATGCTTTAGATAGATTAATGATAATGATTGATGACAAATCAATGGTACTATAGACACAGTATCTAAATGCGGTGTGAACATTACCTCCATTAGCGACGGTTCCTGGATGTACGGATGTTCTGTGTGGCCGAGCTCTTAACAGTGATAATGTAAGCTTTTGTATAAATTGTTATTATCAGTATCAGAGCTAGACTACACCTACTCGCGCTTAGTATGGGCTGACTAATCATTTAATTATTTGGTTGACGATTCGATTCCCGCCCCGGGATATGTATTTGTATGATCTGCAAGTATTTTTCTCAGAACTGGGTGTTTCTATGTATAATATGTATGTATTTACAATAAAAAAGTAAATAAGTAGGTAGTATATCAGTCATGTGGTACCCATAACACAAGCTCCTGCTTACTTTGGATTATTTATTTATTTATTATCTTTACGGCCGAGTCATTTGATGAGTGGTGTTGTGTTTATTGCCCATCCATACTTGCCTATGTCCTATTTTTTATGTAATTGCTCTATTCACCCGTCGATGGTTAATCGTTTCAAAAGTTATTTTTAGCCCTCGAACAGACGAGTGTTATAGGAGTATCGTGTGTATCTGTGTATCTGTGTACTTATCTGTCTGTTGTAGATACACACACAGATACGGCGCAGTTTGTCTCGGGTGTTTATATGTAGTTATAATATGTATGTATTTTCAAAAAATATATATTAAAGTATAATATATCATATATCACTCGTGAGGTACCCACAACTCAAACTGGCCCCAAAGTAAGCGTTACTTTTGGGGCCAGATGATGTGTGAAATGTCCCACATTATTTATTTATTTAGGTATTAATCTCTGCGCCTAAATAAATAAATAAATAAATAAGGCCGGACATTTTACACAGCATCATCTGGCCCCAAAGTAAGCAGAGCTTGTGTTATGGGTACCACATAACTGATATACTACTTATATATATATTTTTTGTAAATACATACATATTAGACATAGAAACACCCAGACCCCGAGACAAATACTTGCAGATTATACAAACATTTGTCCCGAGATGGGAATCGAATCCGCAACCTTCTGCGTCTCAGCCGCGCTTTGGCCCACTGCGTCACAGAGGTCATCAATGGATGATTGTTCTATTATTAAGAAAATCTAGTCAACCATTTGAAGATCAGCTAATTGAAGGAATACGAGAGAAACTTCCACAGATCTGAACGATTCGAAATTTACTATCCATTAACTTTAATGATATTGTAAGAGAATAGTAACCTTGACCTGATACTGGAAAATCACCTGGATTCTGCAGAAAACAAAACTTCTCGGCAACTTATCTCCCGTCTATCTAACTTTTCGTCTCAGGTATTAAAATAGTTTCAATTAAGTAATATATACTACTATTATAAATGTGAATGTAACTCTGTCTGTCTATCTGTTTGTTACGTTTTCACGCTTAAACCGCTAAACCGATTTTGATTAATTTTAGTATAGAGATAGATTGGACCTTGGAGTAGGACATAGGCTACTTTTTATGTAGGTACCACGCGTGCGAAGCCGCAGACAGTCAAAAATCAAAAAAATCAAAAATCTTTTTATTTTAGTTACATTATACGTAAATGGTAGGGTTGGGATCTCTTCTTTTAAGTTTACACCTGTGTTAGAAGAGTCCCCTCTATTCTGTGGTCCTTAAATTGTAACATAAACAAAAACAGGAAAATATAATAATAATAATAACTTAAGTTACACAAGTACACATAATAATAGGTATTTAGAATTAGTTTAGATAGGTTTAGATAGGTCTTTATTATTTCTACTATGGGTACTTGGTGTATCAATGGGTTTCTAAAAGTGACAACAATCTGTAGTAGGTACTATCTAACTTAAATTGGTAGGTAAGTACTTATATAATTTATTAAGTAGGTTTAATAATAGGTAGGTGTTTCCGAAAGTTTAACTACAATATGTAATACTATCTATCTACTTAACTTAAATAGGTAGGTACTTTTATAATTATTATGTAGGTTATAATAATTATATGCACCACGTAATTATCCTCTAAAAGTACAAGTTGAAGTTGTTAAGTGTACGAGTAGGTATGAATCAAGTCAATGAACGTTATGGCAACAGATTTAAACAACTCATTCGACAGTGTATGATTGTATGATATACCCTTACTAGTTCACAAAAAACATAATACTTTTTCGTCCTTACAAGTATGTGTTTACGTGTGTCCAGGTTTGTAAAAATAAATATTCACGCCGATATGTGGGTAGGTATAGAATTCGCATTTGTTGGAAGGAGTGCAGTTATTATTTTAAAAGACGATTTAGGTACAGGAGTACAGAAAGTTGAAATATTGATGTAAAATATTTAATTGACTAATTTAAAATTTTGACGTTTATTCATTATAGTTATGTATAAGCTGGTAATAGAATATCTTCAGTTTGTTGGTAATTTAAAGATTGGAGCCAATTTGATACTATTGTTTTGCATCGCTGATGTGACATTGTGTAAATATTCAATTTTTTATTAACCGTATTATAGATTTGTATCGATTGGGCACTATATTGCATTGAGGCGAATTTTGTTCTTGTTGTTGTGCAATTTATCACAGAACGTTGAGTACGTTTACTAAGTAAGCTCCGATCAACCGTTATAGTTTTGTGAGTTTTGAGTGTACATTGTAGAAGATATAGCTGTCTCACAGTCAGTACATTAGCTTCGCTGTATAATGTTTGAGTACAAAACCTCTTTCTTTTTCGAAGCATTACTTTTAGAATGTATCGTTGAGCCCGTTCTATGCTGACAAATTTAGTTTTATGTGTACCGCCCCATATAGCTATGCAATACAATAAGATTGATTGAACCAATGTTTTGTAGATATAGGTTAGTAGCTGTACGTCCACTATATCTCTTAAGTATTTAAAAATCCAAATTAATTTTCTAGCTCGATTTGCTACGAGTTCGAGTTGAGGATGCCAGGAAAGGTTTTTATCTACCAAAATGCCTAAATACCTAGCTGAATCAACTCTCTGCAGGTTTGGGCAACCACATCTGTTTTTATTACAATAATGGGCAGTTATTTTAAAGTTGGGGTCTGGTTGTAGAGAGTCTCGAATTGAAAATGCTATGTAACATGTTTTTAATATATTTAGTGTGAGCAAATTTATATTTAACCAATTAATTACTTTATTTAGGCCGTTTTGAGCGTGTGAATATACCTCATTCCAGGTTTTTCCATGGAAAAGCAATGCAGTATTGGCATATGAGAAAACTTTTCCATCTTTAAGTTGTATGTTAGTGAGATCATTTATATAAATCAGAAAAAGTGTCGGGCCTAGTACGCTGCCTTGCGGAACGCCATACTCGTGTAAAATTTGATCATGGCTATAGAAATCATTGCTTAATTTGACACGTTGTGATCGGTCTTTTAAATAATCTGTAAGCAGTTTATTGAAAGAACCTCTAATACCAAGCTTTTCAATTTTTCGGATTAGTATGGGGACCGAGACTGTATCAAATGCTTTTTTTAAGTCTAGGAATATACACAGCGTTTTGTGTTTGTTATCTAAGTGTTTTGTAATGTTTTTAGTCAGATCTAGAATAGCATCTTCAGTACTAATTCCTCCACGAAAACCATATTGTGATTTTGATAATATATTAAATGAATTCAAAAATGAGCAAAGCCTAGTGTTGATTAATTTTTCTAATATTTTCGATATTACCGGAAGAACGGAAATAGGTCTATAGTTGCTAATATCGCCTTTGTCCCCACTCTTGTAAATTGGATGAATTATGGATCGTTTCAATTCCCAGGGAAAGATTCCTTGTAGAAAGCATATGACTGTAAGATGTGTTATAATTGGAATTAGTTCACTTTTGGCCATTTTGATAAATTGTGTTGGAATTTTATCCCATCCGGCTGCAGAATCCGATTTCAGGTTGTTAATAATTGTCTCAATTTCCATAGGTTCTGGTTCAATTATCCCTATTGAGTTTAATTGAGAGGGGATCGCATGAAAGTATGTTTCAGCATGGCGTGGCATTGGGGTAATATTTTCGGCTAGAGTTTTTCCAACGGATTTGAAATGCATATTTATATACTCAGCAGATTCACTAGGAGAACTTTTGATATTAAAGAGCTCTTTGTTTACAGATTTACCTTTGTTTAGGTATGTTATATTTTTTATACAGTTCCATAGCGTTTTATTACTAGTTTTAGCTTTATTTAATAGGTTCCTTTCATACTCCTTTTTAATTTTTTTAATAAGATTATTACAATAATTTCGATACCGTCGGTATGTTATTTTTAGGATTTCATTAGTTGCATCGTTACGTAGTTTCTTTTGTAGTTTATTTCTATTTCTAATACATTTTAGTATTCCGGGGGTGATCCAAGGTTTTATTGTTCTTTTATTACTTGATATATTAATTGTTATAGTGTTTTCTTGAAGACACGTTGTGATTAGATCAGTTATTTTATGACACAGAATATTTGGATCTTGGATGTCAAAAAATTTACTAATATTTTTGGTTTTTAGAGAGTTAACCGCATCAGAATAGTTAGTAACAGTTTTAGTTCTTTTCGTCATAGGTGTTATTTCTTTAGTATAGTAATTTATGAGGACCATTTTATGATCAGTTATTGTAGTGTTTAGGACAGCTACCGCTGCCGTAAATTTTGCAGTATCTAAGTTAGTAAATATATGATCGAGGCAGCTATTATTCCTTGTGTCAAATCTGTGCCCAGGCAGTAAACTGTGGGTAGCGAGCATATCTAGGTATAGTGCAGAATGATTGTGTGTATTCCCTTCCATGATGTTTATATTTATATCACCCGCCAGTGTTGTATTAATTTTTAAGTGTGGTGCATTTAAGTAGAGATCAAGTGATTTTATGAATTTTTCAGGGTTTTTTTCAGCTGGGGAACGATAAATGCAGATGACTGTACTAGTGGGAGTGGTGATTTCAAGACACGATGCTTTAAAAAGGGATACTTCTTTAACTGTATGTGTTATTGTATTTTTTATAAAGATTACTACTCCATCATTTTGGTTTGTCATTTTAGAAGAGCTGTATGTTATGTAGTCAGTTTTGATTGGTAGTGGTTTGTCACGATTTAGTCTACATTCTGTTAGCACGACAATATCGATATTCTGTTTAAGCATTGACACATTAGCTTCTAAATCATCAATATTTGAAGATTTGTGAATACTTCTAATATTTTGGATAATTATTGATAGTTTAGGTATATCTGATGGTAATTCACTTTGAAGATCGCCTATTGAACAATTTATGGATTTAGCGGTTTGTATAGTGTCTAATTCCTGTAATACTATATTTTGTCTATCCATTATCAAGGTTTTGTCGGGGAGTGGATGAGTTATTTATTGTGTGGTTATGTGTATGTAAATTGTGAAATTTACAGATTGATTTCTTACTAGTATAGCATACTTTGTTTGTGCATACATAATATCGGCTACAAAACAATATTATTATTAGGCATATAAGAGTTTTTTTTTAAAATACGTAAATAAGAGTAATGAGTGAAGAGTAAACAGTACTGAGTGTGGTTTTTGTGCCTGACGTAGTCACACACAATATGAAACAAACTAAGGCTACGTATAACCTACTCGTAAATAGATTTTTAACACAATTATTAGAAACACACTCTTCCTGAAATAGTCACCGTTCAAGCAATTGTTGCAGCTGAGCTTCACTTGAAACCGTGATGATAGGCGTGTTGTCATCCATTCGCAGGTAAACCTTGCCATAGCTGGTCCAGCAGTATTTATACTTGTTTGCAGTTCGGAAATCTCTCGCCAGGAAGTATAGTCTTGCTGACATCGGTGTTAAGTTTTCCGATATGAAAATTGGAGTATCAGCGTGCGCATTGAGTCCTAGAAACCATGCAGTCAGCTTACTGTTTTTATTTTTGTAATTGTAAGTTTTCGCTGCCTTCAACAAATCTGCTTTTACGAATGTATTATTAAGTTCAACAATAAGAGAACTTCTTTCTGTTTTGGGTTTTTTTATTCTAATGATATCTTTAACATCTGATTTCTCTAATTTTACTTCTAGATTCTTGTACAACTTTGATATCATCTGAAAGAGATCTTTTTTATTTTCATCACCTTTCAATGGCACATTCCTTATTTCAATATTCGTTTTTCTCTCCGTCCTCTGTATTCCTTCAACTTTTTTTTCCAATAATATAATCTGCTCCTTGTCTATCTTTGCCTGTGTTTCCATCTTTTCTATTTTTGACTTAAGTTCAACATTTTCTTCAGTGAGGTGAGTCAAAGCACTTTGTACCAGCGAGTTCGTTTGCTGGATTTCTTTTAAAGTCGTTAGAATAACATTTATTTGAGCGTTCTGTGTCTCAGCCAGTCCATTTATTAGACCTTTCATTTCGTTTTTTAACTCTATAGTCATATCTTGAACTTGAGTTAATTCATGTACTCTCTTCCTTTTTTGCCTGCCAGCGAGAAAATTTGGTGGTGTTGTTTCGTCTAGTGCCAGCATATCAGGGACTGAATTTGATTTTTCAGGTGATCTCATCATTTTGCTAGAATTATTCGATTAAATATCTATCTTGTAGCAACGTGAAATTCAGACCTTATTTCAGTGCGTGTGTAAAAGATGTGCTGATGCTGATGTAAGTAAGTGCGCAGCCGCCGTGCGAGATTTTTTCGCCTGACAAAAACGAAACAAAATAGGTAGTTTTACCGGCAGGCCTTTCTTTAGGTACTCGTACAATCTCGGTGAGCTGTGTGTGAGCAGGAAGGCAATTATTGTTGCAGTTGTCTTGCCTCCGCGTCACTGACTGCGTTTGTGGTACTATGCAGCAGAGTGGGTAGAATCACTTGACGTATTAATTTTGTACTTGCCTAGATGTTGGGGGGTGCCAGATTTGTCCAATTTGGTGCAAGACAGTGCAAGACAGTAGCTAGTTAGTTATGAAGATATGTTATTTTTGTGTCGAGTTTTAATTTTCTTATATTGTAACGATCGCTTCGAGAGTGCAAACTACTGATACAACAATATACTCGTAAAGCCACAGTAGGTAGGAACCATCAGTAGGCACTAAAGATACCTAAATTATATAAGTATATCTATTTATATTATTCTCTTTTGATCTCGGAATGGTATTTTTAATACCACGATTTAAAGAAAACAAACCTCTCGAGTGATGTCCCCCATGAGCTCCTTAAGTCCTTCAGGGACTGTGAAAACAGCGGAACAACCATGTTTTTGCAATAATTCGTTCATATTCTTTAATTGATTTTCCTTTGAATTTCCATCAAACCTCGGGATGCTTGAACGTTACAATCTTCTGTCATAATGACATTCAGTGCCAGCGTATTTTTAGTAGTCTGAAAAAACAGGCCGTGTTTAGATCTACCTTTTTACAGAAATCATACAAGTCAATCATAAGTAAAGTAAGGAAATCACAAGTACAATCATAAAATCATCAAGGTAGGTATGATTTATGTAAAAAGGTTGGAGGTAAACAAACTCTTTATTGATATACCACATAGTAAAATAAAATAGTACCTATGTAGCTGCTCTTCGTAACAAAAATTGATAGTCTTAGTTTGTTTCGTCAGAAGAAACAACGAAACACGCGGCTTCCCGGTACATGATTATCTTTTATGTAGGTAAACATTACTTATTGAGTTACATTTAAACTTAACCTTAAAAAAAATCGGGTTGCACTCCGGGAGTGCCGACAGAAGTGAAAACTTATTTTGGCGCGTTAGAGTTTAGTAATAAATCACTTCAAAACTGAACGAACACAGATGATGCAATATTTTTGTTCTGAATGTAGATAATATATCAAAGAACCTAACTCAGTAAACTTCTCTATACAAAAGTAGACTGTAAACATGTGAATTAAGGTTTATAATCAAATGAGGCGAGCGCGGTAGCCAGCTGCGTCTATATCTCATTTAAAAATATGCGTACCGCGCTAAAAGAAGTTTTCACTTAAAAAAAACAAATAGGAGTTTCATCTCGTAAGCTTACACGATTCTAGATAATTTTGAGGTGGCATATAGACTGTGCTTATACGCAAAGATATTTTTAACCCTGACCCTGAATAACTGACAAGAACTATAAATAGGCAATTTAGGGTAGTTTCTGTAGTTAAAACAAGTTTTAGGCCAGGTCAAAAGAGACTGTATCATTTTTATTACGTTCAATGTTAATTTATTATGAGGATTACACATACGTAAGTACCAGATAATAATGGTCTGTGGTCGAAAGATTCTTCTTGACCGAACAATTAATTTAATGGTTCATTTTAAATTGGTTGCATAAATAAAAAATATTAAGAAATCTAGACAAACCTGAACCTTGTAGCAGCAATACAGCGATTGAGTGGATGTGTCATACGTAAGCCTAGTTTAATTCAATTCTACGCATTTGGAGCGTAAGGACGTGTTATGTGACCGTTTGTAAAATTGTGTAAATATTCATAGTGATAACCGAATGTAAATAATACTCATGATAACAGATTTGATACTGATGAAAACTTTAATTCTAAAGTTTCACAAAAAGTGATTATACTAAGTAAAAGTGTTTTAAAAATTGTGTGTTAAAATGCTTGAAAGATCTACTCCTTGTTGACATTATTTTACCGAGATGAAAACAAATAACTGCAAGGAATTACTGTGATAATACTGTGACAAACAAAGCACACTAAGTAGGTGATATTAAAACAAACACAATAGGTACCTACTAAGCAAGTAGGTTCCACCGAATGCGTCTATAGTGAAGTGAATCATAATATTTTTAAAATGTTTATAGATTTCAGTTAAAATGTTTATGCTCAAGCTATCAACAATTAGGTGACTTCATTTAGCTCACTAATTTGTAAAAAGTAACAAATTGCCACAAAAAAAAACGACTGACTTCAAGATGGAAGTTTCAACAGCGAAATTATTATCAATGTTGGCCCTTGGCCTTGGAAGTTTCTTCGCCGGGATGTTACCAGCGTCCTTCTCCGTCTCAACAAGACAAAAGCACCCCTTGCTCGTGTCTTGCTTGCTCTGCTTCGGAGGAGGCGTGCTGCTCTCAACTTCTCTCGTCCACATGCTGCCAGAAGCCAGAGAAAAACTCCCAGAAAACACAGAACTACTTTTCTGTATTGGCTTTTTTGTGGTTTACTTGGTTGATGAGATGGTCCACCTTTTTTACGGGAACCAAAGTCAAAGCCACGCAAGAGAGGTCCACTACGGAAGTAACCAGAACGAGCAGACTAACCTCTTGAGGAGTCAGGATGGGGAGATGCGTGAGCGGTGCTGTGGAGATGCTGGGAACCCTCGAATGTGTCACGTCAGCCACACTGCTCCTTGCAACAAGAGTTCATCAGGGATTGTAGGGCTTCTGTGCGCTCTGTTCGTGCATAGCGTGTTGGAAGGACTGGCTATTGGACTACAGGAGTCTACTTCAGAGGTAACTAATCTTTACATACTTCAAATCAGAGCTCAAATGAAATCAGCCATGATGAACATTTTTTGGTTAAACTTTAATCAACATCTGCCTCTTAATATGCACGTCCGTCTATACCTGCTTATGTTTATAAGATACTAGCTTCTGTCTGTGGCTTTACATGCGTCGAACTTATCCGTCCCTAAGATAAATCTATCTCCTTAACAAATTTAATTAAGATCCGTTTAGCCTAGAATCTATGAATAGCTACAATAACAAGATAGACAGACAGACAAACAGATAGAGTATGGAAGTATAGATAAGGTATATAATTAATTTAATTCATATTTAAAATCACTGTAATTAGGTATACAATAATATGGTTCGTAATGTATTCATGGTGACCTAGTTACACCTGTACCTATCTATTGTGTGATTAAGATACAAGTAAGATATATTTGTTCTGTTATGAAGATAATGGTGCATAATCTGATAACATTATCAGCACGCGAAGATAACTGATCGTGCGATAGGTTTCGTATTCGTAAAGCGCTAACTAAAGTTAATGTTATATACGCACAAGTATAATAATTAAATATTTGTGGACAATACACACTACACCATCTTACACCAAACATATTTCTAATCATCTGTTAGAAACATGATCGCGCCCGTCTCCTCGCCGACACCCTGGCCTCATCCCATCTGTCGTGGACTTCCGTTAGAGCTGGTGCAGCGGCTGAATGTGCCGAGGACCTCAAAAGGCGCAAATATGCCGGTCTTGATAACGCCTATTTGAGACTTTTGGAGTCGAGAACCTGGACACGTGAGGAACAGGCGCCCACCACGTTTTCAAAATTATTTAACTGCGCCGGCGTCTGGTAGATGTATAACGTGACCCAAGAGCTGTCTCCTATCTGGCTCAGAGTATTCGCATTGCTATTCAACGTGGCAATGCCGCCAGTGTCTTTGGAACGCTGCCCTCTGATCTGGATCAGTTAAGCTATCTATAGATCGTTTTAAACGGTCCTTAGATAGCTCAATCGTTCACATGTATTTTATATTATTGTATATTAATCTGTACATTTCTGTAATTATTACTGTAAATAAAATGTGTACTAAAACCCCAAAATAAACATGGTTCGTATTTAGGTGTCGAAATGATTGATAGTATACTTATATATTTTTTTTAATATACACTTTACAACACCCAGAAACAGAACAAATACTTATGTTCATCACACATATGTTTGTCCTGGGAGGGAATCGAACACTCAACCTACAGTGCAGAAGGCAGAGCTACTACCAACTGAGCTGACAGGCCAATCATGATATACAAGTGATTTTTGTAACCGGTTGATTGAATTTTAAATTATGCAGGAAGACTTGTAAATATACTGAACATAAATAAGCCGATGATATTCTTCCTGTTTACAAACACAATGCAGGACCCATTATTGTAAACGCGCATATGCCGGAGCCAAACAACCTGTATGTTGACTGGTTTGTCAGCTCAGTTGGTAGTAGCTCTGCCTTCTGCGCTGTATAGGTTGAGTGGTCGATTCCCTCCCAGGATAATCATTTGTGTGACGAACACAGGTATTTGTTCTGTGTCTGGGTGTTATAAAGTATCATAAGTATGTATTTAAAAATATATAAGTATTCTAGATGTCCTCTGGTCACCTTCACAAGGTCCTATCTTTATAAATTATAGCCTGTGTTATTCTGATAAGCTATATTATTGTAAAGTTTCATTAAAATCCATGCGGTAGTTTTAGCGTGAAAGTGTAACAAAAACAAACTTTCGCGGTTATAATATTAGTAAGGATTTCGTCAAACAACAACACTTAAGAGGCAATTATTTCAGTGGACTCCAGCATATACGCGTGCAGCCTTCAAATACTACCTGCCTCAGTGAAAATCAATACCTAAGAGCGAATAAAGTATTTGGTTCGAATCCGGTCGTGCACCAATGTATGTTTCTGTTCGAGTAATTAATGTGCACTATACCAGTACTCTCAAACGGTGAAGGAATACATGGTGAGAAAACGGGCATGTTGTAGAACCTACAAAGTTCTAAGACAGTTCACGAAAGGAGCCTTTTAGGCGCACTTGAATCCTTTCACCACACTGGTTCGAAATGACCTGTGACACGATAAGAAGAAGAAGCGACTTAAGTAACAACTGAGTGCGGCAGTCAGTATTTTAAACCGAATTCTGGTTCTGACTGGTTCTCAATAGTCGGAATCTTTTTTTTTATATATGTTCACCGATTACTCAAAGACGCCTAAACCGACTTGAAAAATTATTTTTTGCTTCAAACTATGATTAAAACAAATTAGCGGAAGATAGGTGACTTGCCTCTAGCGCAAGGACCGCTTAAATTAGGTCCCCGTCGCCTAATTGCTCTCAGTCGCAAGACTTCGCGCGAGTGAGACGTGAAGATGCTCGTTTATTTTAAGCGGGGTAAACATTACTAAAATGCCTTCGTGTGCGTTATGCGTTAGTACCAATCATTCAAAAAGAAAAAACAAATATAATGGAATCACTTTTCACTCGTAAGTACACGAAAACTTGAAATTTCTTATGATATTTGTAAATTAGTTTATTGTTTTTATCGCCATTTTGCAGAGCGAGATAGAAATATACGATACTTTTATGTGCGATAAGTTAAGTATGATAACGCACGTGGTGCCGAGCGAATGCGTCCGCGGTCCGCGAATTGTTTTCGCAGTAGCGTCAGCACAAGAATATCAAAACATGTAAAAAAGTATCTACCAAAAAATACTTTTTGTTGTTCATTTATTACTTTAATGTAGACAAATAAAATACTTGTAATTTTACGAGTTTAAGTAGCACTAGTGTGTTTGTTAAAACATTTGATTTATAATGTTATGTTATAGCGTTCCGTGTTTGTTTATTTTCTAGGTTTGCTGGGGATGTACTTGTGAGAAATAAATGATTTCTTGTAGTAAGTGCCTTTTTCCCTCACGAAATACGAGCAGATTTTGCAGTGCACCTGTTACGCTTTACCTGCTGTTGACTGTACTAATGTACTGTATCTAATACATTTCAACGAGCAATTCTTGTATTAATCTGAATCTGAGAAACGGCTCCAACGATTTTCATGAAATTAGGTATGCGGGTAGAGGGTTTCGGGGGCGATTAATCGATCTAGCTAGTTCATTTTTAGAAAACGTCGAGTTCTTTAGAAAAAAATACCGATCTTCCAGGTTCTTATATTTCTTTAGGTTGTCTAAGATTTACTATATACTTATTTGAAAAATTTATAAACATTAAAATCATTTTGTGTTTATGTTTTTTTGTTAACCCTACTGACGCCAAAACGCTTTGTTTTTATCAAAAATCCGCTAATTTGTTTTAATCAAAGGTTTCAAAGGGTAAACTTCCAGGATTTCCAGGGTCCCATTGAAATTTTATCGAAATCGGTCGTCATCAAAAATCTATAAATTGTGTACATCGATGGTTATTTTTGTTGCGTGCAGAGCAGTGCGTTTAGTTGGCCTACCCATAGATATTATAATAATAATAATAATACCGGACATATCACACAGCATCATAATGGCCCCAAAGTAAGCAGAGCTTGTGTTATGGGTACCACATGACTGATATACTAAGTACTTAAATTCGTTTTTTTTTTGTAAATACATACATATTATACATATTATATTATAAAGGTATAAACAAAATACATGTACTTTTCACAAAAAAATTCAAAATAAAATAATTTTATGGTCTCAAATTGTATCCAATGAAGTCGGGTTTCTTTTTCTGTACTAATATTATAAGGAGGAAAGATTTGATCGTATATATGTTTGTATTAATAGGCTTCAAAACTACTGGACCGATTTGAAAAATTCTACCGTTATTTAACGTTGGAAAGCTACACTATCCCCGGGTGACATAGGCAACTTTTTATCCCGGGAAAATTAGTTTGTCCCGGGAAAAATCTTCAACGCAGGCGAAGCTGCGCGCGGACAGCTGGTAGTTTATAAAACGTTATTATTAAATGAGGATTTGTGAATCATGCAATACTCGTAGGATCTTGTTGAAATAGCATTCGTCATGATACGGTTCTTTTTTTGAGCTGTACCATTGTGTAATTCGTCTTCATTTTAGAAAGCATAAAAAAACAGAGCAGCACTAAAATAATAGTTATCTTGCTTATGATAATCATTATGTTAGCGTCTGTGCATTTTAGAGCATTTGTAGTCAAGTTGTAGTGGCCCGTTATTATATACTGCTTTGAAGTTGTACTTGGGAATGATACCTGTATGAAATATTATGATGCCACTTAAAAGTTCGTATAAGTTAAAAAAAAATAGACAGTGATATACTTCTACAGGTTGCCTTCCGATCATAAGGTCGTGGGTTCGAATCCCGTCGTGCACTATCGACTTTTTGACTAAAAACGTATATGCACTATACCAGTACTCTCAAACGGTGTTAGAAAACATCGTAAGGAAACCGGCATGGTGTGTCAAGTGACGACCTCTATGGCGCAGTGGGCGACGGTCTGCCTGAGAAGCAAGGTTGCAGTTTCGATGCCCGCCACGGGACAAATGTTTGTATTATCTGCAAGTATTTGTCTCGAATCTGGGTGTTTTGCACGTATAATAAGTAGGTATGTATTTACAAAAAAGTATATAAGTAGTATATCAGTCATGTGGAACCCATAACACAAGCTCTGCTTACTTCGGGGCTAGATGACGCTGTGTTAATTGTCCGGCATTATTTATTTATTTAAGTGCACGAAAGGAGCCTCTGTAGCGCTCTCCACACTAGCACTAGTTCGAAGTAGTCACGATATGAGTGAAAACGTCTTTGTCAAATGTTTATCTTGGTCACTTGTATTTTAGGGTATTTCTGATTGTACAAGTACATTACTGTGTGGTATCCTACCGTACATTTGAAGAAGTCGCTTTCTGTTATTAACTGACTTCAAAAAAAGAGGAGGTTCTCAATTCATCGGTTTTTTATTAATTTATATTTACCGATTACTCAAAGACGCCTGAACCGATTTCAAAAATTTATTTTCGATTTCAAAGGGTATACTTCCCAGGTTGTCCCATTTAAATTTTATCGAAATCGGTGGAGCGGTTTTTAAAATATTATAAATCTAAAAATTTTATACATCGATTATATTTTTTATATACATGAAGTCGTTTGTCTTTTTAGTTTATAAAACGTAATTATAAATATACTCTGTTCCGCTATCTTACTAACCGACCTCGAAATATTATCTCTTGTGTTACGAAATACTGAAGGTCATAGGTGCTTGATAAAATTAAGTTGAATTCGATGTGCACATGGTAGTTAAAGTACTTTGTAGGTATTAATCACGTTTCAATAGATAATGTTAAATATTTACCAACAGTTTTAATATTTACTCAATAATATTGTGAATATATGTTTATAACACGTTTCATCTCATGCCATGTCATGTATTGTTATTTATTTATTTATGGTACTAGCTGTTGCTCGCGACTTCGTCCACATTTTTTAAAGGAATTTGATCCGGACCAAATTTTATTGATAAGTTTCAAACCAACCATTAAAAAGTTTGCGTACATGTTTTCCATATTCCATATTTCCATATTTTACTCCTTTAAGAGGGTTATTTTGAAAAATCCTGAAACACGTGTCCATCATTTATTTCGCATTTTAAGTATCCAAACCAAGTTTCTAAGAAATCACACCACCCGTTAAAAAGTTCCCATACAAACTTTGACACCCCTTTTACCCCTTTGAAACATGTATTAATTTATTTTGCATTTTATTTATTTATAGGTACTTATCAAGTTTCAAGCAAATCGCATCACTCGTTTATAAGTTTCATACATTCGTTTTCATCTCTTTTCACCCTCCTTGGGGTTGAATTTCAAAAAATTCCGCCTTAGTGGATGGTTTTGCTGTAAAAGGAAGCTACTTTCTAAATTTCAGCTTTCTAGCTTCAGCGGTTTCGGCTCGGCGATGATGAATCAGTCAGTCAGGTTAAGCTCTTTTATTTATTTATGGTATTAGAGATCATTATTGGTACAATACAATTTCATAATAGGAAATTAATGAAAAATATACAATAAATATTATCAAGTTCAATGCAATTACAACAATATCGTTTTTAATTACAAAACTTCTAATTAGTAAATTCGTAAAATTCGTAAGTTTCATCCAAATCCATTTAGCACAACACAAGACACAACCACACACATATGTTCATAACACAAATGTTCGATCTGGGAGGGAATCGAAACCTCAACCTACAGCGCAGAAGGCGGAGCTACTACCAACTGAGCTGATAAACCAGTCGGTAACAGGAAGGTAGTATGATTTTACCATAGTATAATCCTTCTTTCTACCATAATTTGACGTGCCACCATATCTTAGAAGTACCTACATATTTATTAGAAAATTCGTAATGTTTGAAAATGATTGTAATTTTCAGGTTATTCTTCTGCTGGGTGCTGTGAGCTCCCACAAGTTCGTTGTTGGCTTCTGCCTCGGCGCTGAGCTATGCGACTCTTTCCCTGGTCGTATCTGCGTCCACATCGCGTGTGTCACTCTCTTCAGTGGAGGGTGAGTGTCATAATTTACCTATAAGACATAATTAAATAAAATTCTTACCATTTTCAGATTCCGACTCCAGCTCTCCCCACAATGTAATCTTGGTCTTTGTTATTCTGGAATGTTCTTGTGACTTGGTCTTTATTTATTTGTTGTAATCTAGGATACACAGTTAAGATAAGATAAGATATTTATTGATCTCAGGTAATTAGGTTTACAATGATAAAAACATTGTCATTTAAACTAGGAAATCCTGTGCTATAAATGACAGTTTCGACTCGCAGTTTGACAATTTTCACCTATGTTACTGGTCGATTACAATTTCACAGAGTGGGATTTCGATTAGAATCATATCATACTAATATTATAAAGGCAAAAGTTTGTGAGTGTGTGAGTGTGTATGTTTGTTACTTCTTCACGTCTAAACGGCTGAAGTGATTTTAATAAAATTTGGTATGGAGTTAGCTGACACCCTGGAATAACACATAGGCTACGTTTTACTGCGGGGAAATATTTTTTTTTTTTGTTTGTTACCGGCGGTTAACACCGTGGGGCACAGCTAGTCTATGATAAAAATCTATGACATCGTATCATACTTCATACTAATATTATAAAGGCAAAAGTTTGTGAGTGTGTGAGTGTGTATGTTTGTTACTTCTTCACGTCTAAACGGCTGGAGTGATTTTAATAAAATTTGGTATGGAGTTAGCTGACACCCTGGAATAACACATAGGCTACGTTTTACTGGGGGAAAATATCTTTTTTTTGTTTGTTACCGCGGGTAACACCATGGGGCACAGCTAGTCTATGATAAAAATCTATGACTAAAATTAAACAAGTTAAACAGAAACAAAATATATAAAAAAATAACTAATACTAAATAAACTACATAATAAAATATACATAATAAAACTATCAATACTATTACTAAAAGTATCTAAAGTACTTAAAAAATAATATGTACGAGAGTAGCTATAACAGGTGAGTAGAGAAGGAATGTATACCGCTGTGGAGTATTGATGTTTATATACCTATTAGTGTTCAGCATATAGGACAAGCAATCTAAATTGTATTGTGTTTATATTAATACCTATCGATTCATTGGATATAGAAGATTTTCAGTGTCTTGCTTGAATTGAAGCTTGAATCTTGTAAATAAGTCTTTTACTCAGTTCGTTATACAAGGAAGATCCTGCAACATAAACATAAGTTTCCTGACCCTGTTAGTCAACAGCTCTATGTGGTGATGCCAGTTAAGATGATTATCAATCCAGACACGGAAGACGGTAGGGTTCATGTGTGAGCTTTTATTTGAAGTTCATTTTATTTGGACTTCTGCTTCTGTGATAGAAAATGTCACGTATTTTGTCTTATCAAGATTAATTATAAGGGTATTTTCGTTTAACCAGTTCATTACTGTTTTTAGGCCATCCTCTGTATGTGCAGCCACATCCACCCAATTCTTGCTGTGGAACACTACGGCCGTGTAATCTGCAAAAGTAATAATTTGGGCATTTCTTAGTCTGAGGCCACATAGCTGGTTTATGATTAAAAAGAGAGTGGGGCCTAGTATACTGCCTTGAGGTACTCCATATATAATGGGAGCTTCTGAGCTCACATACGACCCAACCCTTACTCGCTGAGTTCGGTTAGACAGATAGCTGGCAAATAGTTCAAGTGCAGTTCCCCGCACTCCAATCCCGTGAATTCTGTCAAGTAATTTTGAAAAGACTAGTTATTCATTTAGTTTCATCTATTAAGGTGTAGATATGCCGTACCACATCGTGCCGATATTTGAATCCACATTTTGTTTCAACTTGCTTATAACTCATGGTCAGTAGGTACAGGTAGATAAAAAAACAAAATAAAAATTAACTATTGAAACTAGAATTTAGTTTCAATAGTTAATTTTTATTTTGCTTGTACATCCCTAGGTTTCGACTAGAAAAAGTAAATAAGTCCTTTATTTACTTTTACTTCTCCTGTCCTTTCCACGGTGCGCTTCTATAATAAGCTTCCTGAAAATGCTACTAAACTACCTATTAAGAAATTTAGAGCATACATAAAAGGAGTATTTTGAAGAAAGCTCATTATAATATAAATGACTATATTATTGATAAGAATGCATGGCTTCATGTCGCTCTGCCCTCAGACAGTTAACCGACACACTGGAAATGTATAAACTCTCGATCCTTGTGATTGTATTGAACAAAGTATCTTTTGACTTGACTTTGACTTGACAAGCTATGTCAAGTTTGGGTCTAGTTGGTGTTGTGTATTTTGTCCTCCAATATTTATTTATTTATGTCGCTTACAGATCGGTTGCCGGCATCGCGACTGGTGCTGGGCTGGATACAATCCACTCCCTCCAGGATTCATCTGCAGTGCCGATCATGCAAGTTAGTAAATCGTGATATTTATTAGCTGTTAGCTGCCGCTCTATATACCGCCGCAATATTCCGTGGTGGTTCCGGCATAGAATAGGACCCCTCCATCTCCTCCCGTGGATGTCGTAAAAGGCGACTAAGGGAACACACCACGGGGGATTGGGCAGCAGCACCCCCCGAGCTGAAAATACTGAATCTGCGGTCACCAATCCGTCTGCCAAGCGTGGTGACTATGGCAAACCCCCCCATATGATGAACACAACTAGAAGACGGCCCCCAGTTTCCGGCAGTTCCGCTATTCCTGGCATAGGTGGCGGCCACGGTAACGGTGGAACAGGGGGTGCGAAGAATCTCCAGCAGAGGTCCAGCTACCAATCCCAACGACCCCTGGCCCTGGCAACATACAACGCACGCACACTGAGGACCGACGAGAAGTTGATAGAGCTGGAAGAAGTAGTAAATAAGTTGCACTGGGATATTATGGGGTTATCAGAAGTCCGAAGAGAGGGAGAGGACACGATAATCCTAAATTCCGGCAACTTATTCTACTACCGGGAGGGCGATCAACTTTCTCAGCACGGTGTCGGATTTCTCTTCCACAAATCCCTCGTTAACAACATAGTAAAGATCGAAAGCGTGTCGAGCAGGGTGGTATACCTTATACTCAGAATAACCAAACGGTGGAGACTATGTATGATGACATTTCAAATGCCATGCAAGCCTCAAAAACACACTTTACGGTTGTGATGGGGGACTTCAACGCGCGGCTAGGTGTGAGAAATAGCGATGTGGGGTAGCTGAGAGTGGGGCAATTTTGATTTGGACAGCGGAACCAACGGGGTCAGCGATTGGCCGACTTCATGGAAAAGGAGGGACTCTTTATGATGAACTCCTTTTTCAAGAAGCGGTCATCCAGGAAATGGACGTGGCTTCACCCCGGTGGACACAAACGCGAGATAGATTTCATCATGACTACAAAAAAGCAAATATTTAATAATATCTCAGTGATCAACAGGGTCAAAACCGGCAGTGATCACCGAATGGTTAGAAGCTCATTAAATCTTAACGTAAAGCTAGAAAGGTCCCGTCTGATGAAATCTACTCTTCGCCCAAGTCCTGCCCAAATCCAAACCCCGAGAGCTTTCAGTTGGAACTCCAAAATCGCTTCCAATGCCTCGCCGAATGCGGATCCGTGGACGAAATAAATGACGGTCTGGTGGAGCATTGGAGCAGTGGAGTCCGCTGGCACAATGCTCAGCGACCTTAATATCGTGTCCCAACAGGCGGGTCTTAAAATGAACATGAGCAAGACAAAAATCCTGTCAAATGCTCATGTTGCACCCGTACCATTATGTCTATTTGGGTCAAACGATTCAACTAGGCAAGTCCAACTTCGACAAAGAGGTCAGCCGACGAATCCAACTCGGATGGGCAGCGTTTGGGAAATTACGGCACATCTTCTCGTCACAGATACCGCAGAGCCTCAAGACGAAAGTCTATAATCAGTGCGTGTTGCCAGTGATGACATATGGAACTGAGACTTGGTCGCTAACTATTGGCCTCATACACAAGCTCAGAGTCGCGCAACGTGCTATGGGGAGAGCTATGTTGGGTGTTTCACTACGTGATAAAATCCGCAACGAGGAAATCCGTAGAAGAACCAAAGTCACCGACATAGCACTCAAAATTTGAGTTGAAGTGGCAATGGGCAGCCATATAGCTCGCAGAACTGATAACCGTTGGGGAATAAAAGTTCTCGAATGGCGACCAAGGACAGGAAAACGAAGCGTAGGACGACCCCCCACCCGATGGACTGACGACATTGTAAAGATCGCAGGAAGTCGGTGGATGGAGAGGGCTCAAAATCGTTCTTCCTGGAAATCTATTGGGGAGGCCTATGTTCAGCAGTGGACTTTATAAAGGCTGTTATGATGATGATGATGATGATGATAGCTGCCGCTCATGGTTTCGCTCGCGTGGTAGGTACCTACATAACACCCAGACACAAAACAAACACCTATGTTCTTCACACAAATGATTATCCTGGGAGGGAATCGAACCCTCAACCTACAGCGCAGAAGGCAGAGCTACTAGCGACTGAGCTGACAGGCCAGTCAGTCAGTCATAACCAGTATGTAGCTACCACGCGTAACCTATGTCCGTTCCCAAGACACAATTTATCTCTTTACTAAATTTCAGGATCACGTAAGACGTTTAGCCGGTGAAATGCAAACAGATAGACTACAGACGGTGACACCTTCGAATTTATGATATTGAATTTTATCTTAATAATAACTAAAGGAACTACTTAAATACAAATTGTCTTAGTAGCAAATCCATTGTGCCTTCACTCAGATATCAAAAATCTCATGTAACCCTCGCCCCTGATGAAAACGCTTTAGCAAATAGGTGATAGCGTTGCTCTTGTGACTTTCAAAGGCGTTGGCTGCCGGCACTCTGCTGTACGTGACGGTTAGCGAGGTTCTTCCACGCGAGAGAGCGCGCTGGCACGAGAGGAAGCGTAGCGCTGGCATTGCACAGTTCATGGCTGTGGGGGTTGGATTCACCCTTATGTACCTGACTACGAAGTACCTTGGTAAGTTTTCTATAGAGTTATTATGAACGAAAAATAAATACCGTAGGTACCTATTACTGATTGTGGTTACTTATAAATATTAGTAATATTAGTAAAATGTTGTCTTTTATCATTTTCAGACTATGACGCTGCTTAGAAGCATGGTGGTATTCAAAACTTTTTGTAATTATCTAACGAAAGCTCAAATAAGGTTGGACCAACTGATAACTAGATATCAAATTAAGGTTTACGTCGCGTCGTATTAGGTATTCTTTATGTTAGCTGTTAAAGTTGCAATAAGGTTTTTTAAAATCTAAAATATTTGTAATTTTACGTATTGTAACGTATTATGATTGAATTCATTTAAGTGCTTGAAATATATTTAGGTGTGTTACTGCCTAGTTGTGACACCATAGATATAACCTATTTAGACATTTAGACTACTGACAAATATGAATACATATTTTCTTATGAATACAGTATCTGGATATCATAAGAATAATAAGAACTTTATTGAGGACACCTTCCAGAACATAAAAATGAAAAAAAAATAAAGTTGACATGATTATTGGAAAGTGTCCTTTAATCGATCTTATCGCGGTCGAGATTTCTACCTTGCGAGCGAAGACGGGAACATAATTTTTACTTTATAAGTATTTTTATTATTAAACTGACCAAATACTTAAGTAATTTTATATATATGGTAAGATTATTGACATATCTACGTAAGGTTTTTACTTGTAATGTTCTCTGATTATTTACTAAGATAATATTAAATGAACAAACACGTGCCCTAGCCCAAAAAAATAAATTTTGCGGCAAAGTTCTTGGTAATAAAAATTTAGGCTAAAAATCTAAAGGCTAAAGGCTAAAGGCTCAGTACTTCTCCGTATAACGCTGATTCACCGCGGTTAAAACGACGTTGAATTTGCAAACCTACCAGAGCGGTTGGACGCGAAAATTTCCGCAAGTACGTGCGCCTACGTCTAATTCCATGCTCCACAGAAAAGCAGGAAAAATTCGCAATGCGCTGTAGGGCTTAGAGTTATGTCATAGATTGGTAGTTTTGCGGCAAGGGTGGTAATAGGTACAGAATAAGATATCAATGAAACAAAACTATTTTTGCTAGATCAGGTTTTTATTTAATTTCATTTTGTTTTGATTTCAACAATAAGATAACGTAGAATACATACTTTATACATATTGTGATGATATTTTTAGTATAACATGTTCTTGTGATGTCACGTGACCAGAAATATAAATAACAGCGATGTTACTTTTGAACTATCAACATACTGCTAAATACGTATATAATTGTAAAGGTGATTTTGTATGCAATAATCAATAAAGCCGTCTTCTAAAAACGAGTTAAATATAATTTTAATTTCGATATTTGTATGACATAATAATTTCCTTCCTGCCGAGATAGCACGCTATTCATCGGGGTAGGTATATAATGTACATACGAGATAAAAGCTCGTCAGTTCAAGTCGGCTCTAAGCATTTCATTTTCAAAACTTTCGTGAGTATATTATAAATTTACATTATACATTTCACTCACGTATTATTTTGTCGATGGATGCACCGACACTGTTTCGATTCATCTAGAGAATCATCAGGTCCACGTCCACGTTCGCGCTCGCGATTCGCACTGAATTAGTGATGAAGATTCTCCAACTGAATCGAAACAATGCCGGTGCCTCCATCGAAAATATAATACGTGAGTAAAAGTCCGTGTGAAGTAAATGTTATCATAAACATTGTCATTTTATAGGTGGATAGATACTATATGTAATAATAATTATATTAATTGTTAACTTATGTCTTGTGTTTGGATGATTAGGTATTTTTATTGATGGCACTTCGTTTCACAGTTTTTGCGACCTAGCGACATTTATTTGTCTTATAGAAAACTTATTTTTATAAACGTACTACTTTGAACTAGACAAATCACGTGATCAAATGGCAAAACTCATCCTGCAATCGAAGCAAATACTTTTTGCTAGACCATGCTAAAACCACTTTTCATTTTCTTATTTTCATTAAATGAAATCTTTTGCTAAATCAATTCATCATAACTTTAGCAAGCTTGACATTTTGAGTTTGATTGAGTTTTTGAGTGACTATATAAAGTGCAATCATATTAACATGATTAAATTCAAAATAACAAGGATAATGTTATACGCGATGATAGCAAAATAATCACTTGATATTGGCAGAACTGTCGTCGGACCCAGAACATCACCGAAAGAAAGAAGTAAAGAAAGGCCAATAATAAACTATAATGAGCCAGATCAGTGCCGATCAATGGTGCTGTCATGTCGTATAAAGATATCAAAGAGGCTGCTTTATAGAGGACATATGAAGAAACTCAATAATTTGTGACTTAGCACAAATGGTACACAATTGATTTATAAGTGTATTATCCAATGTGATTTGATCGACGAGAAATCCCGAGAAAGTTCTAGACAGATTTTCCGCGAAGACGTTTAGAATAGACAAATGACGATCGACTACGACTTTTCATTTGATATTGGCAAAATTATCAACAAACCTTTAATGGACGAAAAAAAATAGGCAAAGAAGAACAATAAAAAACCGGCTAGATCAGAAGGCTGCCATGTCGTATAAAGAGTTCAACGAGAGGAACTTATAGAAGTTTTTGCATCAGTTTTGCAGAGAAGAGCAAACTCTTTGATGAATGATGACGGTTATGAAGCAGACAGATGCCATTATAGGAAAAGAAGATGAGGAAGACAAAGAATTATGTTATCGAAATGGTGACTTTTTACGTGATACTAGTGAGGCGTCTTCTTGAAGTAGGACTGTTTTAAAGTTTGATTTTGTGATTCTCAAAGTTAGTAAATTTAAATTTCTCGCAATTGGAAATTTGGCCTATATTACAGTAATAAGAAAAACTGTTGTTTCCTATAAAACATTAATAAATGTCGCTATGAAGATATAAATAATTATAATGAAATTACGTATCTAAATGCAAAACATTAATTATAATCTCAGTCCAAATACTATTGTGATACTTATATTTAATACATCGATAAAATGGAAGCGATTACTTACAAATTAAGGGACTTCGCGCAAGCTATGCACAGGCACTTTGACTTCTCACTATGAAGTGCAGAGGTATATTATCATGCTTTTTTTATATGCACCATAATATGATTTAATTCTGAACGTCTTTCAACTTCGACATTGCTTAAATACTGCTTAAGATTCGCCCTGTCATTATTTATCATTACCTTACAAAAAGAGAAGGCACTTTTTTGAACAGTGATTAACTTTTGACTTAAGTTGTGAGACGTTTCTATGTAAGGCCGTTTTATAAAAGCATTCATAATAGCACCATCATAGTCTTAGATTCTCGTCTTCAAGTTATGTTCAAAACCATGATAGTTTTAGATTTTATAATGATATTACTTTAATTTTGACAGCAGTGCTAGCAAAATAAAATCGATCGAACAATCTAAATTAGTCTAGTGAAACAATATAATCAAGGCCAATGTGGTTGTATCCTGTTTGAACACTTTTTTAGATTCCCATTGTACACAATGCAAATACCAACTGATCAATTTAAAAATTGTTTGTTCAGTATGCTTGTATAGATAGTGATAAATACTTGTAAACCTGAAGTGGCAGGAAGGCGTAAGTGTTTATATACTTTAGGTACATAATTATAATATGTAAAGTGCAGACATAGAACTTGGAGTATACAATTGCGCGATGTCCCTAAAATCCATACTGTAAACAGAATACCTCGTATTTAAACAGTATAAATAAATTGAAATTATGACTTAAAACAAAAATAAAATACGATAAAAGTATTACAAAATAGAAAATAATACAGATCTTTGACTCGAAAAACTTATGTCTAGGAGTAAGTAAGTACTGTTACATTTACAAAAATAACGATTACAATGTTAACTTGAATAAATATTTTTTACAGAAGAGAGCGTTGCGTTTTAATCAGTGGATGAACCACTATTTTTATTGTAGAAATTAAGTAGTAGTTTTATATTATTTGAAAATATCAAATTATTTTTGTTTATTTTTGATAGATGTCTGAAAATATGTGTGTGTATTCTGTTTCCGTCAAAGATGACTCAGAGATTTCATTCCACACTTACAAAGCAATAAATCTAGTGTTCAGCACGTAGATATCAACTAGTACTTCAATGGACATCCAGAGCAGTGAGGCGTTGACAGACACAGCAACAACTGCGTCCTTTTGTTCCATCTTTAACATCAAAGCATACTTTACAATCTAAAATTAGCAATATATAAATATAAGGCACTATTAAGGCACCAATCGACACTGACTGAACTACAAAGCGTAAAATAAATACAATGATACACCGATCGCGTATCGGTAACTGAGACTCGCGAAATCTCGCGGCAGGTCCTATCGATTGTTCACTGGTAGATATCACTTGCACTATCAGGTCTCATCGTCTTCGATTATGCGCCTGTTTCGCTTTTTTTTGTGTCGCCGGCGGATGTTTTTTGGGGGTTTTATCTGGCATTCGCAACCAGCGCGCACTCTGACATAGTCCATTGACCAACCGTTGGATCCGGGGACCGCGAAATGTCCCTCTGCCCTAAGGGGAGGGGTTTCAGTTGCTGCGGAGGGGAGATGCCGAACCAATGCGTAGGAGTAAGAATACTTTTGTATGCAACGAGACTCGTTGTAAAGCCGTGCGTCGACGAAGCGACAGGGGCTGTCGGCAATGCCTGGAGCGCACGAAACCTCGTACAGGCTCTGTTGATTCTCGCCATCTTCGTATAGTTCTACGTAGAGGCCCGTGGGTGTTCGGCCTCCTTTCATGGTGACCATTTCGAGTACTGAGGGGCAGCATTGGACCCCTTCTCGACTGCCCCCCTCCCGTCTCATGATGGTCTGCATCTCACGCCAGTGCGAGCGCTTCCACGACGCGGGCATGTCTACCTCCTCGTCAGTCCTGGAATAAGAAAACAATCATGTGAAGTAGAACAAATTTCGAAATGCATCAATAGCATGCGCTAACTTTTATTGTATGGCCATCTATGTTTTGTGGATGTAAGCTTGTTTGGGCTCAATCACGACATAACGTCTGATCTTATAGATAGGAAGTATAGATGTAGTCTGTGACCTGGATTATTATCTATGATAGTGTCTATGTCGGTAGGTATATAACTATGTATGTGAAGATTCCCAACAGTTATTGTACACAGATCCTTTGGATTATTTATCTCGATTCTTAAGCAAGTCTGGTCAAAGTTCCCTACTTTGACGAGCCCATAGAGTTCAAAGATATTCCAGTTTTTTTTAAATATATCCCTATTTTCTGACTACGAAGGTGATAGATAGTGCCATAGATGGCGAGATGTTGAAAAAAGATAACAATCTCATAGACGCGCTTACAAGCTGGAAAGACGTAGTCAACCTTAGTCAACCTCCCCTAGCGCAAGCGTAGGTGTGGCGTGTTTTGTATGGGGTACTTACACCACGCGGTGTGAGTAGTGGGGCTGGGGCGTGCGACGCACCCGGCTCACGTTCCCTATCACGTCGCCCGCGTCCGCCACTGCGCCACACAGCACCTGCAAAGATAGGATTATCATCAGTATTCGCCTCACTGGACAGATTCTTCTATGCCTACGTTTCAATTTGAATTAGAGTATAAATATGGACGACGATCGAAATAGTATTAAAGCAATCCTAGGGGACAAAATTGCTGTTTGACTGAAATGCTGAAACAACGGCATACTGGCCAGCGAGAGTGAGACTCAATATTGGACGGCACACGTCTTTCAACTTTTTAGTTCTTGAATATGTCTTTATTCACTGTTGTTTTCCAACACCATTGGAAAGAACTGCTGCACATTAAAAAATAATTAATTGGATAATGGTTTCGATTTGACCCAACGACTTTAGGATCAGAAGGCAGCTACCACAAAACCACAAGATCACTACATAGTATAAAACAAAGTCGCTTCCCGCTGTCTGTCTGTCCCTATGTATGTTTAGATCTTTAAAACTACGCAATGGATTTTGCTGCGTTTTTTTTTAATAGATAGAGTGATTCAAGAGGATGGTTTATATGCATAATAAATGCATAATATAGTAGAGAAACACTGATAATTTTAGAGGTTAGCGTATATGGGTTCAACGTATTAGAACTACTGAGTTACAGCAACGCGTGGCCGGGTCAGCTAGTTAAATATAAAAATATATATAAATTGGTGGATAATTCACACAAGCACCATCTAGCCCAAAACTAAGCATATCTTGTATTATGGTGACCAAATGACTGATAAAATACTTATAAATGTAGTGTTGCGTGCATTGTTCACCAATATATTATATTTGTTTATTTTGTAATACCTACATTATGATTCTTTATAACACCCAGACAGAACACACACCTATGATTTTCACACAAATGTTTGTCCTGGGAGGGACTCAAATTCTAGAAGGCAGAGCTACTACCAACTGCAGAGCTGTCAGCAAAGAACAGGCCGGTCAATATTTATTCATGATGTATTCCTAACTTGTGATATGTACAAATGTAGAGTAATTGCGTTACGGTAGCGAGTATCGGTGTAGATCGAGTCCGTTTCGTTTATAAAACAAGCTGACAAACAGATATAACAATCGGGCTGAGTTACGACTGTGTTGCTACCACGGTAACTCGATTTCACAAAAAACTCATAAATAATAATAATAAAGATTGCTGGACAATGCACACAACACCGTCTATTCACAAACTAAGCGTAGCTTGTATTATGGTGACTTGAGGACTGATAGCATACTCATAATTTTAAATACATGCGTCTGTTACTTTATAACACCCAGACACAGACCTAACACCTATGTTCTTCACACAAATGTTTATACTGGGAGAGAATCGAACTCTCAACCTACAGCGCAGAAGGCAGAGCTACTACCAACTGAGCTGACACGACATATTTATTACGTTTTATGTATTGCTCGTAGCGTTACGTATGACGTATGATGTACGATGAGGTACACGTACGATGAATTTAATTAAGACTGTTTTTGTTCACTTTTAGTTTCCCGGAGGAAAGTGTTGCGATACAGCTTTGAGGTTTCGTTTTTCGTATTTTGTACTACAAGCCTCTTAACTAAGCCCTTTTACCCTTTTTTCCGTACCTCAAAGCGAAAAATGGGACCCTAATAGGATCTTTACATTGCCCATCGGTCTCTGTCAGTCTATCTGGAGGTATCAAGCTGAAATTTATATCAAATACATACCCGTAGCTCTACGATCCGTTAAACTGTTAAAAAAGCAAACTTCTTAGTCAACGGAATCAAAATATACGGCCTAAATATTGGTAATTGATGCCGTAAATTTCAAACTCTCCAGTAAATCTAATGGGGTACATCCCGTTGGCTTATAAGTAATTTGAACTTACATAATAACAATGATCGGTGCTATCATTTAACGATATAATTGGACCAGTAAGTAGGTACCTAGGCACGGTACCCTCTCAGTCACAACTTTCAGCACCAAAGTGATTAATTTATTTAAAACTGACCGTGAAGGCTTATGATAGTTTCACATGACGTCATGAATTTGTGCGTACAATGACAATGTCTAAATAATCACTACGTATTTTCCATATGGATCGAGTTGAGTAACTATCGAGTAACCGATAGTAGGAGCTGCGATCCGAAAATGTTGTGGCATGTATCACTCTTCGTCGCCGATCAACCTACATCTATCGATCGCCTGAATTATACGGAACACTAAATCCGGAACGTAAATACATCTGTGCAGTGTGCGTTCTATAGGTGCAGGTACGCTGGTTCATAGCCCTTCCGAAGGCATTAATAGTGACCGACAAAAATAATGCTATATCGTTATGAAAGAAATAACTATAACGTAGGTACTTCTTTTAAAGTAATTTCAAATGGTTTCTTTTGGTATCTATTGAAGGTAAAAAATCTTGTATTTGCCATACCGAAAGTGTTCAAAACAGCTACAGTTTTAATAAGGGTTCATTTGATTGTTATTGCAACTACCCAAATTGCATGGTATATACGTAGTAGTATATGGATAATTAGATAGAAAACATTTATTAGTCTACAAAAAGAAACAGACGGAAGAAAAATTTATAAAAAGATATCAAAAATTTTACACAAACTATAAATACATTTCTTAGTGTCTTGGTATTTAGGTACACGTGGTGGTGAAATGGTACTCATTTCAGCATAATGCTGCCGCATGTTACCATGTGACAGCGTTGGTCTTTGTCTAAGGCCAATGTTTGATTTTACGGGCATCTTGACTCGAGTCTGAGAGATCAGTCTCAAGTCAACGAGGAAAACTATTTTTACGGAAGCTGCTTATATTCGCCTATGTACCTACTCGTTTGAAAATATACTTGAAGCAGATATATTAGTGTACAACGTGTATTTGTCAACAGTGAGCATGAATTTCATGCCTATACGCGAGTTTCGCGAGTTGCGTAATCTGGGTAACTGTTCTTATTTTACAAAATTAAATAGAAACTGATTGAAATCGATTGTTACAGATGTAGATCACCATCATCATCATATCAGCCTTTAAGAAGTCCACTGCTGAACATATTCTTCTCCAATAGATTTCCAGGAAGAACGATTTCGAGCCCTCTCTATCCACTGACATCCTGCGATCTTTACAATGTCGTCAGTCCATCGGGTGGGGGTCTTCCTACACTTCGTTTTCCTGTCCTTGGTCGCCATTCGAGAACTTTACTCCCAACGGTTATCAGTTCTGCGAGCTACATAGCCTGCCCATTGCCACTTCAACTTGCAAATTTTGGGTGATATGTCGGTGACTTTGGTTCTACTACGGATTTCCTCGTTGCGGACTTTATCACGTATTGAAACACCCAACATAGCTCTCTCCATAGCACGTTGCGCGACTCTGAGCTTGTGTATGAGGCCAATAGTTAGCGACCAAGTCTCAGTTCCATATGTCATCACTGGCAACACGCACATATCATGCAAAAGTAGATACAAACAGTAGATAAAATAGCCTCTATTTTTGTATTATTTAGTTATTATTTTGCTTGGTAGATACAGGTACTTCCTGGTTTACATTCTAAACTTTTATTACAGCGTTTCGATTACAAAATCCAATTAAATAGTTTTACAACCCGCGTTGTTTACCTACGTTAGACGGCGGGTTCCATTCTTAATAAATTTTAATAGTTAACCCACTTCAAGATAACTCAATTTAGCTTTAATCTAGGCTTTACACATAAACGCTATATTGTAAATGCAGCCAGTAAAATTATACATAAATCAAAGTAATTATGTATAGTTTAATTACGGTTCTATAATAACTTCATTTGACAGAATAACCTTTATTGCTTAATCATTATTGCGGAGAATTGGCTTGACGACCTCTGGGACGCAGAAGGTTGTGGGTTTGATTCGCGTCATGAGATTTGTACCGTGGTGGTATGTTGTTAATCTGCAAAAAAATTCTCAGGTCTGGGTGTTTTTCCATATGTAATATGTATGTATTAAGAAAAACCCAAAGTGAAAGCCGAAAAACAAAATTGGTGAATTTGTATGGGAATTGCCACATTGGATTATAGGCCCATGGGGAACAGGAGTCCATCGGGTCACGGCATCTGGGAGTAACATCACGTGATCCAAGCTGGCTCCTATCTGGCCCAGAACATTGCTATTCAACAGAGCAATACTGAAAGTGTCTTAGGGACGCCCTCTCAGGAATTGAATCAATTGAACTATATATCGTTCGTTCGTTTTAATCGATCCTTAAATAACTCGACCGTTTCAATAAGGCATGATATACTTATATACGTTTATATATTATGTAAGAACATCCAGACACAGAACAAAGATCATCCTATGTTATTTATGATCATCAGATCAACCATACTAGTGTTGCATTTAAACTTAAAACAACACTGTATCCAGTGCAAAAGACATCAACGCGCATCTTTTCAACCCACCGATCCAAATAAACGTTTTTAGTGTAAAGTGTGTATCTGTGTATCTGTTTATCTGTGTATGCGTGTGTCTGTCTGTAAAATCGTATTTTCAAAACGAATAAAAATCATATATATATATAAAAAAATCGAAATGTAAATCTAAGCCATTCTCGAATCCACTTGAACACAAAACAATTCATTAAAATCGGTCCAGCCGTTTACTTAGGAGGAGTTTAAGTACAAACACACGCACGGAAGATTTATATATTTAAAATTTATATTCATTGACATGACAGATAAAAAAAACATTAATTTTAATGTTTCGAAATATGCCTACGATTATAAATAACTGATATAATGAATATCTTAATTTGCTACAAAATTTTACAAAGCATAAAATTATAGTCCATTGAAACTATAGAATACATTGAATCAATTAGTTTGAAGATCTTTATCTTTAAAAGAATGTTGATATCGTCACCAATTTATATAAATGTATGTATTTAACTTTACTATTTAACAAAACAAAAGTCCTCGACGTGGCTGAAAAAGCTGCGACAATGAAGTGGTACTGGGCGTCTGCCGCATGCCGGACGAACTGTGGGCCAAAGCTACCACTGAGTGGAGCCCTGAGACAGTGAGACGGCGCGGTAGACCACGCAAGCGTTGGCGTGACGAGCTAGACACCTTTAGTGACTGTCGGTGGCAGACAATGGCGTTGGACCGAAACCAATGAAAAACTGGAGGGGAAGCCTTTGCCCAGCAGTGGGACAGTACGGGCTAAAAGCAAACAAACAAACATGTATTTAACTAAATACTACATATTTTGTACTAATAAATATTCTATGCTTATAATGCCTTATTGAAACGTACTTCGGTTTATATCCTTACTAATATTATAAACGTGAAAGTTTGTATGGGTGTTAAAGGGTGTTTGTTTCTCTTTCACGCAAAAACTACTAAATAGATTTTAATAAGAAACTTTACAATAATATATATACTAATATTTTATATGTGAAAGTAATTCTGTCTGTCTGCTTGTCACGTTTTCACGCCTAAACGCCCGATGAATTTATGGAGATTGATGGGACTTTGGAAAATGACATAGGCTAATTTTTATGTAGGTACCACGAATGCGAAGCCGCGGCAGCAGCTCGTAGCTTATACATCCAAAAAACACATAGGCTATAATTTATAAAGATATTGTGTGAATTGTCCAAAATATAACGATATGGTGTCAAGTAAGTAGGAAAAAAATAATGTGATGTGTGGACGTTTGTTTTTTCATCAATCACGCAATATTGGCTTCACCGGTTTGGTTGAAACTTGTTATAAATAAAGTTGAAAACCTAGATTGACATTAAGCCAATTTTTTATTTATGTACGGGGGCAAAGCTGCGGGCAGAAGCTAGTATTATTTAGTTCTAAAAAATACAATACATACTGCATGAGAAATTATCATAAATGGTATCAATAAGGTATAGTTGTCGTTCTTGTTAGGTAAGCTAGATATTAAACGATCTCTGTGGTGCAGTGGGCTAAGGTCCGGCTGAGACGCAAAAGGTTGCGGGCTCGATTTCCGCCGCGGGAATAATGTTTGTATGATTTGCAAGTATTTGTCTCGGGTCTGGATGCTTCTATGTATAATACTTATGTATTTACAAAAAAAAATTAAGTAAGTAGTAAGTATATCAGTCATAAGGTAGGTACCCATATCACAAGCTCTGCTTACTTTGGGGATTATGCAGAAATGTCCGGGATTATTTATTTATTTATATCCAAAATTCTATACATGAATATTCACCTACATAAGTAGGATAAACATTCAAACTCTAGTTGACCGTTGGGTAGGTACCTACTTACTTATTATTTTCAATTGAATAAAGAAATATTGGTGGACAAACCACACAGCACCATCTAGCCTCATAACTAAAACTAATCACAGCGGTAGCTTGTATTATGGTGACCAGTTGACTGATAGAATACTTAATAAATAAATAAAATGAAATAAGCCTTTATTGCTGTTTGCTACGTACATATAAGTTGATAAAATAGAAAATGCCTTAACTAATACAATACTGACTTATACTAAATTTGTTTATTTCTAAAATTATGTATCGGCAAGCGGTTCTTCTACAACAGCCTGTCCTTCGACAAAGGCCTCCTCTAAAGATTTCCACCGTGTCCTATCTCTTGCTACCCGATTCCATGCTGGGTCAGCTGTCTTCTTCACATCATCCTCCCAGCGTTTAGTTTGTCTACCCTTGCCTCTTTTTGCATCCCTTGGGTACCATTCCGTTATTTGTTTTGTCCATTTCTCTTTGCTTTCTCTTAACATATGCCCTGACCATCTCCATTTCAGTTCTTTACAAACGGTTTCTATATTCCTGAACTTTGTTATACGTTTAAGTATTCTAGTCTTACTTTATCCCTTATTTTAACTCCTGTAACAATTCTTTCTTTTCCATTCTGGCATACTTTTATTTTATTTCAGAGTTGTTCTGTTAAAGCCCACGTTTGACAACCATATGCATGCACAAGCATGGTAGAATACATGAATTGTATACCCTCCTCTTGTCTTTTCTTTATCTATGAAAGAAAGATAGAATACTTAGATATTTTTAAATACATACTTATTACATACATACATTTTTCGGTCGCTTAAAATAATGACAGTACCAGACCTCGTCATTTTTCATGCTGCCATGTATATTAAGAACCACCTTAACGAGTACGCGAGGTTTGGAGACGGTCACAGGTATATAACGCGGAACGCAAAAAAGCTACGAGCCGTACCGCGGCGCCTTACTAAATCGTCGAAGCTAGTGCATGTAATGGGGCCGGCGGTATATAACCATCTTCCTGAAACCACCACAAATGCTCCGTCAACGCAATCCTTTAAATTCAAATTTAATTATACGCATTATAGGGTTGACGAATTTATTTCACATTATTATATAACTACTATTATATTGACAAATTAAATTATTATATTGTATCAATTGAATCAATAGATTATTACAATTTATTAATCTGCCTAAAATTAATATACGAGTACATTATACATCTTTATATTGTAAATTTGAACGATGTACGTTTAAATGCTTGGTGTATTTACAACACAATGTATTTACGAACCTATCTATTATTGTGAAGAAACTGTAACACATGTAACCTTATTTTGTTACCAATAAATAACTTGAACTTGATACTTTATAACACCCAGACACAAAACAAACACCTAAGTTCATCACACAAATGTTTATCCTGGAAGGGAATCGAACCCCCAATCTACAGCGCAGAAGGCAGAGCTACTACAAACTGAGCTGAGAGCCAGTCATGGTAAATAAGAGATAATTAAATCAATAAATTATAAATATGAATTACATTTCTGTCTGTTTATTTGTTAAAGGTTAAACAACGACGGAACTTGATGAAATTTCGTAAGGAGATAGATTGTTTCTTGAGGCTATATAGGCTATATTTTATATTTTTATACCGCGCGTGAGAAGTCGCAGGCAGTCGCAAGTCGCAGGCAGCTTGTAAATTAATACGTTTTCATCAAAAACAAAAGTACAAACAATTCGGCAAATCCAAAGTTATGCAATAAAGAACCTAAATGGTACAATATATAAAAATTCTAATAACATGACTCATTTATAAGGTAGTTACCATATTCGTAAATTGATTATAAATCGATTAATACCGATACAGGTAATTTATTTTCAACTTTTAAAAGTATTGGTATATTGACTGGCCTGTCAGCTCATTTGGTAGTAGCTCTCCCTTTTGTACTGTAGGTTGGGTGTTCGGTTCCCTCCTAGCATAAACATTTGTGTGATGAACTTAAGTGTTTATTATGTATCTAAAATGGATGAAAACACGGACTTCTAAAAATGAATCCTAGCTAGATCGATTTATCGCCCCGAAACCTGCATACTAAATTTCATGAAAATCGTTGGAGCCGTTTCCGATATTCAGATTAAATATATACTTAAACATACAAGAATCCTCATTTAAAGGTTTTAGCTTATTTGGCGTGCGCTGCGAAATCTATTGATGATACACAAAACAATGTACAACATATAGATAACTTTTTAATACCCAACAAAAAGTTCACGATGCTATTTTTCCAACTATTATAGTTACGTACAGTCTCACGTACGTATGTAGGCAATGCGCGCGGCGGTTCAGTTTAAATAAATTATATTTTTACTTATATGACTGTAGTTGCTGAAATAATGCAAGTATTATAATGTGTAGGGACTTTTCATTGATAATCTTTATTATTACTGCACCTGAATAATTTTGACTCAGATTAGACTTATTAATCTTTATGGTGTTGATGAGCACTGAAGTTTCAAGGCTAAGCAAAAAAGTATTGTATTCCTACATCTAACTAATATTATAAATGCAGATGTGTCTCTGTCTGACCGTTTGTTACGTTTTCACGGCTAAACGGCTGAACGGATCTTGATGAAATTTGGTAAAAAGATGTATTGCATTTGGGGGACGAACATAGATAGATAGGTAGAAAATACTTTATTGCACACCACAAATACATTAAACTATTATAAGATACAATGTTTAGCTACACGGCAGTACAATGGGCGGTCTTATCGCTAGATAGCGATCTCTACCAGACAAACTTGGGATGGATAGAAATCAATATAGCTGAATTTGGGGTGATGATAATAATATAAGTGATTTATGATAAAAATAATATGTACATACATATTTACAGGATAACAAAAAGTTATATACAACATAGGCTACTTTTTGTCTCAAAAAGTCGCGGGTAACAGCTAGTAAGTATATAAAATAGATTGTTTTAAAGCTATGGTCAGGGAAAATATATTTGTCCTGTCGTTAACTGTTGCTTGATTCTTTGTGTAATTTTGGATTTAGTTGTGTTTATGTATGTATTGGTTTATTAAGTTTATCTTATAAGGTTGTATCTAATATATTATAATGTATGTATTATATGTATATATTTTTGTATTAGTATCGACGTATGTATCTTTTTTTAATCCTGTAAATTTGAATGTACACATTTTATTCATTACAAATCACTTATTTTTAATATCAGAGTACATTCAGCTTCGTTCAGTTCAATCCATTCCAAGGTTGTCTGGCAGAGATGCTACATAGCGATAAGACCCATTGTACTACCGACTAGCAAAAGATTGTTATTTTTTTCTACTAGTTCAGTGTATATATTGTGTGCAATTAAGTATTTTCTATCTACATATTGAGTGTTTAGACAGCTCTGGTGGTCTAGTGGTAGGCTACGCCTTTCTGATGCTGAAATGGTTCAAATCCGGTCGTGTACCAATTGATTTTTCTGTTCGAGATATTTATATATATATACCCAGTACTCTCACAAACGATGAAATAAAAAATCGTGAGGATACCCGCGAGTGGAAGAACCTGAACCTGCTCTTTCGTGCCAAGAGCACGAAAGAGCATCTGTCAGCGCCACACGAATCACCACACTGGTCCGAAATATCTAGAGACACGATAAGATGAAGAAGTATATAATATTATTTAACTTATATATTAAGCTTTACATAAACTGTGCGGTAACTGCGTTAGCTCGTTTCGGAATGTGCAAGTTATTGACTCAAACCCTTATCGAAATCAAACAGGAAATCGACCTCCAAGGTGTCCCCACACAAGTACTACATAAACACGAGATTAAACATAAATTGTTTAACCGTAGCACCTCAAATATTGCTCTAGCACGGACCTCTTTGATTTGGAAGTTTCGGACCTGTTCCTTCAAATATTGGGGACAAACAGAGATCATGAATGAACGATAAAACGGTGTGGAGAACATGTTTTTTTTGAGATAGTGAATGAACATTTTAAAGGAAATAAATACTTATTTATCTACTTGTATGGCGGTTTTGAATAAACGACTGAATTAGCATAAACTAATTAGAACATATATCAACTAACATCTATCACTGTTTTACTAAAAATTCATACTAATGATATCCTCTTTTATATTGACCAAAGCCGTGAACATTTTAGTAATCTATGCAAATTGATAAAACCTGTCCAAAAAAGGTTAATTAGTCAATTCAAACAATGTCATTAGCGATGAAAATTACGATTTTGACTTTTCAAAATGATGTGATGACATAACGGTTGAAATATTTTTACTGAGAATTGCTTTTTCTGGATAAGAGATGCCAACTAGTGTTACTAGTGTTTGTAACGCGGTTATTTCAATTGTTGGCAATCAGAAATGTTGAGATCACTTTCGTAAATCGTGGCAGACCGGTGCTCAGGAGCGCCTAAACACTACACACATATATGTATGTACACACAATCAATGTAAATGTACATACATAACCTAACTTACTTTATATATTATCTAAAGTACTACTAATCAATGTAACTAACATTAATTTAATTTAACCTACATTTTGTTTTATCTTATTTATTTGCTTAACTTAATTTATTGTATATAACTGTACTACGGAAGAGCGAGACCCTCTAACACAGGTATATAATATACTTAAAAGAGGATCCCACACCCATGAAATGTATCATATATTAAGTTTTAAGAAATAAATATTTTGTATTTGTATTTGTATATTTTGTAAATGTCACAAGATCAACGTTCAACTTACTTTGTTATTACTTAAAAATATGCAATGCACAAGAGACTGACGTTTTTGTTACAGTTGCGGCAAAGATGTGTTATTAAATATTTGCCTGTATGATTGATTGCATTTAAAATGTTCATACGTGAAAAATCTATGGATTAGAAAAATCCATTGATATACGAATGTGCGTTATAAATAAAATAAATAAAAATTGGTGGACAATGTACACAACACCATCTAGCCCCAAACTAAGCATAGCTTTTATTATGGTGACCAGATGACTGATAGAATACTTATATATTTTTGAATACATAATGATAATGATAGACACAGAACAAACCAATGTGTTTGTATACTAAAAAGTTCCAAGATATGTGTCCAAATAAGAAGAAGAAGCAAGATCAAATCAGTATGTACGCAAAATTCTTGTTTCGAATTTTGAAAATCTTTAATCATTTATTCTAAAATATACTAATAAAGCTCACGTTTGCAACATTTTAAAGCTAATTTGAAGTGAGACAGGCCAGCTGGCCACGGTATTTAAAGTTGGTAACACAACACGATACCATCTCAAACGTAAGACGACCTGATTTAAAGTGCCTCCAATCTCTATATTAACATTGATTTTGATTTATTCACACAATCTCTACATTAACATTGATTTAGATGACATCTTGACTTCGTTGGATATGCGGTGCCTTTGTAGACTTAACAGTTGGCAACTTTATGGGGTTTTGTTTCGGTTTTAGAGAATTGCGAAATAGGACATAGCATAGAGGATTTACTTTACATAAAAAAAATGTCACTTGAGATTGTATTCCACAAGTTATGTGGTCTATTTTTAAATACTTGGAGGAGACGAATATTAATATTTAGTTTGTTAGGATTTATGTATTGATGTTTAAGTATTGTTTGAGTATATATATAATGTATAATAAATACAATGATATAAAATACACGTGAAACAGTTGAGCTATCTAAGGACCGTTTAAAGCGATCAATAGATAGCTCATCTGATCTAGATCTCTGCCAGAGGGCAGCGTTCCCAAGATACTGGCGGCATTGCCACGTAGAATGGCAATGCTAATACGCTGAGCCAGATAGGAGCCAGCGCTTGTATCACTTGTGTCACGTAATGTGTATAGACGCCGTGAGTTTAAGTATATTTTATTTATGTTTAATGTATCTTTTGCTAGGTTTGTACTTAGTTATGTAATCACAATATTTGTTTAATGTACGCCGTGCCGTCCACTCTAGTTCATACATTCCTTTGCATCCAAAGGTTGCCAGGAAGAGATCGCTCTAAGTCGCGCTCATTTTATCACTTAAGTAGGTATATAATGTTATTATTGTTATTTTGTATTTTATTTCATAAGATGTCAATAAAGATATATTCTGTTCTATTCTATTAATGTTATATATATACAATAAATAAATAATACCGGACATCTCACACAGCATCATCTGGCCCCAAAGTAAGCAGAGCTTGTGTTATGGGTACCACATGACTGATATACTACTTATATACTTTATTTATGTAAATACAAACACATTATACATAGAAACACCCAGACTCGAGACAATTACTTGTAGATCATACAAACATTTCATTTTGTCTCGCGGCGGGAATCGAACCCGCAACCTTCTACAATAAATTAAAGCTAGCTTTTCAACTTTGAATATTCACATGTGATATCCAATAACGAGTAATTTTTACGAGAAAATAGTAATTAGCGATGCATTTGTTATTATAAGCTAGGGAGCTTCCGTTTTTATTATGTTTTTCTTCATCAGATCATCACCAAACTTATATTGGACCACCTCAGAGATATAGTCTATAAAATTTAAAAAAAAAACATAAAATCGCGTAATAAATAGCGAAGAAATCATACATTAAAAAATCATATAAAAGCAATAAAAAAACAGTTGAATTGAGAACCTTTTGAGAGAATCTTTTTTTGGAAGCCGGTTAAAAAAGCTGCTGCCAACATTGAAATTTTTCAACACACAGAATTTTAGATTTAGTTTTTAAGTTGGGCAGATTTAAACTTGTTGGAGTAAGATTATATAAACAACTAGGTGCTGTGACTTCGCGCGCGTGGTACCTACATAAAAAGTAGCCTATGTCTTTTTCCAAGGTCCCATCTATCTCTATACCAAAATTCATTAAAATCGGTTCAGCGGATTAGGCGTGAAAACGTGACAGACAGACAGAGTTACTTTCGCATTTATAATATTAGTAGGCATTATGCAATGTGTGATAAAAGAGCCACTGTATTCTCTGTACCTACGTTTTTGTTTTTTTTAGGTCAGAGTGCCCAAGAAAGAAAGAGCGAAGACCATCAACCGGTAAATTAAAATCTTTACGTTAAATTTTAATATCTACAACCAAATAAAAACAAGCAGTCACTCCAAGTGTCCATCTTCGCAAAATAAATACCGTACCAGACAGGATTCCGATCCAAAGCCTACCGAGAATAATTAACGTCAAACATGCCACTGATTTTATATGGAGATCAGGACTACCTCTGGACTTAATCCTTATTATACCTTCATACTTGTCGTGGATTCTTTTATAAATACATCCATATAAGCCTGCGACTACTTAAAGTACCGGGTCACCTACAACCATATATTAAAGTTTTGAACAGAAAAACAATAAAGTTTAATTACTTTATTGTAATTTACTAGATACCAAACTATTAATGTTTTCGAAAACGTCAAGGTTTACTTCCAGCAACTTGTCAAAGTGCGAACTCGTACCTACTGCCAAAACGCACTAATTCGTTCGAAAACATCTTTCGTGTTCGAATGGAATGATTCGATATAACCCGTACTGCCGATTTTCGTTCATGAAAGTTACCGCTAGAGGCGCTGCATGTAAATGTATAGAAGCAAACGATACTTTATAATAGTTTCTGTAAACTATCCAAACCCGCACTAAGCGTACCTACGTCCACCAGTACGCTTAGTACGGGTTTGGATAGTTTACCGCCTAAAATTGATTTTAAGTATTGTGACGAACAAAAGAAATAAAAATATAAAATATTCAAATCAGTCAGCTATTTTCGAGTTTTTGCAAAACTAACGCACGTCAATTGATTTTGATCTATATAATAAATATATTTTTGATTTTGTTTCTGATCTTCTTCTTTTCAAAGATATGTACCAAGTGCATAAAAGGAGCCTTTAGGATGCTCTGTATTAGGTTAGGTTAGGTAAAATGCATCCTTAAGTTTCAAAATAACTTTCAATAATAATCTAAACAAAATTTCACCAAACTCTGATTCGAAATAACAAGTGTGGTGACAGGATTAAAGTGCGTTCTTAGGGCTCCTTTAGTGCACTTGGGAGATGTCTTTGTTCTTTTCAGGCTCTACAACATGCCGGTTTCCTCACGTTTTCTTTGATCATATCGTTTATTCCCTCGCTCATCATTCTCACTTATTATTGTTACCTGTTACCAGAATAATACGATAATATAAATCTAAGACCCGCTTAAAACGCTTTATAGATAACTCAACAAATCCAGATCACTGCCAGAGAAGCTTTCCCAATTCACTGGCAGCATTGCCACGTTGTACGGCATAATATGCTAGGCCAGATAGGATAGGATAGGTAATGATCGAATTAACAAAGCAGAAAATTTTCTTAAAAAATCTTATAAATTAAATAAGATGTATCTAGAGTACTATAATATTATACGGGCTACCCACAAGTTCTAGGAAAATGAATAGTTAGTTCAGCTTGAACAATACGACAATCAATCTTTATAATCGATTCTCGTTTACATACCGTTTATCGAGAATCGATTCAAATACCGACCGTCAAATTAGAGATAATCCCTTGATTCATGTTTTCCGAAATCGATATTTCAAATAGCACCTCTGGTATGTTGTAAATAGAACACATAATTGGCTGCTCTGTTTATAGTGTTATTAACACCTACTACACGTGTTATTCCAGTTGCAATTTGTTTGAAAAGGCATTGTTGTGATATTTTATTATGCTTCTTGACAGTTTGCTAGTACTATTACTGGTTATTGTATACTTAAGTAATAAATTTATTCTTATTAGGAACAAGAGACTTTTGAAGTGAAAACTTCTTTAGCATCGTTGTGATTTGAAAGTCGACGAAACGTAAAAGCGACAGTAAAAAGAGAAAAACACATAAATTCATAAGATTTAACGTGGGAGAAAATGAGATAGGAAGCATTATACGTGTTTATTATTACGTGTTTGTGCGCGCATGCGTAGAACAAAGCTTGAGAAAAGGCATCATAACAACCGTGTTGTTTTATATACATATCGTATTATACGTTTGTTTTTTGAAGGTTTCACTTCTACCACGTGTGAACTGCACACATGTTTTTTTAATGCCGTACATTCCACGCAGCATCATCTGGCTCCAAAGTAAGCAGAGTTTGTGTTATGGGTACCTCGTGGTTCGATGGGCATCGAACCAGCAAATACTCAGACGCTGTGGCGCAGTGAATAAAGGTCCTCGCACACTGCGCCACAGAGTGAAAGGTAGTAAGTACCTACATTAATTTATTACCTCTATTTATTACGTATATGTCTATTTAAATGAATAAGCTCTAGAAATTTAATGATTTCTTGGTTAATGAGAGTTTTGATGCATTCAATCTTGTAGTTATTTATATTATGTATTTACAAAGCAGTGCACAATATTACTATATTATATTTTATATAACTTGTTTTAATTTCTATAAATGGAAACTAGTAATTGGCCATAAAAAAATGTACATTTTTCTTAATTATCTTTTATGTGACCTAGCTTAGGAAATTTCCTAAAAATTAAACTGTTATAGCTCATGCTCATAGCTCTTAAATAAACATATTTAACGTAAATATCATCTCTGAACTAGAGTATATACTCTAGTTCAGTTCACTGATAGACACAGCTCTAGTGAAAACTGGTGCGAACTACAACAAATTATCTCTCTAACTCCTCTGAGCAATGTGGGTAATGCCAATGTCAATGTCAACTAACGACGTCATAGATCATAGGATGATTTGGTCCATCTTTTGCCATTTTGTATGATCTGCAAGTATTTGTCTCGGGTTTGGTGTTTCTATGTATAATATGTATGTATTTACAAAACAAAATAGTATATAAGTAGTATATCAGTCATGTGGTATCCATAACACAAGCTCTGCTTACTTTGGGGCCAGATGATGCTGTGTGAAATGTCCGGAATTATTTATTTATTATTATTTTATAAGGATCCATTTTTTCTTCGTTTGTCATTTCATGAAGTAACATAGCACTTCTAAATTAATTAATTTTCTCGTGCTATTGAATGTCATATTCAGTAATCTTAGCGGAATTTTAATCAACAAATTGTAACTACATACCACACATATGGACAATTGGATTATAAGTGTATTACGTTGCAATGTGATTTGAACGACGAGGGATCTAGAGAAAGTTCTAGACGGCCATTCCGCGATGACGTTTAGAGTAGACAAATGACGATCGACTAAGACTTTATAACCAAATAATCACTTGACACTGACAAAATTGTCAACACGACAGATGACATTATAGGAAGAAAAGTAGAAGAGGATTCATTTTTGAACGTCTTGTGAAGCAACAGTGCGTTTTTATTTTATATTTTGTTCTCGAGTTATTTTGGGGTTTTATTAATAACTAGATGACCTAGTGAACTACGTACAATCTAAATTTATTTGATTGTAAACTAACTCAGTACTGAGGTGAACAATAAAAATAACAATATTGAAATCGTAGCGATCGATTTCAATATTGTTTATTTGTATTTTTTACTAAATTCAAATAATCTGTGAATTAATTTACATGAAAACCACTATTTTATTTAATAAATAACAAGTGAAGAACTACAACATACGACTTTGTGACGTCTTACTATTTACCATTAAAATTATTCACTTGACTTGTCAAAACTGGCATCATTATGACACAATAGATAATCCTTCTTTTGCTATATTATAAGGTAACATAGCTCTTATAAACTAATTAGTTGTGTTATTTCATGTTTTGACGTAATAATATGTTATAAATCGATGAACGCCAGCTGCACGCACGAAAAACTGTCACGTTCCGCCTGAGCCGAACGTGCAAGCGAGAGCGCGGAACAAGCGATAGAGAGGCACGATCGGATTAAGCGTTCAGCTTGTGACGCATCTTCATAGGTTAAAAGTATGCAATATTTCATCAATGTTTTCTTATGACGTTATCACTTAAAATTATCGTCCGTAAACAGACTTTACAGACAAACATTTTTTTTATGTAATCATTAACATAAAAATTATGTTAATGATTACATAAAAAAATGGTCAACACTGAAAAACACAACACAAAAAATCTAACAAAACTCTAGCTAGACAGTCATTCCATGATGATGTTTAGAATAGAAAAAATGACGATCGAATTTGACTTTTTGACGATATTACGTCACAAGTTTATGCCGCCGCGGGACAAATGTTTGTATGATCTGCAAATATTTGTGTCAAGTCTGGGTGTTTTATAATATGTATGTATTTGCAAAAAAATATGTAGCATAAAAAATGTGGGTACCCATAACACAAGCTCTGCTTACTCTATTTTGGTTTTGGGACCAGATGATGTGTGAAATATCGGGCATTATTAATTTATTATTTATTTATATAGAGAAGGAAAACTTGAAACAAGCCCGACTCGGTGCCAGCCGTTATGCACCTGCAACCAAACCGACACCGCATGTACTGATTCGTCTTTCCTACGAGTCTTGTCGGCAAGGTCGAGAGGTTAGTGTGGGTAACTAGGAAGGCCTGCGCTATCAAACAGAATCCCAGGCAGAGTGACGTCAGAGGAGAGGAAACTTCACCCACCTTAGCTTGCTTGAGTGGATCCATGAACGAAAATTTTAAATTACTTACAATTAACTGCTCTGTAACTTTACTGACGCCACCTAAATCATCTTCGAATGAGCGAAGGCCAATGATGAATGATGATGATTTATTTATATTAAAACAAAAGAAAAACACTTGACAATGGCCTCAATTCTGTTGGGCCCAACCTAACAAATTTTAGCTAAAATTAGATTTGGACTGTTAAATTAACCTTTTGTATTCTGCTGCTACCAACTTATCCTAATTTAGTTAGATGGTACCAACCGAATAGGTTTTACTAATGCTATGACTAACTAAATATATTTTAGACAATTCCTAATTTTAGAAATGAACCAACAGAATTGCCACCATTGGCAAAATTTACATCAAGACAGATGCCATTATAGAAACAAGACAAAGAGATTTTGTCTGTTACATTATATTTTGACTTAAAAATGTAGCCAGCTTCAAAAATATGAAGGTAAGATTGTATATTTTTATTCCATTCGACCATTTTTATTCTAATGTCAAAGAAAAAACTAAATAGGTGTTTATGAGATGTTACATACTCATGTATAAAGGTGCTTGCATAGTTTTTAGACCTTATTTTGAAATAAAACTTTTATCTACGTAGCTTTTTACGTATAAATTCAGGAATGTTTACTTTCCCTTATAAATTTTCATATTAAACGTCTCATTTGTACCGAACAGATAGCTTCGATGGATTTGAAACAAATCAAATCGCCCTCTTCGTGTTAATAGTCGATAAACACGCTATAAAATCATCGTTATCAATCGAAAAAACAAACAACCCATGACGCTTCGTACCTAGAACTTAAAGTCCAAAATGACCCAATTAAATTTAATTAATATTTTCTAAATGGCTTGGCATTTACTATATAGAATATAGAGTTCAAAATAGTTTAGATAAAGTTGGAATTCCGATTAAAATATTGCTGCAAATTGGTGCAGGTGTTGTCATAAAATTTATTCATTTTTAATTTCAAGGCTTTTAAAGTTGATGGGGTTTTAAAAAGGTTTAAAAATTAAGCATAATTGAGCACTTTAGCAGTTAAGGCTTAGATTTTTATATCATCCGGCCATTGATATCTAAACAGGCAACCATTTAAATATCATATGACTTAATGTTTTTATCTCCAAGTTTTACTGCTCTACAATTCGTTTTATTGACAAATGCGAAAATATATAAATTATTCAATAAAATAATCCAAATTTAGGTGTGACGATAAATACCTTATTTTATTTATTTAATGTTGATAAATTCGGTATTTATTGATCGTATAATAATAATATTCATAAATAATTACTTTAGGTAACATTTAAATTATTCACTAATGAAAGTAATTATTATCACTAACTTTATGGAGATCCTAGCTAAATTCACCTAGTATGTAAGACGTTTCAAAGTGATCCTTGTGATTGTATTGAATAAATTATCTTTTGAGTTTAAAAACATTATAAATAAGTACATTATGTTCACAATGTTATAATGTTTATAATGGTATCGCAAGAATGCCGAGAACTTCCTTATATAAAAGTTATTTTGCAATGTGTGGACAAATATTTCTTAAAATTCCTGTCGAAATAAAGGACTTGCCAATAAGGCCTTTTGTAAAAAAAAATTGTGGCTTTTTGATAGAACTTTTTACACTGTAAATGAATATCTTCCAAACTAATGAATCATCATCATCAGCCCGTGTCAGCTCGATCTTCAGCTCTCCTCCTCTAATCCTTGCCCGCTGCCTTACGAATATCATCGCCCCACCTAGCTACAGGGCGCCCTACACTACGTATGCCGACACGCGGCCTCCACTCAAGAACCAGTCTGCCCCAAACTAAGCATATCTATGGGAACCAGACCGATATAATATTTATATATTACACTATAATTATATACTTAATACATTTTTATGTTACTCCTAAAATACACAGACACCGGACAAACACGTCATGTGTTCAGCATACAAACGAACTGGCAGAAAATTTATTCACAACCTACAGCCCAAAAGACAGAGCTACTACCAACTTGACGACCTCTGTGACAGAGTGGGCCATAGCCCGGTTGAGACGCAGAAGGTTGCGGGTTCAATTCCCGCCGCGGGACAAATGTTTATATGATCTGCAAGTATTTGTCTCCGGTACGGGTGTTTCTATGTATAATAAGTATTTACAAAAAAATTAAAAAAAGTATATGAGTCATGTGGTACCCATAACACAAGCCCTGCTTACTTTGAGGCCAGATGATGCTGTTTGAAAATGTCCGGCATTATTTATTATTTATTTAAGTGAGCTGAGAGGCCAGTCTTAATAATACAGCTTTAATAAAAATTCAATTAAAAAGCTTTAGACCTCTTTTACACCGTTGTCGATTAATAATCGATTTTAATGACTTAATTCCGATTATTGTTCAAACAATAAGGATCGAGAATCGATACAATGACCTTAGGTCATTCGATACGGAAGTTCATAACTGCTCGGAATTATTTTGAGAAAATGCTTTGGTTTGTACGTGCTCTCTACCACTTCCTATACACTGAGTACAATAATATTAAACAATGTTTAACCCTTCAGTATACACAGGGTGCGTTTCGGAATAAAACGCAAATGCAGAAGTGACATTTGCCATTAATAATTTAAATTATATAATTAGATAGATAGATAGATAGATACAAAATTTATTTAATAAACCAGCACACACGTAGAATCAATGGTACCATTGTACATAATTGTAAATACATAAAACTTTAGGTTAGACACTAGATACTTAAAACTAAAAGTGCGTGTGTGTTGCAATATAAAAAGGGTCATAGCTCAGCGATAATATTCTTAAGAAGCAAACACAGATTTTCACCTATTACCCTCGAGATGACGAGCTATAATTACTAACTAATATAACTAAAAATATAATTGAATTGAAGAGTGTTTGGTCAATTTCTTTATGTGATTTCCTGTGTCTAATGACATTAATTTTGATTTAAATATTACCTTAATTTTAATATTAAAAATGACGATGCTGTTCTTTGAGTTTCTTTCTTTCTTTGTTTATAAAAAGAAGCAGTTGCTGAGTGGTTAATACGTGTATATAAATCTTTTAATTTTCATGTATTACATTTATAAGAAACCTCAACTTTTTAGTATGTAACTAGGCATACTTCTACGATGTGGTCTCTTAACTCTTAAGATCCTCTAACTCTGATACCTGAAAATATAAATAAGTATTTTTTTAACTATAATTATGGTCAAATAGTAAGAAATCTTGTGAATAGCACAATTAGTTACCTAATGCTAGATGCTCAATATTTGAAAGCCGCATTTTATGTACATATTTCTCATCCCTATATTAAAATGTTAATTCTAAAAGCAAAACATATAACTGAATCAATAACTTGAGACTTAAGTGAAGACTGCCGGGAAAGTGTTGAGTTGTTTAGCGTTTACATTTCCCGAGCTCCAGATTTGAGTGCGCTTTTGACTTCCTGGATCACCATGAAGGTACTTATCAAAGTACCTACGACAAACATTTTGTGTCCTGAACATATGTTTATGAAGTATCCTATATTTATTATCCTAGTATTATATTAGTATCCTTTATTTCAGGCAACATATGCAATGTAAAACATACAAAAACAAATACCTACAAACCTTACAGACTAACATACTCGTACATATAAAATATAAAAAAACCGGCCAAGTGCGCACCGAGGATTCCAAAACGTACAAAATTTTAAGATTTTGAGTTCACGGGAAGTAAAACCCTGTAGCTTTTGATTCCTTTGCAAGTGTCGAAAATTTTCGGAAATTTTCGGCATAAACGGCTGTATCTTTTGATTGCGTTGGCATAGAAATTTGATTTTTTCAAAGCTTTAAGGGATAGTAGACCTGAGTATTTGATATAAATTTTAGCTTGACACCTCCACGCGTTCCTGAGAAAAAGGGTCTTGACAGACAGACGGACGGGCAACAAAGTGATCCTATAAGGGTTCCGTTTTTTCCTTTCGAGGTACGGTACCCTAAAAACACAAAAGAGTTAGAACACTTTCTTCATTTGCGGTATTTTCTGTCGGTAAGCATTTTCTGCTGTCCTGTCAGTTAGGTGCGAGGAATATACCTTTGTGCTTGGCACCTACACGGAGCGCGTACGACTTAAAGTTGAGTCTCTCTATTTGATCTCAACCGTTTCAAGCCAAGTACAAGTACTACGGGCGGCTCCCTGATCCGGCATCGGCTTCTCTCGACCACGCACTGGAGAATGCTCTCTCTGTCAGTGGTCAGGCCTAACCGAGACACGGGAATCACGGATGACTTCGGTCCACGTTTCTTCACCACGATAGTGAAGCTTTCTTCGTCGACCTCAAGCAAGTCTTCGTTATTATTTTTTAAAACGTACGTTACTTTAGTTGGCGAGACTTCTGCTTATGGTGTCGCTAGTTATTTTGAACCGGTGTTGTGAAAGGATTTAAATGGGTCCCAGAGTCTCCTTTCATGCACTTTCATGCACGAGTAGACAGCCATTAGATAGTGGCAAAATACCTATGTTGAGTTTTGTGTCTGTCTGTCTCATTCACCTTAAGCTGTCGGTTTCGGCTTTTCAGACTATTCAAAAGTTGTGAGATGAAGATGGAGGACTTGGGGCTGCCTAATAATTCCTCACCAGACTCACTCATACGAAGTAGTAATAGCAGGTTTGATACCTACTATCAAACCTACTATGTCTTCGACCACGCGTTCGATTCGCGGGACTAATTTTTGTATGATCTGCTTGTATTTGTATTGGATTTGAGTGTTTCTATGAATTATATTATGTATAAATTTATAAAAAATAAAGTCGGCTTAGTAGTTTCAAAGATTAACCCTTACGTAACACGTGAACGCACGAAGCAACATCAACTTTATCTCTTCAGTATAAATAAATAATACTGGAAATTGCACACAGCATCATCTACCCAAAACGTAAGCAGAGCTTGTGTCATGGGAACCAGATGACAGAGAAACATTTTTTGTAAATACATCATCATCATCATTATATCAGCCTTTAAGAAGTCCACTGCTGAACATAGGCCTCCCCAATAGATTTCCAGGAAGAACGATTTTGAGCCCTCTCCATCCACCGACTTCTTGCGATCTTTACAATGTCGTCAGTCCATCGGTATACAGAAAATACATAGGTAAACAGAAAAACACCCAGACTAGTATAGACCAAACGATTGACCATCACTTAATTCCCTCTACTTCTTGACCACGTTGGCTCGTTGCTTAATAATCTTAGTTTCCAATGATCTAAAAATTTGGTTTTCATAGTACAAGGTTTGCTTATTGTGGGGTTTTGCTTATAGGTATTATAGGTCTCTAGGAAAGTAAGCCGTTATTTTGTGATTGAAACACAAGCATAATACAATCATCATAGCTTTGCATTTAATATTATCAGTAAGAAATATGTCGTTAATAGATCTGTTTGATCCTGCGTATCTAAACGCGTAATAGGTACCTACCTACCTATTTTTATTTGTTGCAAGCCGCTCGGTTATTACCTGCCTGTATTACTCTGACATTTATTTGTAATAATTTTATTCACTTGGCAGGTTTACAAACAAAATTGTCACATGTGGTTTGTATCTAAAGTATGTGAAACAATAAAATCTTTTAAAAATGAAATGTGTACCTATGGTATGTTCTGACACATTTCAACACATTAAAATATTGTCAGAAAGCTAAGATAATTATGAATAAAATTAATGAACAACTTACCATTTTAATTGCTAACAGCAAAAATAGTTTTGTCCAAGGACTTGAATAAATCATACATAAAACTTAAGGTTAACACAGAGTCCATTTGAAAAAATTATGACACTTCATAAGTTCTTGACCACTCATAGCACTCACATTTTATTTGTAAATGACGAAAATATTTATAAAAAAGTAGCATACAATTTCAAAAACGATACTAACACGATCGAAGACTAATCATTTCAAATCGCGATTGCGCGCTTTTTCTTTTTTTTACAGACGTCTAGCGCAACGAGCGGCCTGTTCTATACTGCCACGAAACGCACCTCTATGCTAGTAACATACTAGTTAGAACGCTATTCAAACTGCGGCAGTGAAACGCTATCGGGTTTTCGCTCTTTTCGTCGCGACGCCGATAATGTTAAATATATTTACCTACTTTGTTACGGCACAAAAGCAACGAAGTTTTCAAGATACAATTTCCTTCGGCAGGTACTCATAATATTTTTAACCATGGTAATAAAAAAAAATACATAGATATCTGAAAGAACATGTGAAATAGATCTAGGGAACGATCTACAGATATCTTATCCAAATTGGTATTATCTGGCGGTATTGTCTGGTCTGTCAGCTCAATTGGGAATAGCTTTGCCTTTTGCGTTGTAGGTTAGGGGTTTGACTCTCTCCCATCACAAAATTTTTTGTGACAAACATAGGTGTTTGTTTTGTGTCAGGATATTGTAAAGTATTTATTTTAAATATATAAGTATTTATCAACCATCTTGACATAATACAGCTTGTATTATGCTTAGTTTGACGCTAGATTGTCTTTTGGATCTCTCCCCGTTCTTTACAGTCTTGACTCAAAAAGGCTCGAATATGTAGCCTGTATAATTATTAAATTTAAAATTGTCTTGCATCACTTAATCAAATGTTAGAGTGTGTCCGCTGGCGCCTTTGGAATACCTTCTATGAAACATGTTTTTGAGGAGCCTACTAATGAGTTTAATAATTATTTATTAATCATCACTGCTATATCTTTAAAGTTACGTAAACAACGTTAATATCAAGCCAAATGCGGTCACTTGAGTATGAGAAAAAATATGTTTTTCCAATCAAATAGCTAGGCACAAATTGGTACAAATTGGTTCATTGTATTATGGTAGCAGGGAATCCTGTGTTGAGTAAAAAATGTGTCTGTGTTTGATTTGAAATCAAGACTATACTAAACCTCACCAAGTGGCGGTCTTATCGCTTCTCCGTACCTTCACTAGCCTTCCTAACACAGTGTCTTATCTTAACGAGCCTAATCATGTCTTTCCGAGAAAACCGAGGTGATAAGTTGACCACTAAACAATGATACCCTTGGGAGAACTAAGTAGCTTTTAACTGTCTGATAATGTTAGGAGTTTAGTCTGACGTATCATCATCCACCGCCTGATATCGCCTGTCTTTTTAATACAACTGAAGAGGCATACTGGCAAGGTGGTATACTTTCTATGCAGTTATCTATCTAGTTGTGAACGACAAGGAGTTAATCTTGATTTCCACTCGATAATAGTTAGAGTCGTGTAGTGTCACGTCAATGTCTAAGGTATAATGGTGCAATGATCTGACTCTACTCATTAAACAGGTTCTACCAGCCCTGACGATGAAATACGAATCGAATTTCGGAAGGACGAATTGGCACCTTAAAATCACATAGTAGACGATTCAAAGTGATCCTTGTGATTGATAAAAATGCCTTTATTGATGTATGAGAAAAGGTTATTGGAGTTTGAGGCAGACTTACCGCGAGCAGAGTGGGCAAAGCGCGTGCCATGCGCATAGTCGCAGCGCGGGGCTATGTGACACCGGCGGACGGACGGGCGCGCGCGGGCCGCATCCGGCCGCCCTCCTGTCCTCTACCACCGTCGCGACAGCATCTCTCTCCTGGAAACGAAAACAATATTCAAATTACACCATTCGACAAATCAAATATGTTGCTTCGATTTTAAAATACGGACTTCTCCTTTATGGTAACTCTACGGATGTTAATAGAGCTTGATTTCATTGATTAATTGAGCTTGAAAGAAATGTATCAAAGCCGTATGTGGGGTTTAATCATTAGAATCGTGAAATACGTCCTTAAAAAACGAAAACTAATGTTCATCCAGCTTGACGTATGTAAAGGCGACAGGCCAATTAATCAATCAAGCTGGATGTTTCGTTAGAGAAAACGAAAGGTTCTTTGACAAATATAAAGATAAAGTGAATTCTAAATTAGCAAGACTGCACATATTGCAGTTATATGATGGCTATTAAATATTAAATGTATAATATTATACCAAAAATGATTAGAGGTTCAATTTTAAGTAAAACTGTATTTGTAGCTAATTGATATTCTAGATATTACCAGCTTACTTAGATAATTATAATCGTAGTTAAGTAGAATAACTAGTTACTTATAGCAATAACTATTTATCTCATGGTTGCCATTTTGATGGTTGCATGTCGGTCAACGACGAAGTGTGTGACCATTATTATGTAAGAACCTTATACCTACCATACCATAATTTCATTTATATAGATACATTCTTCCATGAAGAGTTTTGGCCGACGGGTGTCTAGTTTCAACCGTTCACCGGGCGTCTGCAATGTGATTCCGGCGTGCATCGTTCGTATGAAACATCACGATTGCTTCACACGTCGCCGTCTTCACGTATACCTATCGTACCTGGTTATATTTTATTTCAATGTTTTCCTATGGTTCGTAGATTGTGTTAATTAAGATCTGTGTCTCTTTCTTTCTTTGACTGACTACGGCCTCCTTATTACGAACTTGTGCCAACTACTTGGTGGTAGGAATATTTTCGAACGTGGTTGGCGACAGGGGAGTAATAGACAGGCGGCTTCTATAGAAGGAGTATTTTATACTCGCATCTCATTTCGCGTATTTTGCAAATGCGTTGCTAATGCTGTAGCTATAGCTACATTTACGTAATATCACTCATGGTCTATTACATATTAGCTGATGTGTTGTTTAAATTTATTGCTCCCTTTATTAGTTGACAATGGAATGACAAGGACAGACAATACTTAAACGTTACGTTAGCTAATTATGTGATTATAAAATAGAGGGTGTTAGCTGGCAATGTCAGCAGTGTCTTGGGAATGCAGGCAGTAATCTGGATCAATTTAAACTATCTATACATATGCCTATACATAAAACTATGTATTAGTACGTTTTGAACGGTTCTAAGATACCTCAACCGTTTTGATATATGTATCACATATTTCTGTTCGCTCAAACATTTCTATTAATAAAGATATCACGACAGACAACTTATGCTGGGTTTCTTTATAAATAAATAAATATTGGTGGACAACGCACACAGCACCGTCTAGCCCTAAACTAAGCTTAGCTTGTAATATGGTGACCAGATGGCCGATAGAGTACTATATATTTTGAAATACATATGTACATGAGATACGCTATAACATTGTAACACCCAGATACAGAACAAACCTATGTTCATCACACAAATGTGTGTCCTGGGAGGGAATCGAACCCTCAACCTACAGCGCAGAAGGCAGAGCAACTACCAACTGACAGGCTAGTCAATATGCAAACATAAAAATAGAAGTATTATTTCGTAATTAAGTGTCTATAGATGATTGTGAACATTTCTGCTTTTCTGTTGTTTCTAAAATTTAAAGTTAAGTCCTTTAAAACACCAAAATACAGAACAAGCTCTCATGACACAAATGGTGGGGATTCTTGACAACCCCTGTAAAGATGGGTGACATCGTATCAATAGGCGCATGCGTATAAAAGTTCACACCCATCTTTGCTTGGCGAATCAAAAACCCAATATATTGGACCTTTTCATGTCCATGGGGGCTTGTCCCCAACTCATTAATCATTTGCCGATGGGCTGTTTATCACAATACAAGATGGCGTGGACCTCACCATTAATAAAGTAGAGTTGGTTGATGTGGCGCCATTTATATCAAAAACTGCAAAGATTTCCAATTCTACTCCTGTGAAAAGACTAAACATGGCCCAATATATTTCAACGTTTTATCAAGTCTAAATTCTTAAACCCCATAAAAATATAAATAAGTGTTGATGGATAATGCACTCAACACTACCTAACTCTTAAATTAGCATAGCTTGTGTTTTGGTGACCAGATGACTGATAGAATACATTATATTTTTAAATACATTCTTATGATACTTTATAACACCCAGACACAGAACAAACACTTATGCTGATCACACAAATGTTTGTCTTGAGAGGGTATCAGAACCCCAATCTACAGCGTAGAAGGCAGAGCTACTAGGCTAATTAGCTAATAGGCTAGTTGAGCTAATAGGCTAGTTGGTAAATATACTGTTGGAACAGTGGGCGAAAGACTGTCTCAGATGCTGAAGATTGCGTGTTCCATTCCCGCCCCGGGAGAAATGTTTGTATGATCTGCAAGTCTCGGGTGTTTTTCTATGTATAATATGTATGTATACACAAAAAGAAAAAGTTTTTAAGTAGTATATCAGTCAATTATGGTACCTATAACATAATCTCTGCTTACTTTGGGGCTAGATGACGCTGTGTGAAATGTGTCCAGCATTTTTATTATTATACTAATGAAATGAATTGAAATATTATTTATTTGCTTGAACATAATGTGACACAATTAGGTATTTTAATAGTTTGTCCATTGTATGTCCTACCATATTCTTGGCATGCAAATTTTATCTGAAGTTTCTTTAATCTAGTTCTTAGATTTAGTTTATTTTCTTGGGAGATATATTAGCATGCATTAATAAATGAGGTAGTAATATACAATGTCATTTCATATTAATTAATAATAGTTAATAGGTAAAAAAAAGGTATTAATAATGTTTCAGTTTAGATGTCCCTATAATTAAAATAGTTACTAGTCAATAGGTAAAAAAAATATAACTATAAACAATATAGAATAAGTACAGGTACGTAGAAAACTTTCCACCGATCCATGATTGATTGTATTATACTCGTAGGTGTCATAAAACACAAATGGATATTGATGTCATAATACCTACCGATAAGATGGAATTCCATAGTAGATAACATGCGTTATCATTTTATCAATTAACATATCGCATGTGATTATCCCTTCACACCTCCAAAACTACTGTCATCACCATTTTCGTGTTAAATTAATCATCTTTGGCGCCGCTTTATCAATTGCAGAATATTTGCTCGATGAGTCAATATGGAAACGACAATTTATGTATCTATACTTAATATTATAAATGCGCAAGTAACTCTGTCTGTCTGTCTGTTACGTTTTTACGCCTAAACTGCTTATCCGATGAATTTTGGTAAAGAGATAGAACTTGTAGAAGAACATTATTATAAATATTTACGGGTATTTATCGCGTTTATTTACCTAGTTTTCCCGACGTTTCGACAGGTTTCAGTCATCCCGTGACCACGACAGAGTGTAAACCTGTCGAAACGTCGGGAAAAATAGGTAAATAAACGCGATAAATACCCGTAAATATTTATAATAAATTGTAGAAGAACATACCTAAGCTTTTTTAACACGTTTTATGGAGGTATCACGCGTGCGAAGCCGCGGGCAGCAGCTAGTATTAGATAGCTATGTTATAATATTAAATAGTATAGTTTTTGTGGATTACATTTTTGGAAATTTATCAAAATGGCGGAGATATTATGGGAGTTAAAAACGTAAAAAAAAAAAAATTCAGTCATTTCGAAAAATGTTCGTGAGGTCTACAGCTCACCGAGCCACTAGTTTAATAGTTCTAAAGATCTATAACACTGGTTCAAGAAGCCTTTTAATTGCACAAGTCACATTAGAGAATCGTAATATACAAAAATATGTCAAAAAGAACTATAAATCATTATAAGTGTTAACCAATTAAACTCGTAGTTTGTGCAACTGTTATTATCATCAAAAATTAGAATTTTACTAACTAGTTTTGTGGTATCCAGAAGTGTATGTGCCGATTGATGATTGTAATTAATTATCCGTGTAATATAATACCGCCGTGGTCGCTGGATGTGAGAATTGATTTATTTGCCGGTAAATTAATTTGTGAAAATGATTTATTGTTAAGTTTGTGGACAGAAGTGTTTAAACACAGACTAACTTTTTATCGCTTCTTTGATTGTGTGTATTTTAATAGTTTTGGAAAATTAAAATATTTTGAACAACATTTTTGAATTTTAAATGTTATTGTCAAAGTCAAAGTCAAGAAAAAAGATACTTTATTCAATACAATCACAAGGATCACTTTGAAACCTCTTACATACTAGGTGAATTTAGGTGTCAATTCCTTCTAACCCAAGCCCGAGAAGAACTGGTAAGAAGTAATATAAAGAAGTTCTGATTAATTAATTTATAGAAAAACTGAAATATGATATATACAGAATAATATACAATTACTTATAGATAAAAAAAAGTATTTATTTATATGAAATAATTTAAGTTTAACATTTAAATCAACTTTTATTAACAGAAATGTACAAAATAATATACAATAATATGAAATACACGTGAAACAGTTGAGCTATCTAAGGACCTTTTAAAACTATCATGGTTTTGCACATCATTTTCACTCAAAACGGGATATTTACCATGATATATGAGTTTTTCTGCTTCTCGATATTTCGGCACAGTTGCATGCGCCATGATCACGAGATAAACTGTGCCGAAATCTGCCGAGAAGCAGAAAAACTCATATATCATGGTAAATATCCCGTTTTGAGTGAAAATTATATCTAAGGACCGTTTAAAATGATCTAGAGATAGCTCAACTGATCCAGATCACTTCCAGAGGGCAGCGTTCCCAAGATACTGGTGGCATTACCACGTTGAATGGCAATGCTAATACGCTGAGCCAAATAGGAGCCAGCTCTTGGGATAAGCAACGTTAGATACGTTGCTTATCCCAAGAGCTGGCTCCAGACGCCGTGAAATAATTTTGATCAAATTAATATATTACCCAGCGTTCAGTTATCTGAACTTTTTTTCTATTTTCATGTAACCGTCTAGTTAAGAAAATAGAGTTTTAATTCATTAGTCTAAGTTACTTAGGTAACTTCGTAATATATTTTTACCATTTATTATTCTGTCATTGAGATCCCTGGTGATAGAGGCCCCGCCTTCTATTTCTAAGGTCGTGGGTTCGAATCCAGTCGTAAACCAATGGATTTTTCTGTTCGAACAATTTATGTACCTAACTCTCAAACGGTTCAGGAACTCATCGTGAAGAAACCGGCATATCGTAGAATCTAAAAAGCTTGAGATGAGATATGTGCAAAGTGCACGAAAGGAGCCTCTGAGGCGCACTTAATTCCTTCCACCACAATGGTTCGTCTTACTTACTAGTGGCATGATAAGAAGATGTAGATTCTGTAAATTAATGTTTTACCTTAGTGGAATATCTAAGTACAAATATTTTTCAATATCCAACTACATAAGGTAATAACCATGTTAACAGCTAGAAGCCGCAACAAGTAATAAGAACCACATAACATTGTGATAGCAATAACTAAACGCTGACTAGGTAATACACACGTCGACGGGCGAACTCATATCCATACAAATCGTTTTACTCTTGATTGGATTTACGAAACCGTTTGGTAACTGCTACCACGTGCAAGCTCCAACACGAGGATGAAAGCGAAACACGAAAGATTACACATCCCAATATTAACCTGTGGGTGTCCAAATAGTAGCATTGATAAGTTTGTCTCAGAATAACTAAATAAAATTAAAAAAAAACAAAAGTTTAAAAAGGAACGGGAGCTAACCGCGTTTTTAAAATTATTTCACGTCGTCTCGTCTGGTAGATACATTGCGTGATCCAAGAGCTGGCTCCTATCTGGCTCAGCGTTGAATTGGCATTCAACGTGGCAATGCCGGCAGTGTCTTAGGAACGCTGCCCTCTGGCAGTGATCTGGATCAGTTGAAGACTTAGATAGCTCAATTATAGTTTCACATGTATTTTATATTATTGCATATTATTCTGTACATTTGTGTATCTAATTATATCAAAATTGAACTCGCTGAACGTTGCTTAACCAATAAGCATGGTATAAGCCTTGTTAAGTTCTAAAATCTGTCACAGATTGAGTGATCAATTACAACAAACAGAATACAAATCCTTTAACACCTACATTGTAAGTTTACTTAAACCACTTATTACCATAGATAAATAAATATGTATAACGCCCTGCTAGGTAAAACTTCAAGTTGATAACAAATCAATCAAACGATAACTAATTGAAAGTGCCGCGGCTTTGCTTGAGCCGATTACCTTCCCGCAGTCGGGCAGAGCCCGGTTTGTAAACCTGGTTTAAACATAGACCTAAAATATCAAGCTTATTTTAATTCGAGGCGCCTTCGTTTTAATAAGCTCTAGTGTTGGTAACTTACCCTCACTGCAAAGGAGTAATGGCTAAGGTATTAATGTGTGGTGGATATAGGATGTTTGTTAACGTAAAACAATAATATTGAATAAAATAATAGAAAAAATACTATTTAAGAGACAGCTACTTTGATAACGCGAATATTTATTATCTTTATAATAAATAAAAAATTCTTATTTACTCAAATAAAAACATTAGTAATTAATATTGGCGGACATTGCACACAACACCATCTAGTCCCAGACAAAGTGTGTGAGACGTAGATACCGCTAGACTCGTTTACTTCAGCTACTTTCATAGCATTATGTCTTATGGCATTTTGTTGTGGGGGAGTGCTGCTGATATTAACACCATATTTGTGTTGCAGACGAGGGCTGTTCGTGCAATTTATAACATGGGCCCCAGAGAATCACTTAGAGATAAGTTTAAAGAAATTAATATTATGACAGTGCCTTGTCAGTATATATACGAAAATTTAATGTATGTGCACAAAAATGTTCATTTATTCAAAAAAAATTGCTATTGTTAAAAAATTGTTAGGCTCGCTAAAGTTAATAAGTCTTTTATAGGGCAAAGTGTACGCTATAACAAGGTCCCAAGCGACGTGTTAAATTTGTCGATTGGCAAATTTTAAAACGTAATTAAACAGAAACTGTCTATTAAAGCATATTATAAAATATCTGATTATTTAGATGACCAAAAAGCTTGGGATGAATCTACTCCAACTCGACTCGGCATCCGTAACAAAATTGTCACGAATCATACAAAAAAGTGTTAAGACCAGACAAGTTTCTTGCCGGATTCTTCTTGAACTGGGGTTAGGAGGAACCGGCACCTAGATTCACTAGCATGTAAGAAGAAGATTCAAAGTGGTCCTTGTGATTGTAATGAATAAAGTTATATTGAATTTTGAATTTTTGAATTTTTATGAATTATTAATACATACCTACCATACTTACAAAATACACTTATTAATTAAAGCAAATACATCTTTATTAAAAAATGTACAAAACAATATACAATAATATAAAACACATATTAAACGGTTGAGTTATCTATCACGTTGAATGGCAATGTGTAGGCCTTATCGAGATCGGCATATTTAAACCTTTTGAGGTCCTCGGCACATTCAGCAGCCGCACTAACCTACCGGAAGTCCACGGCAGATGAGATGCGACCAGGATGCCTACGCAAGTATCAAATAAATTAATTTAATTTAATTTATAAGCATAGCTTGTATTATGGTGACCATATGACTGATAGAATGCCTAAATATTTAGAATATAATTAATTTATATATAATGTGTATTCCCTCTAAGTATTCCCCCGAAGTAAGCGCTTGTGTTAATAATACATAACACAAGATCTGCTTATTATACATAGAATATAAATAATAGAATATATACATAGAAAAACACCCAGACTTGAGATAAATACTTGTAGTATGGGTAACTTATGAACGCCAGTGCTTTTATTATATCGGTGGACAACATGCAACATGCTAATCTGCCGGTCTAATTGGTGCAAATGTAGAAACTGCGTCTCGTATCTTATAATAAAGTAAATGTCTACTCTACCGTCGTAATTTGAAAAACATCAAATACCTATAACTATTTAATAAAAAATGAGTGCTCGCCTAGTAAGTACTTATTTAGTATTTACTCGTTTCTGCCCGGCGCTTTGCCCGCGTGGTACCTTCATGAAGTAGCCAATTATTCTCCTGGTCACAGACAAGAGGCCTTTTTTAACCGACTTCAAAAAAAGGAGGAGGTTCTCAATTCGGTTGTTGAAGTGAAAACTTCTTTTAGCGCGGTATGCATATTTTTAGATGAGGTAAAACCTCTGGATTCGCGACACCGTTACCGTCTGGGGCGAGACGCAGCCAGCTGCCATGCTCGCCCCATTTGATTACAAACCTTAATTCACATGTTTACAGTCTACTTTTGTATGGAGAAGTTTACTGAGTTAGGTTCTTTAATATAGACGCAGCCGCCTGCCGCGCTCGCCCCATTTGTTTATAAACCTTAATTCACATGTTTACAGTCTACTTTTGTATGGAGAAGTTTACTGAGTTAGGTTCTTTGATATATTATCTACATTCTGAACAAAAAATATTGCATCATCTGTATTTGTTCAGTATTTGATTGGCAGTCGCCATAATTACTGATTTTGAAGTGATTTATTACTAAACTCTAACGCGCCAAAATAAGTTTTCACTTCTGTCGGCACTCCCGGAGTGCAACCCGATTTTTTTTTAAATGTTTGTGACCTCATAGCTCTGTCGTTTATGGACCGATTTGAAGAAAACTTTTGTTATGTGATTTCTCCGATTGGTCCCATTGAAGTTTCATTAAAATTGATACAGTAGTTAGGTTTTTAAATCAAATAGCTGGAAAAAATATGTCATCCAAGTAAACGAAATTCCGTATTTTCCAGGGGAGTTTACAAATTTCAAAAATAAAAACATATTCCCAAAGATTAAAATAAATATATTTAAAAAAAATATTCTAATTTTCATTCAATAAAGCCGGTTTACTTTTTAGTATTTAAAACGTAATTATATAATCACACATAAGTTAACGAATTGTTGAAATCTGTTGCTATCTTTATTCCTTGACATTAGAATGACAGTGACAGATCATACTCTAGCTAACAATATAAATATAGGACATCCACACTTGAAAACGTCTCGACATTTTAATAATATATTTTTACTTTTGTTCACCTCAATACTGGGGTTGTTTACAATTAAATCAATTTCAGGTGGTACGAAATTCACCGGGCTACCTGTCTAGTTTAGTAAAAGTAGGGGAAAAGTCATCCCCTTGTTTCTCAGCCGAGCGCTTGCTCGATGCTCGATGCACTATGAACTCCTCACTCGTACTTTTTTATATAAGTACCTACGATACCTCTTGTGTAGTTTAGATTAATATGTAATAGTTTATACTAATATAAGACTAATGTTATTGTATGTATTATGAATTAATATATCCTATTTATTGCTATCCCATTTTATTACGTAGTACCTGGATGACCGAGCTTTGCTCGGTATAAAACACGGATAAAACGACGTTTTCTAAAAATGAAACCGATCGACAAATCGATTTGATCGATTTAACGCCTCCGAAACCCCGTACATACTAAATTTCATAAAAATCTTTGGAGCCGTTTCCGAGATTCAGGTTTATACATATACAAGAATTGCTCGTTTAAAGGTATTAGATAGATAATTAATAACTATTTTGTATTTCTAATATAATTTGGATATTAGTAGTTTCATTTTAGATATGTTTTCTTTCTATTTGTACTGTTATATCTCGTAGATTATGTTAGCACGCCTACTTACAGGCAGGTAAAGAATGCTATTAGCATTAAGCTCACCTTTTGCACATTTGTCCATACATTTGTAAATAACAAATAAAAGTCTACAATCCATTATAAACCAAAGTATTAAAAATTTTTTAAACATCAAATAAATGCCGAGTGCAAACTAGCCAGTGCGTAATACTCATAAGAACCAGACTAAAGCCACTCCTCTATCATGTAGCACAGTGTTCCATTCATATATCTGTCGATTCTGTCGTCGCCTGAAATGTGTGCCTATCAATGATTCCGTATGCTCTACTGGCCTCATGCAATAGAGCTGTCACATCAGTCTTGCACGGACATTGTCATAACTGTCAAACTGATAGTAAACATGGTTTATCTTAGGTTTATTTCAAAGAATTTGGACACGGTTACACTATCTACAGTAGTTTCTGTATTATGTATAAAGGGAAAGTTATTTATAGGTACATAATAATAATCGAATAAATAAATCGATTGTCGTGCGTTTGTTTTGCAAAATCCTGAAAATGACTCGAACGATTTGAATATATTTTTTTGCTTTGTTCGTCCGATTCTGGGGTAGTTTTTAGGTGGTACAAAGTTCACTGGGTTCACTGGGTTCATCTATTACAATATGTTATTATTATCATATGTCTTGTTTCTTTCTTGTATATTGTGTGTTGTGTGCAAATAATTTTCTGTCTACCTATATGAAAAAAAGTCCCTAGTTCTCTTAGCTTGTTGAGTTTTGACTTTGAGTCAAAATTGAGTAAAATTTTTTGGCTCAAAGACGGATGATCTTTAGCTTCACTGTTTGAAGTAATATAAAATCTGGTGCACAGCCGAGACTATCGGAGGTAGTAACTTCAACTCTACAACACCAATAGCGCTTTAAATCACAATCAATTTATCGGAAACAAACGAATTAGCATTGCAAATCTAACCAGTAGCTCAGTATCGGAAAGACACGACTATCAGCGGAGCGTAACCAACCTATCTCGTACAACCATCGTGACACATTCCGCTGATTGTAGCTAGTGATGCTGGTGGAAGAACAAAGCCGGAAAACTGATCAAACTATTTAAAGAAAGAACATAATATTTCTGTTTAGTAAATACTGACTGATAATCAACGTACAAGTTCAACTCAAATACTATATACAATTCATAAATGCATAAATTTTATATTTCTGAAACATGACACTATATGATATTCTTATTGTTCAATTCTAAGCAAAACCAAGTATCTGCTACTGTTACATTTGATGTTACCCTGCTATGACTATGTGAATAATAATCAATCAAATCTTATCCTATTAAAAGCAGAAAAGGTCCTAAAATAAACCCCTAAGGTGCACCCCTGAGTTTTAAGCCTTAGCGACCTTAACACTCATTAAATGTATTTAAAATAACCGGACAACGAGGATAATCTGGCTTATCTGGCCTTCAGTGAACACCCTATAAACATAACAAACTAAATACTAGAAGGTGCTTAAGTAAAAACAATCTGATTAGTTGGTCCAACGGCCTTGCCGTATCGACAAATCATGGTACACAACCAGGGTATTTCAAATCTGGATAAATAAATAGGCAGCGGCTTCAACTGATTGTATTTAGATGCAAATTTAAAATAAGTACCAAGTGTATAACTCACGTCTGTGGCTTTCAGGGCCGTATTCCAGAACAATTATTTTTTTGATAGCATTTTATTCAGAGATCAAAGAATTTATGCTTATTTCAGGATCTTAGTTTATGTTTTGTTTTGATATACGGTTCTATGGCATGATTTGTGCATGTCTGTGGACAACTCCAGATGCCGTGCCCTCTGAAGCACTTAAATAAAATCCCACTGCCACTTATCTTAATAGTGACCTTTGAAATGGTTTAAAATGGCGTACATAAAATGAATCCACTAGCATACCATAAAGAAGTAGAAGTATTGAATCTGCAAAAAAAACGCAGGGTTTTGCGTAAAGGTAACCCTGCGTTTTGTTTGCAGATTCAATACTTATATTCAATAGTATTTCAAATGGATCATAGATAGCAGGAATTTGATTGAAACAGGTACAGCACTACACGAGATTCTTGTTAGAACGTGTCATAGTGTCAAGGTCTTTAAGGAGTCCATAGACATTGTGACCTAACAGAGCAAGATCATAATAAAATGCTTCCGGGTAGATTCCCAACGGGCTTCTAACGGATAGACAGGACAGAAAACACAATCCTGAATGAAATGGCGACTGTATGTATGTATGTATTGATGTATTCCAAAAGTATGTATTGAGAATGTATTTCAAAAGTATTCTCTTTTGGATTTCAGGATTTGATCTCAGCACTAGGAACATATTTATTTCGCACCATTCAAATTTGACAATTATTATCTAGACTTCTCTAGATCGCTGAGTATTGGTAGTAATGATCTGGATCATTTGATTTATCCAAAGAAATATTCAATCGGTTCTTATATACCTAGCTCACATGTTTCACTCTTATTATTTGTCGATGGAGACACCGATATTAACTTACCTTCTAATAGAGTTGCCAGTTCTACACATGAATAGGCCTGCGTGTTGAAAGGATCAATCTCCGGAGTGCTACCACCAGCCCTCTCTGGTTCTATCAGGTTACCACCAAGCCGATCAGCATTAACCTTACGAGATAGTTTCCAGTTTGTTTTGTCTTCAAACCGCTTTATGATAAGATTAATAGATACTCCAGTACCAGCTTGTACCTGAAGAAGCTTGCTAGGCACAGCATCCATCAAAATAAATCAGCCACGTGCAAAAGTCGCGCTTACGAGGTTGCGGTTTCCACAAAATATATTATACTTATTTGTTATAAACTGTTTTTTTCTTTTGTTCTGTTTCTGTTTGAATTCATCCATAATATTATTTTTGTTGTGTCTAGTGTTTTGTGTTCTCTGTGTATTATGTATCAAATAAACAATTTATATTATTTTTTTCCTAATGGTTTTATTTACCGTTTGCAAGCACTGACATTGCATTTTTTTTTTAACTGAGAGGTTAGTTTAGGGTTAACTTGGGAGAGTTGCGTTATAAAGAACTGTCTATTTGATTATCCATCCGCAACACTGTTGACCCACGGGAGTACAACAAAACGGCGGTCTTTACTAAAAGTTATTTTTCTGTGTAAAACTTCCTGCATCTATCCACATTGCACAACAGCAGAAAGATTGAATAAAATTTCCTATTGTAAAGTATTTACTCCAATGAGTTATTATGCAAGAAAAAAAATGGCGGACAAGAATATTTGTTTACAAAAAGTTCGAAATATGAATTGATTCAGTGCGGCTATTTACACTCGAAGCAAAGAAGCAGCAGCACAGATAAAACATCTGATAATTCGCATCAATTGTAGTAAAAAAAAGATGCTTCTCCTGAATTGATGATGAATGAATGAGTGAAGACTTGACTCACGTTATCTTGATAAAATATTTCAAACTAGTGTACCCATTTGTAGGTATTAATAATTTATAATATTTAGATATTAATTACATTAGCATTCTTGTATTTGGAGTAACGGAAACTAAATGACAAGCAAGACCTAATATATATTAAGTTATACAATAGTGCTGCATAATTCAAGGGTTCTGCCCGTGATAGAAAAATAAAACTAATGCAGTCGGTGCCAAAAATCACAGAACGCAATTCGTGGAAGGCTACTATGACATTCTGATATACCTGCCTTGAAAAGAGAAAAACTTTCTTAATAAATTTGCATGCCAAATACTATGCTGGCTTCTCTTTTTGTCACTGAATTCGCATTGCCATAAAACAAGGCAATGCTGCCAGTGTTCTAGACACGCATCAGATGACTACCAGACCGACTGGATTATTTATGTGAAAAGTATGGAAGTATGTAACAAGAAGCCGGTGAAATTCGTGCTATTTGTTTGACCAATGAGCGCGCGCGGTGGTAGTGTTGACCGTCCGATGACACTAACCCATTTTCCGAACTGTCAGCCAAGAGTGTGTGCGTGTGTGTGATGAGAAATAGAATGAGGAATAGAGAAGGAGAACGCATCAGGTGTGCGCTTACACTCAGCACAAAATTTCATTGGAGCACGACTGGACCCACGTGTTAAGGATCGGAAGACGACTACCACGAGACCACTAGTGCTCTTGGAAAAAACCTTTTTGTAATACTTATACGCCAGTACAAAACACAAATATCAAATACATTTTTCGTAATACAGACGTGTTTCCAAGTTCTAATATTCCATTATTATTTTACTTCTGAGCATAGACAGACTCTAGATCAGATAGATACAAATTTAATATTCAACAACAAATTAAACCGACAGGCAGACATCAAAGAAAGTTTGGGATAAAAGAGGATGCTCGTTTAATCCTTAAGTCTTTTAAACACAGATTTAAAATATTTATTAATTTCTGTTCTAATAATAAAAGTGGTTATGAATATGTTTCCATCTCTCGCTCTAAGTAACATGGCGCGATCATTTATTAAAATATCAATTGACTTTGTCGTTGAATTGGAAAACGTTCCATCATTATTGTGCTGTAGGGTAAGAGCCACTGTCGACTAAAGCACAAAGAAAAAAAAGAAAGCCAAACAAACCCAGCGCTTTTGTGCCATCTTTTTGAACAAGTTAATGAAACCCTGGAGTAGACTTGCTTATCTGTGTAAAGCAAGCGTGTAGTGAACATTTAGCCGTCCAAGTAAAAATAGTTTTTTTATTTTTAGTAACGTATTAGCGATTAACGAAATTAGTTCAATTTCCGTCCATGATAAACATTTGTGTGATGAACATAGGTGTTTGTTATATTGTGTACATAAGTATCAATATATTAACAACTTAATAAATATCTTTTCAATTATCTGAGTCCCATAGCTATACTTAGTTTGGGGCTAGATGGTGCTATGAAAATTGTCCAGCGAATTAACAAGCTGAAGTGGCAGTGGGCAGGACACATATGCTGCAGAACCGATGGCCGTTGGAGTAGATTGGTTCTTGAGTGTAGTGCGCGTGTCAGTTAACGTAGTATAGGGCGTAGTGGGAGAGGCCTATGTCCAGCAGTGGACTGACACGGGCTGATGATGACGATGAACTTGCAAAAACTTTACTATCAGCGGAAACCTGTTATTGGCTTTCTGTTTTTATGTAATTATTTAAATTTAACGTGTATAGCTGTATAAAAAATTCAGGTACCTAAACTAAGCTCAGTTTAAACAGCTATTTCTACTGATTCAAATCTGCTATGCTTTAGCTGAAACCGGCCTGTAGCTATCACGTACTTATTAGTTTTGGCGCCGTGATCTGTCGATATTATAAATTGAGTATCGTTGCAATTATGAGTTTACTTAATAGATTAGATCGTGTCTGGAGGCACACCTTCAATACCTAGGACACCTTTTTGTGATTAATCAAAATTATTTTATATCTCACCTCCAGCGGTAACTGATAGAGCTACACCAATACCAATAGAGGCTCGACTTTATAGCGAAAATTTAGTGATTCCTTAACCTTTTCAGGGTTCCAAAGTCCAAAAGGAAGCTCTATAGTTTCGGGACTAGATGATATTGTGTGCATTGTCCTGCAATATTTATTATTATTATTATTAACTTGTCTGTATGTATTTATGTCCGTAATCAGAGTAATCTTAAACTTAAAACCTAACCTTGCTCGCAGACTTTAAGTTGTATGGTAATTTTTCACAGTAACATTTATAAGTAGCTCCGGCAAAGCTATAAAATGAATAATTAAAAAAATAATTAAATGAAATAAAAATAAAAAAAAATTGAGCGTATCTCCCTTAGATTGATTTTTCTTTTATTTTTCTACCTCATCTTGTCTCATATCACAATGATAGGTACTTTAAGAGGTTTGTTGGTCAGTTTTTGGACACAGAAATGCATTTGTTTAATATTAAGCATTGAAGTGGTAATACTTACCATTTTGTGCTAACATGATGGTATTTAATTGGTTAGTGACCTGACTATTGGTCATTCTTGTCGCTACTGACTTTGAAAGCCTTCAAATTTTCAAAATTCTGACCATTTTAGAAATCGTATCTGATTAAAATTGTATAATCGTATTTTAGTGATCTCAGTAATAATATCGTATAAACTTTTCAGAGTAAGAGTGCGTATAATGCTTATTTTTTAGTTTAATACTTTCATAATTATTACATACAATTGTAAATTTATTTTGATAAAACTGACTGTTTTGATTAAAATTGTAAGAAACATTGAATCGAAATTATTTTTAACAATAAATTAATTGCAAGCAGTAACAGTTAACGTAAACGAAACGAATGATTTCTCGAACTAAAATTCGTTGAGTTAAACTAGTCTGGCGCATGTAGTAACCAATTTAATATTGAAATTGAAATTGATTATTTATCATGCCGAACCTACTTCGATTAGGTGCTTTAAATAAATTCAACTCGAAATTAAACATTGGTGCAGCTTCTAGTATCAAAATAATTTAAAGTTGGAGGTGCTATTTGGGAAACTTTTGCATATTCACTAAATACTATTGGGTTTGCTATAAGGTTAATATCCACCAAAGCGGGTAGAAGAGTAGACGTGTAAGTCGTAAGTTCACTACCAGTACTGTCAACTACAAGGCGTCTACTCGACTAACCTATTTCGATACATCGGGACGATAATGTCATTGATATTGATAATGTTTGGGTGTTTCTATGTGTAATATGTGTGTATTTATAAAAAAAAAGTAAGGAGTATAACAGTTATGTGGTTACCCATAACACAAGCTTTGCTTACTATGGGGCTAGACGATGCTGTGTGAAATGTCCGGGATTATTTATTTCAGTACAGAAATTTTCGTCGAATACAGTTGAATTGATAGTTGTTTAGCTGTCAAATTAAAATTATCGTATGGTATGTTGTGGAGGATTACGAAAGGATAATCCGACAATCGATTATTTTATTTTATTTCTGTTTCGTAAACAAACAATGCGCTCTTATATTATTTATTTTTCTCGATTTATTTCCGTTTTTTTTAGATAATAATTTTATTTAATTTAATAAAAGATTTGAGTTTCTCTGTGATTCGAGCAAGAATAATCCGTACAATTATTTTATATGAAAGGCAGCATTTTATAACAAAAAACAAATGACAAACGACAAGATACGACTTTGTGACATACTATAAACAATATAGACACTGGCAAAGTTGATATTATTATGTCATTAACGAAGGATTCGAAAAAGAAACCGATTATCAAATGGCCGTTTCATCGTGACAAAACATGTAGAGAAGGATGTTGATGATGTGATGATTGTCTCAATATATCGTTCATCGATTTCAAGAGTAAACTCTTTAATGATTTTACTTAATATGCTTTAGTGGGTACCAGTATTTAGGGCTATCGTTCAACGATTGTAAGAATCCATATAATTATTTTAAGCGATACCTTAGGTCAATGTCACAGTGGGCGCGGGTGTGAAAGCGAGCGAAATTATGCACGCTGCCTTATTTGGTGAGTGATATGATAATGTACTGTTGTGCACGAAATAAATAACGTTGAAACATTTTTATGAAACGTCCAGTTGCAATTAATTTCGAATTATACAGTTGGTGTTTTTTTTGTAAGCCAAACGAGGGCGTTGCTATACGCACCACAGTGCAGGTATCATTATTTTACAGTTATTGTGTATTAGCTTCTATTCGTGGCATAGTACGATTCGTTCGTTCGTTCATTCGTTCGCACGTATGGTAGGGAAATAAAAAGTAGCCCCTATGCTATTCCGAGTTCCAGGCTACATCTATACAAATTTACATCCAAATCCATTCAACTAGTAAAGCGTGATTGCGCTACAAACAAAAACACAAACAAATTTATAATAATAGTAGGATTATCTATTTTTAATTCAAATTTCGAGATGAGAATAGCCTATTTACTTGTTTTTTGAATGCTTCGGTAACGGTATTTTTAAACACTCGCGCTTTACGAGTATATTCATATTACTTAAATTAAAAAGCAATAAACAATTTTTTAAACTATAGCTGAAACATTACATAAGTGACGTTACTAACATTAGAAGCATCCTCTAACTTAAACGAAATGATATGATATTTACAGTTTCTTATACAATTGATGATTTCAGCAGAGAGTTTAATAAATAATATGGGGCCCAGAATAGACCCTTGAGGTACCCCCTTATTTACTAAAACTTCGTCTTCAAAAACTTCTTATGACTCAGTTTCATTTTCTAGACGGTAGTTTAAGATAAAGTAGGAACCTACCAATTGAGGTTTGTTGGATGCAATTTCTGGAACTCTTTTAATGGTGTGCCATAAGGTTTGTGGTTATGAATTACGTTTAAATAGGTCAAAAGACAAAGGGTCGTACTGAACAACGGCAAGCTAAATACCATGCCAGAACTGACCAGAGATCGTTAAAATAATAAAAGATGAGCTTGTGGATACTTTGGGGCTATTACAAAACAGACCATGGGTTAAAATTGACAAATACCGTTACAAAAAATATACTTACCGTTTAAGTCAATTCCACAGACACAGACACACAGATACACAAATACACAGACACAAAAGGTACACAGAATCATAGATACACATGTAAAACTAAAATAACACCTTTCTGTAAAAATAAATAACTGAATTTTCACGCAAAATGGGATATTTGCCATGATTATGTGAGTTTTACTGCTTCCCGATATTTCCGCGCAGTTGCATGCGCCATGATCACGAGATAATCTGAGTAAAAATAATGTTCAAAACCATGATAGTTTCAAAAGTAAAAAAAAGTCCATAAAACCTTTAACTTAAATCGATTGTGATTTTTTTTACATAACTGTACCTTACCTACCTGTCAAAAACGAATCATGCTTCTGTTTCGTAAATTGAAAGACCATAAATTGTACATAATAACGGGTGAGGAAAGAACCCACAGACCGTTACAAGAGGTGCCGACAGAAAATGGAAAATATTTGGAATTTTTTAGATTTTTTATGCATCAAAACTTTGTTATTTATAAAAGTTATTTGATTGCGTGTTTGTAGGATATATATTTTAACTAGCTTTTCTCCGCGGTTACGCACCTATATAAAAAGTAGCCTATATGCAATACCAGGTCACAGATTTCATCTATATCAAAGTTACATCTAAATCCGTTCAGTCGTTAAAATGTAGTGGAGTCACAATTCACACACTTTTTTTACGCGGATACCACGCGTGCTATGCCTTGGGTTGAAATTAGAATATACAGAGGTACAGAGAAGAAAAAAAGAAAATCTCTTTTGCTTCTACCTTTTCTCAGCTAATCGGCTGAATGAATCTTATTGAAATTTGATACAGATATAGCTATCTAAACTGAAGCTGACGATGGCATATTTAAACTAAAATTATAAAGAGAAAATTCGATTTTTTGTTTGTTTGTAAAGGATAAACTGAAAAACTACTCAAAACTCAAAAAATATTTTACTTATAGAAGGCTACATTATCAGAGCGTAACATGGATAGTATTATATATATTATTAAAAAAAAAGAGACGAGAACCCTTACGAGAATTGCAATAATATTTCCCATGCAGCCAAGTTTCGCAAGTTTCGTCAAGTTTCGCACTTCGCATGGGTGCACCCCATGCGTAGTGCGAAACTTGACGAATCGCTACTTATTAAAACATTTACTAAAATATTGTGTTTGAGAAATGATACTGGTAGCATAGTGGAAGCAGACCTTTGGCCAGCAGCAGTGGGCCACAACCAATAAAAAATTAAATTGTTGTTTACAAACTTACCGAAAAACAGAATAGAATAAAACTCTTGTTTTAAGTTCGTTAACACTCAATCACGTGTCACATAAATCTGACACGATTCAAGAGTTCAAGCTCTGTGTTCCATTACTATAATTGCATTCCAGCGTGGTTTCCAGCGAGTCGGGCGCGAGTCACTCCACTCGGCTTGCAATGTTAAATGAGTTTATAAAGCTGATTAATAAGGTTTCAAATTGTATATCTAAACGTTGGTAGTTGGTATTACGTTTTGAGATATGTCACGATACGTTTTTGACAATCATCATTTGCAAGAAAATCTCTCTTTAACCTTTATCCCCAAGAATTAATAGGTACTGGGAAAAAGACTGAAAATTAATTACAGCTGCTAAAAAAAACATAGTTTATAAATAACAACTCAGTAATGCATCAATAAAAAAAAAGCATTTCAAATAAATTTTCTATTACAATCTCCTTACGTAAACAAGGTTTGTTCATCGAATAAATTGACCACTTCCGCTCTGAATAACCAATGATATTCTCGCATTTTTGAAGCACGTCTCCGCTATCACTACATAGTATAAAACAAAGTCGCTTCCCGCTGTCTGTCTGTCCCTAAGTATGCTTAGATCTTTAAATCTTCTATCTTTAGATCTTAGATTTTGATGCGGTTTTTTTTAATAGATAAAGTGATTTAAGAGGAAGGTTTATATGTATAATACATGTATAATATAGTAGAGAAACACTGATAATTTTAGAGGTTTCTTATGATATTAGACATTCTGTAGTATATTTAGTAGTATATTAATATCAGCATTGCACCCGTGCGAAGCCGGGACGAGTGGCTAGTTCACTCTAACACGACCGAATTAATTAAACGTCTATACAGCCAGACTTCTAAAGAGTCAGATTGCAATGTCAGTTGAAGTGAAACATGTACGCAGTAGGTTCTATTATCTCTACTTACGAGTACTATAATAAATATGTGCGGTCCACGCGTTTAGGGTCAATGTATAGAATTTCGATGTTGTAACTTTATTTTGATTGATAGATAAGGCCCGATATTCATGAAATGGAATCGCTAAAGCTAAACTAACTTTTGCTTTGTTTTTAGTTATTTTAGTGCACAATATTGATTATATGCTAAAATAATATTACAATCTAGCTAAATAAGCTTAAGAGTAATTTTGCTTTGACATAGTTTAATAAAATTATACCTAAGAATGTGTCCAATTGCACTTTTCTTACAGTCTCTAGTTAAGGGGAAGACACTTTTTTCTTGTGTTTTTATGTAGTTACTTATCACTTCACTTTTGTTAAACTACACTTACTAAAATGGCTTTTTCCATTTGAGCTTTCTTACAATGTCCGGGATGTGATAATTATAATAATAATAATACCGGACATTTCACACAGCATCATCTGGCCCCAAAGTAAGCAGAGCTTGTGTTATGGGTACCACATGACTGATATACTACTTAAATACGTTTTTTTTTTAGGCTAGAAGTAACAAGCATACGGCATACCTGATGGTAAATGGTTACCGGAACCTAGGAAGCTTGTAGGTAATACCAGGAGGTATCACACGCACGTTGCAAGTCTGAGACCTAGGCAGATATCTGGAACTGTGGTGGTATAGGTACCATTTAGGTAGGCCTAACAAGACGGAATCTTGCTGTAGAGTTGTATCACAGGTAAGTGAAAGCAAAAGTTAATAATAATAATAATAATAATGCCGGACATTTCACACATTTCAACAACATCGGGCCCCAAAGTAAGCAGAGCTTGTGTTATGGGTACACATGACTGATATAATACTTACCTATATACTTATTTTTTTTGTATCTACATACATTATACATAGAAACACCCAGACCCGAGACAAATACTTGCAGATCATACAAACATTTGTCCCGCGGCGGGAATCGAACCCGCAACCTTTTGTGTCTCAGCCGGGCCTTGGCCCACTGCGTCACAGAGGTCGTCACACAAATGTTTTTTTCTCGCGTCTAGAAGAACGCTTCATCATGCGCAACTCAGATTCACCTACAGCTAGATCTTTTTTTTAAACGACTTCAAAAAAAGGCGGAGGTTCTCATATATATTTTTTTTGTTTCATACCTCATAAACTAAATTTCTACACTAAACAAACTAATTTTCCATAGGAATTTAGTCAAAATCGGTTCGATAGTTTGGTTTTTAAATGAATTAAATCAGTTTTGGAAAAAAATGGCATCCAACGAAATTTCGTAATTTTATATACATGAAGTCAGTATTTCTTTTAGTTTTTAAAATGTAAATATGTTATTATTATGTTGGAATAATAAGAGTACAAAAATCGTTACAACGATATAAAAGTACAAAAATCGTAATAACGATATAAAAGTACAAAAATCGTTATAACGATATAAAAGTACAAAAACCGTCATAACGATATTACGATTTTTGTACTATTATTGATCAAACATAATCGCGTATCGTTTTGCAGAGTAGAGTTTCAGGTTCGGCCCGCAATGTTGCGATATTGTCTGCCAATTTTAATGCTGAATCACAACGCTCGATTGTTTCTATACCCGGTTCTTCGACAGAATTTATAAAGAGCTTACTTTTCACGTATTCAAATGACTAAACTTGTTGGGATCGGCGAATACTATACACACGATATGCTGGCAATTCTGTTGTTTCGCCGGACTAGCTAAAATTTTCTAAAATATGGACAACCTTATTTTGCTACTAATAAAGTTTAAATTAGAGTACCCGTTTTAAATCACAGTTCTAAAATAAGTTAAAATTATTTTTTGTTTTATTGCTATAATTTTTATTTCAATTAATTTCTTTATTGAAAATAATGTATAGAGGTGTTGATAGAAACTGCGGAAAATAGCCGTAGTTTTAATCAACACTTCCATACATGATGATTAAATTGAGCTAAAACACGTCAGTTACGCGTTAATTTAGTAAGTGTCACTAATAAATGTTATTCTAATTCAGACTTTAATGCAAACAAAATAAGACCGTTTTTGTTTTAGAAAATTTTAGTTACTCTAGCGAAACAACTGAATTGAGGCCATTGAAGGTAATTCTGTAATTTCGCTTGACTAACTCAAATTTCCTATGAACTGAAAGACCTTATTTGCATTTAAGTTCAAATAAGAGAAATAGAACATAAATTAGTTTTAAAATAAGTTAAAATGGACATTTTATGCCTTCATGAGTTGTTTTGCCTGATATTTACAGGTGTTTTTAATTTCAGAAGAAGAGATCCATAACAAATAAGAAAGTAAATAAATCACTATGTGAGTAGTTCAAGCTACTCAGTAGTTCAGGCACCAACCACAAATCCTGATGATTATATGATTATATTAATATTTTGTTCTCTTCGGATACAAGGTTCGTATAATTATGGTCAAAGATCACAAGGTAAGTTTGTCTACCAATTAATAAACATCTCTTTACATGATGACTAAAATGAGCTAAAACACCTCAATTTAGTACATTTAAGATGTTTATTTTAATAATGTTACTCTAATTCAGACTTTGGTGCAAACTAAATAAGAACATAATTATTTTACGAAGTTTTAATTAGTCCGGTAAAACGACATAATCAGGGCCAATATTAAATGCGAAAACACATTTCACATTTTCCTATTTTAGGTCAGTGAACTTATTGCAAAAACCCTTTCCTTGCCGTTCCTCCTAACCCTAACAGTTGCAACTTTAAAACCATTGCGTAAATAATATCAAAATCACGTTAACTTTAGCGGGAGCAAAAAGAAGCAGGTTCTTAATTCGACTATATTTTTTTTTATGTTTGTTACCTCATAACTCCGTCATTTATGAACCGGTTATGAAAAAAAACAATTTCTTGTGAAAGGGTATACTTCCCGATTGGTCCTTAATAAATTTCATAAAAATAATTTCAGTAGTTAGGCTTTTAAATAAAAAACACTGAAAAAAATATATCATCCACTTGGATGAATCCATTTTGATATTTTGCTTTCTATACATGAAGTCGGTTGTCTTTTTAGTTTTTAAAACATTATAATTACATACAACCTAAGTCTAAGAAAAGTCTAAGTGAAGCGAAGAATAGCTTATTTTAGTACCTAAAAATATAATCGTATGGAAGGTGTCAGTGTCATCTTGTCAATCGCTTTGTCAGATACCGGCCCTTACACTGGCACGCCCTGAGGTCGTCGACTACACTGCTTTAATTGCTAAACTATTAGGTACCTATAACCCTTAGAGCAACATACCAAACTAAATCTTCGAGGAAACTGGAGCAACAACATTCGCAGTCGATTTGAATGTCGCGTATAGTCAAGCCAATAAATCACTGGATCGGAGTATCGGTGACAAAAGTCGTTTGACATTTCTTGAACAGTTCTAGACAGTTACGACTTTGGTTACGACGACGACGAAATAAGTAGATTTGTAATGATTTGCGCTTTTGGATTTGAGATTGCGAATGCTTCGTTTTAGAACAAAATATTTATCGTACTTGCGACATTATATCACAATGATTAATCGCCTTTCTTTATAACACAGTTAGACTAAACAATCTTTTTGAATTTATATATCGGTTTTAGGCGTCCTATATTTTTGTGCATAATCGGTTTTGGACTTGTGACTATGATTGTACCCTATTTCACCTGTAAACAGATCGTAACTTTGATCGGCTGGTACGCATCGAGGCGGGGCGAATTCAAAGGTAATTTGAGAAGTATATAATTTAAATGCAGATTTGTTATTGTAAATATGTAAAAAAATGTGTTTATAGTTTTTGATCGTGACTTCTGATGTATGGCACATATAGTAGGTATTCAATTGAAAATATTGTGGTTGGAACTCATTTTATATTATTTAACGGCTACTTGCCATTCGTCAGAACATTACATTAAAATTTATTGAGATAAGGGTAGCCTATTTTTGATCTTGATCTGGCTTTGGCTGGTTAACTATCCGAATACTTTTAATTTGTTTAATTTGTTGCTTAGTATACCATTTTTACCGTCGCAAAGAACTTCTTGTATATCTTAATGGACATGACAAGCAGTTGTCTGTTAAATCTCAATTTACAAGGCAGTTTTTACACTATTTCTTTGTCCAAGCAATTAAAAGGACCAATGAACTGGCTCTTCGTTTTCTTAAGGACCAATGAAGAATTACGAGGCCGGCAATCACCAGTATTAAGATTTATTCGCCCTAATCGATCCAAGAATTATGGGCGTAATCATTTAATTCGATAACATTTATCTGTCTGACTGTACAACTCTTGGAGTTATTTTATGTTTATACATTCAGTGCCAGCATAGTATATATATTTTAAAGTTTTTAAGTGTAGTAAGTTTTCAAATCTGTCAAAAAATATGAAGTGATTTACCTTTTTGTACATAGATTAAGCTATAAATACATATTTGTGAACAATCCAAATAACACGATCTGGACTATGCATAGCTTGTACGATGGGAACTCTTAATTGAAAATAACAAAATAATAACTTTGCTAATGCTAATGAACAGCAATAAATGGGCTATCTGTACGCTAATAGCAATCTATCAGACAACAGTTGGATTAGACTAAATAAACCGAGGATAGTTTATAAGGGTTCTTACTTTGTTCATCAACAAGTCAACAGTTTACTTCATTGTCGGAAGGCGTGTGGAATTACTACTCCAAGCCGCGATGAGAATCTTGTTCGATGTCTCAATTAATGCAGTTATTGGCCATTTGTTAACTGGTGCCAAAGAAAGCAAAACACAAAACCCTTTTAAACGACTGAATTTGTTCATAAGATATTATTTATCTTAATCATATCATACATCATATCAGCCCCTAGAAGTCCACTGCTGAACATAGTCCTGCCCAATAGATCTCCTGGAAGAACGATTTTGAGCCCTCTCCATCCACTTCCTGCGATCTTTACAATGTCGTCAGTCCATCGGGTGGGGGTCTTCCTACGCTTCGTTTTCCTGTCCTTGGTCGCCATTCGAGAACTTTTATTCCCCTACGGTTATCAGTTCTGCGAGCTATATGGCCTGCCCATTGCCACTTCAACTTGCAGATTTTGAGTGCTATGTCGGTGACTTTGGTTCTTCTACGGATTTCCTCGTTGCGGATTTTATCAGGTAGTGAAACACCCAACATAGCACTCTCCATAGCACGTAAGAAGAAGTTGCGCCCTAATGTTAACATTCACAACACAGTTTGACGACCTCTGTGGCGCAGTGGGCTAAGGTCAGGCCGAGACGCAGAAGGTTGCGGGTTCGATTCCTGCCGCGGGACAAATGTTTGTATGATCTGCAAGTATTTGTCTCGGGTCTGGGTGTTTCTATGTATAATATGTAATATAATATAATATAATATATGTAAATAATATGTATTTACAAAAAAAATAAGTATATAAGTAGTATATCAGTCATGTTGGTACCCATAACTCAAGCTCTGCTTACTTTGGAGCCAGATGATGGTGTGTGAAATGTCCGTCCGATTATTATCCGATTACAGTTAATTTAGCTTCTGAGTAATGTTATCTTTCTTTCCATGTTCTTGTATATATTTATTTATGCTCCCAAATAAATACATTTTGATTTTAATTTTGAGTTCATTTGAAAGTGATCCTTGTGATTGTAATGAATAACAGTATTTTTGATTTAAATTTGAATTTGTCCATTGTCCATTCTAGACTAGTTCCCGTCATTGTGCTAGCCAAGCCACGATCAGAAGTCAGTCCTATAATCAGAGGGTATTTTTTTGCCAGTGCCACACATAAAACAAGTCTGAACATATGAGCTGTTTAACTGTCTGTAATAACTAGCTTTTAGTTGGTAGTCGCTGCTAAATAAGAGTTATTACATCGCCATTTTGTTTTTTTACTTTCGCTCTGCGTGTGGTGAATAAGTTTGTAAGTACTTCTTTATTATTTGTATCCAAATCATCTAGCTAGTACATAATCTTAGGTCCAAATGCATGCAACCATTTTATACACTCGATCAGACGACGCCAGTTATTTTCTTTAGAGAAGAAGATTTGTCGATCAGTCAATTGTTTAAATTTGACTGATTGACAAATCTTCTCCTTTTTTAGGTTTTAGGTGTTGCATTGTGATTGGAAAGACAAGGAATCCAAGAAAAATTACAAGCATTCCTTGGTGACGTTTAGGGTATACAAATTACGATCGACTGCGACCTTGTGACGATATTATAACAAAAATTTTAAGGCAAAATTGCCATCAAGACATACGTCATTATAAGAAAAAAAAGAAGACTTATCGTCTGCTTGAACTGAAGACGACGACATATCGATTGAGAGGTCTAAGCAAAATGAAAACTATTGGTAGGTATATTGAAGGGAGACTCATTTTTAGGGTTCCGTAGCCAAATGGTAAAAAACGGAACCCTTATGGATTCGTCATGTCTGTCTGTCTGTCTGTCTGTCTATCCGTCCGTATGTCACAGCCACTTTTTACCGAAACTATAAGAACTATACTGTTGAAACTTGGTAAGTAACCAAGTAACCACCCCCCCTGTAACTTCTAAAATAAGAAAATGATAAAACTAAAAAAAAAGTATGATGTACATTACCATGCAAACTTCCACCGAAAATTGGTTTGAACGAGATCTAGTAAGTAGTTTTTTTTAATACGTCATAAATCGTAAACCGCAATTTACCTTTCATTCAATCAACTCAAATATAAAATGTTACTTGCTGCTACGGAACCCTTCATGGGCGAGTCCGACATGCACTTGGTCGCTTTATTAAACTTGAGAACGGCACGAAAGCATATTAAACGTGAGATTGGAAGGTGAGTGATTAAGTGACAAATAGTAAAATTTTTGTCATACCAGTCAATTGACACTTGAGCATTACGTCCTTGTGATGAGTATGAGACGAAAACTGAGGCTTCCGAATGTCAAATTACACTTAATTTTGCCTAGTTTTATTAGCCTTAGCCTCAATATTGAGACATTTCGAGTACTTAAAAATAGGTAAGTAGGTTAATAGGCTGTTTGTAAGAGGCAGACACTAATAGGTGGTCAGGCTATAACACCACTCAACTCAAAAAGCTTTTTACCTCTGCAAAAACTCGCGCCAAACAGCTACTGATTGGTTGCTGACAGATATATCCATATATATTTCAGTCTCAGTGTATAATAAAAGCAAAAAATAGCTTATTACAAATAAATCTTTCTTAGGGAACACCCACAGAAACAATACAGTGTCGGGAGAAATGTGGAAGTTTAATGTTAAGACGACTGCACATACAACAAAAAAAATAGAGTTCTTGGTCCGTGTAATATTAAAAGAGCTATCCTACTTACTGGATTGGAATCAATCAGCAGCTGAATGATAGCATTCGATTTGTTTTCGTATTTTGCTAATGAACAATGGATCAGCTAAAGCTACGTTTACGAAGCCACAAGCAATCCATCAAATGTTTTCTTTTCATTGGTCTTTAAAATAACAGAATAGGTTTTTGGGTAATTATCTAAACGCAATTGGAACCCAAACGTAGACGGATTGGAAAAAAAACGATATGGTTCAAAACTAAATCGAGATTTGAGTCTTGATGTAAAAAACATTAGAAAATCTACGCCACGTTTTGGGTTCCTGGGTCGGTTATGTCCTAAAACAAGGTCTGTTTGGATAATGTTATTTTCATCGTGGTTTCATCTCCATTTATGTAAAATGAATTTTGAATACGAGTTCACTACGTCTAGTTCGTAATGGCTCGTTCATTACAAACTAGACGTAGTGAACTCGTATACATAGTCTTTTTTCCGGACTATTTGCTCACGCAGACGTTTTAAATCCATATCATGCGAACCTAACCCCATTTTGAGCTGTACCTAGTGTGCACACTCTATATCCTTCTGTAGCCACTCGGGTGGTCGAGTAAAAATAAAAATACTTTATTTCTGAACCACCGGTTCGATAAATTGTATTGTCCTTCCAGACTTTTTTTACTAAACGAGGTTAAACTGACGACTCATTGGTGTATGACCAGCGGTATAAAGTGTAATGTGACAAGGGTGATGACAGTCGCCACGATTTTGGGAAGATTTGAGGAATCGAGCTCGGTAGTAACTCTACGCTGGAGGTTGTGCGTTAGATTCCCTTTTACGCTACGTAATTGATTCAGTATTCAGTCTTCACACATGACACGAATCCACAAGATCAGGCCAGGCCACACACGAAATCTCACGGATAAGCGTTATTTGGTGATTTAATAAAATAAGTACATGTATGTTGTAATAAAAATAAAATGAAATAAAAAATACAGTATAAATGGATGTAGGTGGTGATTGGATCTGTCAACTAGATAGTCTTATTGTTATGTGTTTCTCGTGAGACTCAATAATTAATTCATATATGTGAACTTATACACTGTAGTTGACATTTTGTAAATTGACATCATATTATTTGATTATTGGTTTTGTTCGTTTCTGACTCTTCTTAGTTTCTGTTTTTTTATGACTTTTTAATAATTTTAGGATTTTGTAAATCAATGATTTTATCTGCCACTTATAATTTTTTACTTCTACACTTATGTTTTAATCATAAATTGTTAGTCTTAGGTTTGTTTTAATTTGTGTATTGTATTGTATAGTAAATTTACGTACCCATAGATTTTTTATGAAATAAATAAATAAATTAAAATTAAATTAAACCTTGCAAATTAACTCGCTAGTGCGTGCAAGGCTTCAGATGATGTAGATCGTTCCGTACCTTAGCTATGTCAGCAAAAATATAAATACCCGAGTCATTATTGTAGCATAGTTCTCACGATTTGGTTTATAAAACTGCCCTTATCTCGTTTAAATTAATCGCTCAACACCAGAAACCCGCAATCACAGCCGCAAACTAATTGTTTATGTAAAGCAGGTTGATTAGCGGTGATTGGTATCACCCCGCCCTTCATTTACTTCATAAACTAAAGTTGATTTGCTTGACGGAAAGGCGTCATTGGAACCATTTGCGCTTGTTTATCGTGGACTTATTGCTGAGCCATTATATCGGTAGATGCGTAGAAATAAATAAAATATATATATAATATATAATATAATATAATTATAATATAATATAATAAATAAATAGAAATAAATTCTAACGTCTGTTCCGGTCTAGATAAAAATAATTGAAATGGCTCGTGTATACACACTGCCGGTGCATTGTTTCTTTTTAAGAAATGATTGACATACTCCCGTGTGTCAGTCATTTCTTAAAAATCAGTGGTTTACAATCTAACAAGTTATTGTAGCTTTACGTTTTCACCATTTTAAAGGCAAAGAAAACAGAAGGGTAAAAAAAGTCTCTTAGGGTAAAAATTAAACGCGAAGAGTTAATTCCATTCATGATAAAAGTGCACTTTGGAGAGAATGCGCTTTAGCAGAGCTAACCGCACTGAAATTATCTTGTCGAGCCAAATATCTATCAGAACTTGACAGTCGAGTTTCAGCGGCAGATCACCGCCTATTCTTGAAATCGATAAACAATATATCGGGTCAACGATCGTGCAGAACCCAATATCGTTTCTACATGATTTGAGCGATGGAACGATTCAAATTGCTTTTGACATTCATTATCCTCCATGACAGACGATACAATAATTTTAATTACTAACGACTGCATTTGACGTACATTTCAATGACTTTATCGTTTCGATATTTAAAAATCGGTTCGCTGAGTGGATCTTCAAGGTTGGCACCTTCATCAAAGGTCTTTGTGAAGCCGTACCTGATCTGCCGTTCATTCACTCGCTTATCATTCGCTTATCAAATTCATGTGCATTCACCATAAAGAAGAACCTCCCGAAGTTCAACCCATGGATCAGATTTTTCAACAAGCCCGGTGATCTTATTCTGTAGATAGATAGATAGATAGATAGAAAACACTTTATTGACTACCACACGGAATATTACAATAACAAATAACTAAACTTATTTAAGGCCATACAATGGACGGCCTTATCGCTAATAGCGATCTCTACCAGGCAACCGTTGGATAGACTGGACTATAAATAAACAGAGAAGGGGCATGTAGGTGTGGTGTATTTATATAATTACATACTTACATATGTGTATAAACTAAACAAATACTGATATAAATATATACATACATATGAACTCAATAGATATACAGTGAAACGCGTTGCCTGTAGATATCAGAAAGGCTAAGATCCTTCCCAACATTATTATAATAACAGTATATAAAAACAACAATACAGAAATGACTACGTATAACAGCACGACAAATAATGTTTCATGACCATGTTTTTGAAGATGGGAAGAGTCTTGGCCTTTCTGATATCTACAGGCAACGCGTTCCACTGTAGAATTAATTTGAAATCGAAATAACATTTTATTTTTATCTTTAATTAAAAAATAAACAATTATATATTACTAAGAAAATTACTGTGTCAGGTTTTCATTATGATCTGACTGTATAACTTCTGCAATCGAACAAGACAAATATTTCTCCAGCCACCACTGTCTTTGCCATTGCTAAGGTCAGAAGCGCAATGTGCTTGATTGGTGCAAATTGATGACGCTATTCGTCGAAGCTTTTGAACTCTGATAACCTACTGATATAAAGAAAACATAATTTTCAGTCAAAACAGGATATTTACGGTATATAAGCATGTATGTGAGTTTTAATTCTTCCCTTCCGAAATATTTTTAAAATATTGAAAGTAGTAAATCTCGGGTATCATGCAAAATATCCCGTTTTGAGTGAAAAATAGTATAATTTCTAATGAATATATTTTCATGTGATAACATAAACCATTTTGTCATAGAATAGGTATCATTTTTAACACGATTCCAACGTCACGTCATGCCACTAACAGGACAATATCAAAACAGACGCGTCCACTTTCATGACAAATGACATGACACCGCTGACAAGTGTTAATTTGTCACCGTTTTGTTTTTGTCATGTTTCATTATGAAAGACAGTCGCCGCTTTCTTCGTTACATCTCAATTTAGAACTGAGGACTGTGCCACAGAAAATATAATAAACAGAAGGGTACGTATATTAATTCAGCTACTTGATTTGCATTAAAACATTATTATGTATGTCATCATCATTAATCCGTATCAGTCCACCCCTGGACATAGGTACTCCTATCTCCCATTGTACGCCACTGAGCTCGATCTTTAGCTGTCCTCCTCCAATTCCTGCCCACTGCATTACGAATATCTTGGCTTAATATTTTGGCTCAATTACTCTGATAATACAATGTTTCAATCAATTGAAATAGTTTTGAGCTAGTTGGTTATTTTGGTGGTGGAGTTCTTGGACTGCCCAAAACGTTTTCGTCATGGTAATAATATAGTAACAGTTTGGAATATCCTCAGGTAGGTAACATTTTAATTCAGCTCAATGACCACTAATAGCACCAAAAAGAGCTAGTGAACAGGTTTTAAATCTACTCGAAAACTAAACTCCGTCTCACAGCAACACAGCGTAATAAAGCGTTTCAGAATAACCTCTCCTTGACATTGTCATGTCAATAAATAAAGATAGTGACAGATTCTAACGCCACAACAGCCGTATGTGATTTTAAGAGCTATAACCTACTGGCTTGCATTATTCTGTGACTCGACCACTCTACTGCAAGTACTGTCTAGTCAAGTCTGTACATTCAAAAATGTATTCTATGTTCTCGTGATAAGAAGCATTTTCGAACAGATTCCTAAAGTGTTGTGTGATGTGACATAGGCTGTGGTCGGCTATACCGTGGTGTCATAAGCAACAGGCCGACCGGTTAAATGGTCATTAATAAATGGGGATATTTTAGTACTAATGGATTCGTGGACTGCCTATTATTCTATTAGGCTATTATTGTTAGATTCGTTATTACAATTAGATATGGTTGCTTTATGCTGGTATTATTATTGTGGTTAGAGCTATGTTTGAAGGTTTACAAATAAATCGGCCAAGTGATTCGTAATATATTCGAAAGACCAAGTCGCACCTGAGATATTTCAGATTATGAACTACATATTTTTTTCGTATATTTTTTATTCGGATCCATGGTTTATTTAGGCTACTATTATGTATTATGTGATAGGATTTGAGATATATTAACAAGATATTTATCCCATATTTTTTAATATTTTTTCAAAACCATGGTTTATGTGATGATTTAGGCTATTGTGTAAACTTTTCAAATTCCCAAAAATAACAATGGTTTCGCCAGTAGGAGGGGAAGGGACTCTATCAAAACTTACTTCAATCTATTCTGTTTATTATACCTATAAAAGAGCTTAACCTAACTGACTTACTGACTGATTCATCATCGCCGAGCCGAAACCGCTGAAGCTAGAGCTGAAATTTGGAAGGTAGCTTCCATTTATAGCAAAACCAGCCACTAAGGCGGGATTTTTTAAAATTCAACCCCTAAGAAGGTGAAAAAGGGTATAAGCATTAGTATGAAACTTTTTAACGCGTAGTGCGATTTGCTTGAAACTTGATAGGAATAATTAAAATGCAAAGTAAATGGACATGTGATTTAGGATTTTTCAAAATAAGTCTTACAATGGGGTAAAATGGGGTATCAAAGTTGGTATGGGTACTTTTTAACGGGCGGTGTGGTTTCATAGAAACTTGATTTTGGATACATAAAATTCGAAATAAATGTACAGGTGTTTCAGGATTTTTCAAATGGGTCATTTCATCATAAAGGAGTAAATATTTGTATGGAAACTTTTTAATGGGTGGTGGGTGTGATTGTATCATATAGAAACAAACTCAAGTCAAGTGTTATAATATGATATATATATAAAACGCGCGGCCTTATTTATAAACGCCTCTCAAGTTGACTCAAACGGTTCTTTCAGCAAATGAATTGACCACTGATTAAAACTTAAAACGGTGCTCTCGGCAAATGAAAAAATGAAAATTTGCAAGAAAAAAATAATAATTTTTTAGCACTATTTAGTGGCTATTTGCTCGCTAATTGAAGGGAAAATAATTATATAAGATATATGGTAGGTATGTGTTTTCAGTATTTAGCCTCCTATTTCTTCGTTGGTTAATTATAAAATAATGTCTAAAACATGAAATAATAATCATCTTCTTTTAAAGTTGACGTTTTAACTTGCAGTTTTCACTAATAGGCGGAAAGTAAGCTAATTAAAACATTATCTGTTATTTTTTTTCAATGTTTTCTTATAAAAAAATTGCGATTTGAACGGATCTAGATAATTTAATAAGAGAGGAGTCGCCTAAACATTCGTCCTGTCACTATTTGTTACTATCTTACAATAATTTGATAAGGGAGGCGGCTTGACATTCGTCCTGTCACTATTTGTTACTATCTTACAATAATTTGATAAGAAAGGCGCCTTAACATTCGTCCTGTCACTATTTGTTACTATCTTACAATAATTTGATAAGAAAGGCGCCTTAACATTCGTCCTGTTACTATTTGTTACTATCTTACAATAATTTGATATGGGAGGTGCCTTAACATTCGTCCTGTTACTATTTGTTACTATCTTACAATAATTTGATATGGGAGGCGCCTTGACATTCGTCCTGTCACTATTTGTTACTATCTTACAACAATTACTAGTACTAGCTTCTGCCCGCGGCTTCGCACGCCATTTCTAAGTTCTGTTGATGCGATCACTACCAAACATCACAGGATAACCCGCTAGGTCAATTACAAGATTTCATAAAAATTTAATCGAAATTGGTCCAGCCGTTTCGGAGTCTATAGGGAACATACATACACACTTCGCCTTTTAAACATATAGATAAATGCGCCACAACCAACCTAGAGCTGTATCAATATGCCATTATTTATTGGGAGACGTCATAATATTTCCAAGTAGCTACTAAAATGTCATAACTTTTTACATTCTTCGTATTTTATTACCTATTCAATAGTTTCTGATGGAGATTTATGCTCATCAATGTGACATTACTTGTTTTTAGAAGTAGCCAATGTCAAAACAATTGCGAATAAGTACCTTGGTAATTTTGTGGTCTTTATGGGATCATGTGATAGTGATGTATCTGAAACAAAAAATAATACGGTTAGAAACATATTGAATTTATTAGTGAAATCCACAAAGATATTCATAAAACTTGTAATTTGGTTTTGCAATGACAACTCTGTCACTAAATCATTTATATATTGAATTTTAGCTTGATGATGTTAAGAGACCCGAAGGTATGACTCTTGACCCATGGATAGGTAGTCCAATGGTATGGGATGCTACTTGCGTAGACACCCTGGTCGAATCAAGAGCTGGCTCCTATTTGACCCAGCGTATTGCCTTTCAACGAGGCAATGCCGCCAGTGTCTTGAGAACGCTGCCCTCTGGCAGTGATCCGAATCTAGAGCTATCTATAGTTTTAAACAGTCCTTAGATAGCTCAACTATTTCACATGTATTTTTTATTAGTATTATTATTATAGTTTTGATTTTTTTAAAATAAATATTTTTTATAAACAGAACACAATCTATAAAACCAGAGGGGGATATAATACACCAAAATAATAATTAACTATAAACTTTAGCGTATTTATATCTGACATTTAAAGTTCAAAAAACAATGAGTTTACATCCTGGAAAGTTGTCTAACAAGTGTTCATAATGTATTTGGTTTGCAGTCACAAATTGAACACCATCGATCTATTTCAAATTGTGGAATAGTGGGGCAGACGCTACGAATGGTGCCAAATCACTCAAAACAAATATTGAAAGATCATTCACCAATTTTTTTGCACACTCGAATGCCACGCTTCAAAATCAGTCGCCTATATCAATATTGTTATACTGACCTGAGTGATAAATTAAAAAAAAATCCAAATTCAATATAACTTTATTCAATACAATCACAAGGACCACTTTGAATCGTCTTTTTACATGCTAGTGAATCTAGGTGCCGGTTCCTCCTAACCCCAGTTCAAGAAGAATCCGGCAAGAAACTTGTCTGGTCTTAACACTTTTTTGTATGATCCTTGACAATTTTGTCATCCTTGACAATTTTGATGCCGAGTCGAGTTGGAGCAGATTCATCCCAAGCTTTTTTTGTCATCTAAATAATCAGATATTTTATAATATGCAGTTTCTGTTTAATTACGTTTTTAAATTTGCCAATCGACAAATCTAACACGTCGCTTGGGACCTTGTTATAGAAGAGTACACATTGCCCTATAAAAGACTTATTAACTTTAGCGAGCCTAACAGTGGGAACAGCGAGTTTATCTTTATTTCTAGTGTTAATACTATGATTATCGCATTTTTTTTTGAATAAATGAACATTTTTGTGCACATACATTAAATTTTCTATAGATGACCTAATGGTCATCTCTCAGTTTATAGAACATCATTGCGCATAACTATCCTCAAAATACTTTTGGAATACTGATGATTGATGGCACTTCCAATCCTGACTCACAGCACAGTAATAAATATATAAATAATCTTGTTCATTTCATACAACACCATCTAGCCCCAAACTAAGCGTAGCTTGTACTATGGTAACCAAATGACTGATGTAATACTTATATATTTAAATACATAAGTACATATGATATTTTAATTACACCCAGACAACAATTGATGTTCATCACATACATGTTTGTCTTGGGAGGGTATCAAACGATATTTGATAAACCTACAGCGTAGAAGGCAAAGCTACTGCCAACTAACCTGAGAGGCCAGCAGTCAGTAACTCTAATTCTGCGCTTTAAGTGGTCGGTTCGATCCCTACCTAGGACAAAAATTTACATAGATCTTTCTTCTGTGCCGGGGTGTTATAAAATAACATAAAATAATAAAATATAATAAATTGGCCAAGCGCATACGAAGTCAGTAAGGTTAAGAATGACTAGTGGTCAAACCCCAACCAATTCATCACCAATACAATACAATACAATACCAATACATCATCTAATTAGAATAGCAAAAAAAGATTGTAAGGGCCTCTTTTTTTTAAGATTACAAATCAGTCTGTTATTCAAAATCTAGTTACCATCTGTAACTAGGTATTGACCTTACTATCCGTATATCCGTATCCGGTTTCTCCATACAGCAGTTTAGCCGATCGAAGAACTGTTTAAGAAAACAAGTAGTATCTTTAAAAACCTATCCAACGATATGCCACACGATAGGGTAGTCAAATATTAAATAAATCAACTCAAATTTTTTTTTAGTTTTTATCTCCTAACATTGTCAGATTACTTCTAAGTATTACAGTGCCAAATTTCATCACGATAAAACCAAAAGTCTGCAAGCAAAAGCAATATTCGATCAGACAGACAGACAGACAGACGGGCATAGCCAAACTATAAGGGTTCCTTGTGGACTTCGGAACTCTCAAAACATTTTTTTTGTGCAACACTTGTGAAGTTTTGCCGTTGGATGTCATTTGGGCTAAAGCAATAGGTTTTTTTCTATTTGCGTTCAAATCGCACCTCCCGTTAATTGATTATATATATAACGATATATTTGTAAATACAATTCGTTCTGGTACAAACTTTTCTTGATTAGGGACCAGATAATATTGTGTGAATATCCAGCGATATTTTTATAATCTACAAACGTTCAACCTTCACGACATCACTGGACATACGGAGAAGCGGATGTCGTGGATATACATATCAATATTAATACCCAGCAGGCACCTGTGCGCAGTATTTACTATAATAATAGAAACAGTCGTGACATTAGCTACAGATAATCCTATCCTATCATGAAGACTGTTACAAAATCCACGATTTCCTAAATAGGATCATTATAAGTCTAGCCAACTGTCATATCATTAGGGCGTTATGGACAGAAAGGGAGCCAAATATGGTTATTCACTTTATTAGAATCCAAAACGTGAGCTATACAATTGATAACATCAGCAACATCATGCAATGTGTTTGAATGTCTGCGAACGCTTCAAATTAATGATAATTTCAGACATAGACAAGTGTATACGGTATTGCTTAATTTAATTTATCGTGTACATTACCTGTACCTACCCACTAGCTGCGTCATATTAAATTACAAGGACCTATCCTTTAAACAACGTCTAGTGGTTGTGGATCATTATATTATATTTCATGTGTTAATTTATGTTGTTAATGTTATTGATGTTTACAGTTTTTGATAACAACAAAAAATAAACACCTAGTATTTGTAACTTTCCATCGCTACCACACACCCTACATACCACAAACAAGGATAAAAGTGCTCAGATATCACACAAACATCCAATTCAATTACCACGTCTTTGTGATTTTAAAACCGCCTTTGAGAGAGTGTGCAACGCCGAGTATCCAAATGATCAGCCTAATATTTGAGCCTCAATTTGTTTACGCTATCCATTGAGAGGCAGGCGCCGAGTAGTATAGCATTCACTGGATAGAACCTGAGAAATTTCGAAAAATCTCTAAGGACACCGTGAGAACCTCCATGGCTACCGCAAGGGTCAATATTTGCTCTCGTATTGTTGCTACAACTTAGGAGCTAGTTTTTCGGAGATATTATCAAACAGATACTCTGACCGCCCCTCGCTTTTACACCTACGTCAGGTTCATGTTTATGTTTCTAATTAGTTGGTGTGTCACTGACGATACCTAATGGTAAATAATGCATTGTTGCGGCTCATTTTTATGACTTTGGAATTCTTCATGGGTGGCTTATGGCTGACAAATCTTTGTTTCTAACTTTTATCTTGAGAGGTTTATGCTATTATATTGAGGAACTATTGAACTACGGCTTTATAGAACAGAATAGATATTGTTTGTTAGGTTGAAATCTGCATTTTGTGTCAGTAATCTGTACCTATAAAGACGACGTTGCTTTAAAAAACGAAACCTGGTCATGAATCTCGATCACAGGCGTTGACAAATTATTGTGCTGGACCATTTAATTAACACATTAATCTTAACCAAGAAGGTATTGTTTACGATATGCGAATGTGAAGGACTAAAAGTAAAAGGGTTAAATATCGTACCAGTAGTTGGTTATATGAAGTAGCCGTCAGAGTTTCAATTTACCTGTCTGCTGGCTACGGGCCGCCATTAGCGATATTAATCGATGTTATGATTGCATAGTGGTTCTAATTAGTCGTTGGGTGTTCATTCGTTTCGGGATGTCGGAAAGCAATAATCTATGTCGTTCAATTTATCATTAGACGTGAGAATCTAGGCGTGACGAGTGGTGACTGTCCTACGTTGTATGTATGTATGTATGTACATATGTCCTACGTTACCTAACTATACAAACCTACTCTAATACGAAGGAATATTGGTAAAAGTGTAATTCCACGTGCTTGAATTTTTTATTTCTTCGGATAGTAGCCTTATTTAATAATGTTCTATTGGAATGTGCAGAAATGTGTCAACAACATACTACCACCCACGGCAAATGATGCAGCAATTATGACAAGTACGCTGTTTATGTAAAACAGGTTTAAACACAAACTGCTCAAGTAGGATATGGAGTAATGGACATTGTCAACTGGAAACACAACCAGCCCCTCTAAGTTGTGGAAACTTAATATCTATTGATGGTATTTCTGCAAAAGACTGAAAACGTTTTTTGATAGACTTCACGTGGCAAAACATACGCAAAAGTTTATTTTCATTGCCACTCTAAAACAGCCCGCAAACAAGACTCATACCTAGTAGGTGCGGTCAACCTGACTAAAAATATTATTAAAAAAAAATGCCAGACATTTCACACAGCATCATCTGGCCCCAAAGTAAGCAGAGTTTGTATTATGGGTACCACATGACTGATATATACTACTTATATATTTTTTTTTAAATACATACTTATTATACACCCAGACCGGAGAAAAATACTTGCAGATCATACAAACATTTGTCTTGCGGTGGAAATCGAACCCGCACCCTTCTGCGTCTCAGCTGGTCCTTGGCCCACTGCGCCACAGAAGTCATTACAAAATTTTAAGTTAAACCTAGGTATTTAAATAAATGTACCTATTCTAAAATGTTAAAAAACTATCATAATATGTGATTTATTACCTACAACTGTCTAATCTAGACTAAACAGTCTAGTCAACCGTGATCATAAGAACAGCAAGATAGTTCGTAATGTTATCGTTACTGCTAGTGAAGACGTGGGAAGCAAAAACATAGTTACTTATGTTAAGCCTCTGTTAAGAGCTACTTTACGTAAAGACGCTCAAGTTACTGAAGATATTACGTGCTCCTAAAGAAAATATAGATTTTCAACAACACGTAAGGTAAATAGGTACCTACTTAAGTTTACATTATAAAAATACCATAGAAATATATCATGGAAATCAAAATAGTATAAGGTTCAATAAAAAAAATGCTTCAGGCATAAATTTACTTATTGTTATCAAAAAACAGAAATACTAAATCACAATAGTTATGAGGACTGATAAAAATGGAACTGTGGAAGATGCACTGTTCAAACACATTAACTCATAGACATATACATATACATTTCAAGAGATTCCCGAATAAAGAATCACATGTATCCAAATCGTCACGCTCATCACAAACTGGATATGCTTCTCAGAGTAATAATTAGGAGCTTGCAAGCAATCTATAGTTTCAAACAACATTTTAACATAAAAAGCATGCTAGATACGATCTTAAGTTACTTTAAACACGTAAAGATGTAAGAAGGTTATAATACATAACACAAAACGAGTATACGGAAAACACATAGCCTGTGGCAATGTAGCAGACGTAACGGACTTATATACAGCACAGATTTTAATGGAATTTGTTTTGATTTAAATTCATTTCACGTTCAATATTTAACGTTTTCGACGACAGTATAAAGTTTTGTAAACAACATCGTCTTTTGAGGCTTGTTATTTTCAGATTTGGATAATATTTAGATAAAATTATTCAAAATAATTTTCTATTGTCAGATAACTTGATACATCATGAAATCAATAACGCACGTCTGTGGCTCTACTGCATAACAATTTTATCCCTCTATGGTATGGATCAATAAAACACGTCACTTTCCGGCTCATTACATCATTTCACACTCTCCCAGAGGAAGGAGTATAATTACCCAAGTTCTCATAGTCCCGTGAGTGTTAAATAGGTTATTGGGGTGTGGACATTTCATAACTCCAGAATAAAAACAAATAGATTTTGTAACAAGAGGTTGCATACGTAAGAAATGATTTCAAGATGATCCCAGAATACATCTGATAAAACCGTTAGGTGACTGACTGATTGGCGTAAGTGTACAGCAGAGCTAAACTTTAAACTTAGCTAATTAAACTACACCGTGAACGGTTCTACTATTTCAATATTGATTAGCTCAGAAACTATTGCAAATAATATTCTGTTACAAATCAGTCGCCGCTTTAATAAAAAAACCAACATTCTCACACTTTCCCCACGAAACCACATTAAATTCCTACGATTACACGCATTGTAAAGATAAAATTTTACTTTATACAAACAATCTTCAAAGGATCTGAGGCAATAAAGTGATTAATAGCAACCATCCAACGAGCAACCACTTCGTATGTTGAAATATGTTGCTCCCGTTACTTGCGTAAGTTAATTAAAAATTAATTTTGCAAGATTTTCTTAATGTTTAAGACTATTTAGGCAAGTTTTAAATGGAGATTTAAACTTAAAGATTTAAACAAGCTGAATGGAGATACTTAAAAGAGTGTTTGATAAAATGCTATAAAAGTTCCACTGTTGAACCACAAACACAAACGCAAAACATTTCTACGCAAAACGACTTACGTCGATGATGTTTTACTTTTAGCATTTCCTAAAAACAAGGACTAAATTAAAGTTTCTGGGAATAAACCCACGGGTGCTAGCAAGTATTCCAAGAGAACTTTTATTTCACCATTTACAGATATTTAAAGGTGTTTTACGATCACAAATCATAGGATCCTGATGAGTGATTAACGCGTGAGCAATTTGTTTTATCGTGGTAATCACAGCGCCGGCGCCTGTGATCCTTTAAATGTAGGTCAGGATTCAGAGAAATATAACGGTATTTATCTGGCAGATAAAATACTGCTGAGAAAAAGCTGAGATACAAATAAAATGAAGCAAAATTACGATTAAAACGTGTTCAACAAACCGATCTATGTAGGTAATATTGCGAAATATAATCCATTTATTGGAAGTACCGCACAAAATCAAATGCTAATCTTATTAAGTTTTAGTGCAATTCGATCGCCTCGAAGGATTTGAATTACTTATTAACATGCTCGTGTATTACTGCAATAATTTGCATCAAAACGTATAAATTACTAATTGAACTCTTTCCGACTTTATTTGTGTGATGCTATTTCTCTGCGCCCCTGCTAGAGATTTAATGGAGATGGATAGATTTATTGTACAACAGAGAGGACACAAAAAAAAACAATGAACTAATACAATGGGCAGCCTTATAGCTAAAAGCGATCGCATCCAGGCAATCTTTAGATGGACAAGGTAGACAAAAAACAAAAAGACTGATGTGTATAAAAAGTAACATAACATAACATACCTACCAATCTAATATATAAAAATACAAAATATGATAATAATAATAATGTCAATAATTAAACCAACAAAACCACAATAACACAAATAAAGTAAACATACATAACAAACAATTTAGAAACTGATCTCTCTAAACATACTCAGAGTAACTAAATTTAAAAGTCAAATAATCTAAATCTGTATTAAGTAGGTATGTAGGAATATTCTTCGTTGATCAATAGGTAGGTCATGATAAGTAGGTTCCTAACGGCAGGGAAAACAACAACAAACTAGTTAAAACGTGGTTAATACTCATGTGGGTAGATTCTGTCATAAATAACAATGTTATGACAAACTGTTTGAATCATTTGAGGTGTCTAGACCGATGGCAATTATCTTCTTAGTAATGGAATACGTTGTATTTCATAAATACCGAAGCAGTTTTTGCATAATCCAAGTGTATATAGGTAAATCTTTACTTACAATTTTATTATACAGGCTGCTACTCGCGGCTTTACGCATGGTATCCACAAAAAAGTAATATATAATATATACAGTGAAATCGAGATACGAGGCCCTAGATATGTGAGAATCATCTGATATTGATAATTACAATCAGATCCCAACATTTTTGTATTGAAATACCTCTGGGAATATACACACCTTTGTTACTGAGACTTGATTTCTTTTTTTAGGGTTCCAGACCTCGAAAGGAAAAAACGGAACCCTTATAGGATCACTTTGTTGTCGCGTAAAGGTATTAAATTGAAATTCATATCAAATAGTCTATAATACCTTTAAGCTGTAACAAAATAGAACTTCTATGTCAAGGCAATCAAAAGAAACAGCATTTTAAGTCGCTGTTTTCAAACTCGCAACTACTCGCAAGGGAATCAAAACCTAAAGGGTACTTCCAGTCGACCTAGAATCTTGAAATTTGGCATGAAGCAATGTTTTATACATATAAAAATTCCAAAAACCTTAATAAATTTGGTACGAAGTAACGTTTTATAGCACAGATAAAGGAAAAATTGCGAAAACCGTAAATTTTTACGTGTATTTCATTTTGCAATAACTATGACTCAATTGTCGTGATGGGTGAACTTTTACTTATATACCTACAGGTTTTTACGGAACCCTCGGTATGCGAGTCTGACTCGCACTTGGCCGTTTTTTTTTGATGTTTATAATTGGGATATAATAGAGCTCATTAGCTCATAAGTAAGACAATTTATCAGGTTTAGACACTTTATGACGGGTTTGTTTACAAACAGTCTAATCCCTTCCATACTTGCTTTGTTTAGCACCATTTCCACCTCTTTATATGAAATATGGTACATTTCGACCTCTCATAGCGGGACCGTCTATAAAAAGGACAACTGCATGACAGTTGTCTTTTGGGACAACTGCATGACAGTTGTCTTAACCGCCTGTTTGGGTAACTGGGTGAAAAATCTCTTTAAGTGATAAAAAATATAGGTTTCTTTAGTTCCCACTTATCCAGGTTTCACTGTTTAAAATTCTTTATTCTTCTCATCTAAATCCGTTCAGTCATTAATGCGTGATTGAGCCAAAAACAATCATGATTTATTTAAACACCCAAACATCCATACAAACTATCGCATTTATAATATTTTTGATATGATAGAATGATAGTTTATGATTTATGATTGTCATGGTATGTTTAAGTAGTTCCGATCCATGTTATAAACAGCGATCGTTCAGACGGCAAAAAAGTTCACAATATTGATTCTATTACGTCAATATTGTGAACTTTTTTGCCGTCTGAACAATCGCTGTTTATAACATGGATCGGAACTACTTAAACTTACCATGACAAGAGTTTTGTTCGGTGGATGCGAGAAGCAGGTAACATTTCTTTGCCAATTCAATGTAATGATAACAGTGATTTTAAGGGTTTTACCAGGTTTTCCCCTATTGTCTCCTGCCTCATTATGGAGTTATTCAGAATGCAGTCAAGAACGTCGCCAAGCATTTAAATTGATAAACCATAAATCAAGCTAGCAGTGATAATAATGCATTCCGCCATCATTGTGGCTTATAAATTACAAGTAGACCAGTTTAATATACTTTTATTATTTTAATTCCGCCCATCTAAATTCTGCAGCAAGGATTTATGGATTACTGGATTACTATACATACATAAAAAGTAGCTTAGACCCTTTCCCAAGATACAATCTTTCTACGAAAATCCATTTAGATTCGTTTAGCCGTGGAAACGTAGCAAACAACCCATACAAATACTCTTTCAAAATCATTATATTAGTAGAATTTACTTATACGTTTAAGGAAATGTTACCGGAGTTTGAGCTTGCCAGTTGAATTACTTTTTTATCATTCAGCATACTAGAATAATAAAAAAAATAAAAAAAACTTATATACTAGATAAAAGTATTTTTTATTGTAGGTAACAAATGTGAAGCATACATAGCCAAATTAATTCTTGGTCTACTAGAATACACCAGCTTAAATGCAGTGAGTTTTGTGCGCTATTTAAATGCTAATCTCAGATGAGAACAAGAGTTACGGACTGCGACTGATTAACATTACATAAGATGCTGTACCTAGTCTCTAGACTGGAGTTCACCAACCATTAACCGGCCGTTGACTGATGCTTTTAGGTCACTTTTTGGTCTGAATCGAACCACTGTGGGATAATAGAACTGCTTTATTTTGTGCCACGTCATGTTCGTTTGATAGAGTTTGATCGCATCTATCACTACACAAAATTTGAAATCGATTGATGGTATTCCAAAACAGAAATAATTCTGGTTCATGCAGTCTGGGGCACATATTTTGACAGATCGGATCAGAATGCGCTTTATAAGGGTAAAAAATGCTTTGGAACAATCGGTTTAAATGTTTGAAATACTCGTAGAGCATAAGTCATTTTCGTGTAGGAAATCTTAAATAATGTTACTACAAACTCATATATTTTAACCGACTTAAAAAAGGAGGAGGTTCTCAATTCGTCGGAATCTTAACTTTTTTTTATGTATGTTTACCGATTACTCAAAGACGCCTGAACCGATTTGGAAAATTCTGTTTTTGTTTCAGTATTAAAGGTCCATTAAATTTTTTTCTAAATCGGTCGAGTGGTTTTTAAAAAATTTACAAAAATCCAAAAATTTTCTGCATCTGAAGTCGGTTTTCTTTTTAGTTTTCAAAACGTAATTATTTGTCAAAATAAGCTACAAGTGTCAAAAATTACGTTGAAATTAGGTACCATTGCTACTTTAAAATAGCTCCCAAGTCTAACGATTAAAATAATTTATCTTATTTTTTATTCATGTCGTTGACAAATGTGTTTGATACTTACTATCTTATGTAATTACTAATCTGTCGAAATAACCGATGGTCAAATTAACCGAATGATTGTTTGGCGGACAGAAGCCAGCGAAACTGATTTTATGGTTGAAATAATAATGGAACAAGTCCTAACGGATTATTGCACATTCTGTTATTTCTCTAGATAAGTACTTAAACACTATTCAGCCTAGGTACTTGTATCTGTAGTACTTACCTACTTCAACACTATTCAGCGTATCTTTATCCGTATTTTGAAAGCATTTAAAAGAGAATAATAATATCATGACTAACAGATTAGATAATAATCAACGTAGAGCAGAAACTAATGGTTTTTTTGTATTTCCGCGATCAGAATTCTAATTGTTTTCGTATTACCTCATAATTTATTCCCAACGTTTCAGTCTTGTTGCAATAACAAGGTGTTGATGTGATGTTGTCGCGGGCTGACTGGATGCTTAAGGGAGTTGCCACCGAGTAGCGCGCACCAGTTTTTCGAAACTACCCTCATTTGTTCTTCAGATTGCGAAATAACCGCGTTCGCGATAAATACCCGCTAACTACTAAATCAATACGAATCAACTGGTCCTAAAGACCTAATAAAATGTTCCGGATAACTTATGCTATGTAATGCTTAAAGCTTTTCAAGTATTATATTATTACGAACTTTCACCTCTTTAGATTCTATACTAAACATTACAAAAACTACTAGACTTTCAACCTTAAGGAGAATATTTTTTGTTCAAAGTAGTGTCGTGACCACACCGAGATCACTATGTCAACAACAACGGCGCTAACGTGGGAAACCACTGTCATATTGCTTTTGTTAGTAGCACGTTATTTTGCGTGGAGTTGAGTCCGTTTGTAGACTTGAATAGTTTGTGCGATCTGATACATTTATGGTTGAGGCAGAAAGTATATTGATTGCTGAGGTGTACATGACACAGACCAGCAGAGCTATCGTGGAATTCGTCAAAGTATTTACCATTGAAACGGAAACGGTTTGGTTCGGACAAATTAAAATTGTTCGTTTGACAGAATGCCGAAAACATACGCGGTTCAAATGATAAGCGTAGTACGAAATGTACATTACATAAATTTATTGGTATGAGCTTAGCTTTAGCATAAACGTTCAAATTACCGGCGTCGACCGCGGTAATTTGGAGGTTGCTCCAGGAGGGTTAATTTTGCTGCATTTGAGCTTGTGACTGTATTACCTATGCGTGCCTAAACCACTATTTGAGTTCAAAGGGAGCAGGAGGCATACAAATACAAATACAAAAAAGTTTATCGCTAAAAAATGATTTTATGGAATTACAAACATAAAAGAGTTATACAATTCTGGGGGCAATTGAAGTAGACTCAGCACCATATCTGCGCATACATGGCTTATCATCATGTTTTTTAAATAAATGCAGACGCTCTGAAATAAACTGGTAGAAACATTGCATTACCGAAGAGTTCAAAATTTGTTGAGTTGACAGCCTAGGTAACCATTTTATTTTTAAAATCTATCAATCGATTTCTATTATTGTGTTTAGTTCTTATAAAAAGTGTCCCTGCTGACTTACAGAAGAACTAGCAACAGAGAAGGAAAACTTGAAACAAACCCGGCTCGGTGCCAGCCGTTATGCGACTGCAACCGAACCGACACCGCATGTACTGGCTCGTCTTTCCTGCGGGTCCTGCCGGCAAGGTCGAGAGGTTAGTGTGGGTTTGCCTGCGGAGAGAACCTGGGAAGGCCTGCGCTATCAAACAGAATCCCAGGCGGAGTGGCGTCAGTGGAGAGGAAACTTCACCCACCTCAGCTTGCTGGAGTGGATCCATGAACGAAAGTTTTCAATTACAAATAACTGCTCTGTAATTTGACTGAAGCCACCTAAATAAACTTCAACAGATGAACTAAGGCCAATGATGATGACACAATTACAAATCGGTTGATGATATTATACCTACTGATACTATAGATAGATAGATAGTTAGGAACTCTTTGTTGACTACCACATGGAATATTACAATAACAATAATTACATTTATTTATGGCAATACACTGGACGGCCTTATCGCTAATAGCGATCTCTACCAGTCAATCGTTATAAACCTAGAGATATTATATACAAAGTACGTTGAGATATTGTTTTGTTCAAAGTGACCTTGGTTTTATATTAGTAAGTTTAGCTGTAAGTTTCAAGGCCAAGAAATCAGTAAAGTAGTAATTTTAGTTTGTAACAGGCCATTAAACTACAGTTTGCGCGACCGTTTTCGGTAAAATGCAGTCATTATTTTATGAATAGGTTGTAAATGTTCTAATTTTGTGCTAGTTGGTACTAAAATATATCAATCAAGCATTCCCACCTGTTCTATTTCCAGTACTATTGATGACAAAAGAGACTAAATAAATTTAATTTATCACATTGGTCACCATAATTGGGCATTGAGAGAAAAAATTCTCAAAATATTGATTACATAGTCAAATTATTATTATATTTAATATTATCCCGCCAATATATTCTAATCAGTGAGACCTTCTTTTGTGTCCAACTCATTAAAATAGATTGGCGGGAAAGTACTAAATGTGTGTTTGTCTCCTTAGACACAAAAGAAGGTCTTATTGATTAGAATATATTGGCGGGATAGTACTAAATAATTTGTCTACCTATTCATTATTTTGTAATTGATTTCCGTAAAGTCACATCCAATTACCAATATATGTCAGTGCTCTCGCTTGTTTTGATACATGTACTAGGTACGCAGAACCGCATTGACAGATATTTCGTACGTGACAGACTACAGGCTCATTAAAGCATAAAGGAATACCGAATACTAAAAAAATCTTATAATTTCTAGCTTTTTAGCGTTTCATTCAGAAATATAAGAAAATCTATGTTAAGTTCACGATCTGAGTTTGAGGTTCGTTTTGAAATGCGGACATAAAATTACACGTCCTCGTATTTAGGTAAGTCTGTATATAGTTTGTACATAAGTACTGGTATCTGGTTCATTTGGTAAAAATCATCAAGTTCAGTCACTCATTAGATTGTGTGAGTATGAGTAGAGTTGTGGACCATAGCGTTTCGTATCTTATATCATAGGTATAAAAGTCAAGCCATGACTCAACTATTATAGAGCAAACTCTACCTTTGCCCTACATCTACGCCCTTAGATTGTGCGCGCTACTTTGCATGCCTCTGCTAATAGGCAGCGGGAGCTTTAAGGAATTTCGTGCAATAAAATGTAGTGTAGTGTAGGTATACAGGTTGTCCCAGAATGGAATAGAATAGATTTTGTAAATATACATACACGAAAATTATTAGGTATTTAATTATTATGTGACAGTAGCAAGCTAGATACAAGAACAACAAGAAGGTAAGTAAAAAATATGCTTTAAAACTAAAAAGAAAACCATTTATTCAATTATATAAAAATACGAAATTTCTTTTACTTGGATGACATATATTTTCAAGCTATATCAAACCTAACTATGGAACCAACTTTTATGAAATTTCTATAGGAAAGTATATCCTTTCGAATGGTTTATATATGACGGAGTCATGAGGATGGATACATATTTCAATAAATAAAATTGACAACCTTAGCATGCCTACGATGTTGCTAAGTACTTTCACTACTTACATACAATCGCGTAAGTTAAAGTTTTCTGGTGTTTGTGTCTTGTATGTATTCACACCTTATGATAGTTAAGATAAGAAGGTGTAAATACATACACTAAATTCTGAAACTATCGTGGTTTTTAAAATTATTTTCATCAAAACGTAATTTTGCCATGATATGCGAGTTATATTGCTTCCCGATACTTCGGCACAGTTGCACGAGAAAAACTGAGTTTGCTTATATCTTGATCATGGCATGTCGTATCATGGTAAATATCCCGTTTTGATAAAAAAATAATCTCTTTATATTAGTTTCAAGGCAAGTTTATAATAAAACAAATAAATAAATAAGTTTGCTACACATTTGTTCAATCAAAATCATCGAATTCACGAAAATCGTAGAACAATATACGTTCTGTTGTTCTTGTGTGTCGAGAATCGACCCTTTTCGGGATAACATACTAATTCTGGGACCTGTATACCTGCTGCGATATTGTTCTCTGGTTACAATGGAGACTAGCTTACGTTTCTTTTTTCTCTGAAGCGCTCATGGTATGGGTGCCTTAGCTGTTCCTACCACATCAACATAGTTACATAAATAAAAAAAAACTGATTATTAATAAATCCATAGTAGGTACATACTCTAAAACTAAATTATTCTAAGCACAGGATAGAAAAACGTCTTCGCGTCACAAAACTACCCTTTTCAAGCATTTTCATATAGGAGAGTCAAGTCAAAGTCACAAAATACTTACTTTATTCAATACAATCACAAGAAACACTTTGAAATGTCTTACATACTAAGTGAATTTAGGTGCCAATTCCTCCTAACCAAAAGAAGAACTGGCAAGAAACTCGTCCTGGTCCTAGCGCTTTTTTTGCATGATACATCTTATAACTACCTTAGCTACGAAAAACGAAAACAATAGAGGTAAACCTATCTATGTCCTCTATGGTTCTCTCTATCCGCCCTGCACTCCGCGAATCACGAACTCAGCGATGCAGTTATTTTGCGAAGGATGGCTTCGAAACAATTTTAATCTGAGCGCTTCCAACCTACAAAAAGCTCGTTAAACGGCATGTCCGTCCAATTGGGCAATATAGACTTGACCAAACATTATCCGTCTAGTTACTCTACACCGAGGTGACTAATCGGTCTAATTATAAGGTGTTAGGTTATGTTATGGCGGGTTTAAGAGAATCGAAATAATTCAAGGAATTCAAGGCGATGATGAAGCTAAAATTGTTTATACGTGTTGGATGTATGGGCTTTACTTGGGCAGTTACTGGGTCGGAACGTACCTATAACTAGATAATTTATTACCTATATAGTTTATGTAAATATATATAGGTATCAAAAATGTTGTGTAAGTTTATTCATCATCATCATCATATCAGCCCTTAGAAGTCCACAGCAGAACATGGCCTATGTTCTGCTGTGGACTTCTAATGATCCCCAAATGATTTCCAGGAAGAACGATTGTGAGCCCTCTCCATCCACCGACTTCCTGCGATCTTTACAATATCGTTAGGCCATCGGGTTGGGGGGTCGTCCTACGCTTCGAGGTAATTTTATTGCGTTATTTAAATCATTAAAACCGTAGCTCATAATTTAGTGCACCTCGACCAATCTTCCATTCAAGTTAGGCTGCTCTTCATTCAAAGGTTGTCTGGAAGTAGCTACCTTAGCGATAAGGCCACCCATTGTACATATATTTTTAGGCCCTTTGTTGTCAAATTGTTTATGTGCTAGTTTTAAGGTGTACAATAAAGTGTTTTTATTAATATATTCATTCATTCGTTAATACTTATTGACATCGCTAGAGCTTATTGCTTGTCGATGGTGCCAATGATGATGAGACATATTGCCTGGCATGAGATAACTTTTAACACTATCATAGTTTTTAACATTTTCACTCAAAATGGGATATTTACAATTATATGTGAACTTCTTCCGATATTTCGACGCCATGATCACGAAATAAAGCGAGTCTTTTTGCAAGAGCATTTAGGTTTATACTTTTTTGATTTAATATCATAATTAATATAAATGAGACGCTCGTCATCCCATTTTATTGACTTATAATGAAAGAACCAGTGCGGCAAAAACAAACAGCATTCCAATCAAATCAAAGTATATATGACGACCTCTGTGGAGCATTGGGCAAAGGCCCGTCTGAGATGCAGAATGACAAATCTATGTCTTGGGTCTGGGTCTTTTTCTATGTCTAATGAGTATGTATTTACAAAAAAATATGTATATTACTAGTATATCTATCATGACACAAGCTTTGCTTACATTGCTTTTTCTTAAACTTTTTACTTTGTTGATGTTGTGTGAAATGTCCAGCATTATTTAATTATTAAGATCGTCATCTAAATCAGATCAGATGTAAAAACATTTAGAGACATATTTTGGTTAGGTTAGGTTAGTAACTGACTAATATTTGTTTAATGTTACCTTTTTACAATCTAACTTCATTACATAGTATAAAACAAAGTCGCTTTCCGCTGTCTGTCTGTTCCTATGTATGCTTAGATCTTTAAAACTACGCAACTGATTTTAATGCGGTTTTTTTTATAGATAGAGTGATTCAAGAGGTAGGTTTATATGTATAATACATGCATGATATAGTAGATAAACACTGATAATTTTAGAGGTTTCCAACGTGGTGTCGAAAATAAATTCTATCGTAATATTTTTGCGCTTACATTGCAAACGCTGTCTAAACCCTACGAGATAGATCAATAATCAATATCAATAATGTACTACAGTATTGTACACTATCTATCTCTTAGGGATAACCATTCTGTAGTTTAATTAGTATCAGCATTGCACCCGTGCGAAGCCGGGGCGGGTCGCTAGTATAATATAAATGCGAAAGTAACTCTGTCTGAATGTTTGTTACGGTTTCACGCCTAAACCGCTTAATCGATTTTGATGAATTTTGGTATAGAGATATAATGGAACTTTGAAGACGGACATAGGCTACTTTTTATGTAGGTGCCACGTGCGAAGCCGAGGGCAGCAGCTAGTTAAAATATAAATCCACATTACTTGTGCACATTTTCAGTTACTGTTCATATAATGATTTAGTTTCAGGTTCACTTCCTCCAGCGATAGTGCTGAGACATGTCGAATCGAGATTACACTATCGATAATGTCGATATTCCGCAATAGAACGCGTAACTGCTATCGACTATCGATAACCTTTCGAGCCTTCCGTGCTGACTCAACTAGCGAAAGTGACCTTATTGGGGTAGTCAGACTGGATGGAGATTATAAGAATCTTGCTCTATAAAACAATAATCTGGTTATTTACACGAAGTGCTTTATCCTTTACACTCAATTGCGCAAAATGGCGTAACTGTCGCGGTTGCGCGCCAAGTTGTGCGATATGTTGCGCACTACGAAAAATGAAAATCTCATAAAATAAATAATATTATATTGTATAGAAGTACATACTTATGAAAGGCTTCAGCGTTGAGTTTCAGCTGTTAGAACTTATAAGTTTACGAGTATCAAACACAAACAGCTAAGCACGTACGTAGCTAGGTACCACCATGGCTAGCGATACTTTATGAACTTACCTATTTCAGTCCAACTTTTTAATACATTATTACTATACAAGAAATTTAAAAACAAAACTACGAATCTACATCTTTGCCTAATTTTGCACACGTGTTAATGATCATCATAACAGAGCGGTTGACAACGCTGATGCTAAATATCGAAGCTCGGAGTCGAATGTCCTTTTGTGTTCAAAAAATATATTACCCAAGATCTGACGTCATATTTTTTTATGAACTTCAACTTCGTGACTACCAGGTATCCCACTTCACCTCTCGTTTTTTTACCTACTATTACCCTACACTCGTTTGATAACGGAACTGATGAAAATAACGAAAGCACCCTGATGTAAATGCCGCTGCTGTCCAAGACCTGACTTTGCGTAGAGTTGCTTAACTCGTTGGTCTTTTGCTATGCCACGAGCACTTACAGAAGTTCAATTGGTTTACTTACTAAGAATACTGTAACTACTAATCTAAACTAGGTCAAATTACTAGCTTTTGCTTACAATGCATTTTAATGACTATCATTATAAAGTGTCACCGAGGTATAAAGCTGGTAAAATAATCTTTACATCCAGCATTGATAAGTAGTATTGAATTGAACCAATTATTTATCTTTTACAATGAAATCATGACTTGGCTCTCAGTTTCATTGGAAATTAGATACAAAGGCGTTTACGACAAAACCTGGTAATTTGCGCGAACCTGCGCCGATCTACTGAGGACATCAGTTTTAGCTTGGAATTTCGGAGGCTATTTTGCTGTCTACCTACGCTGTTTCTTAATCTTTTGAAGCAGGAAAATGGTTTAGACAGATTATTCCCAATTTTAAAAATAATCCTGTCTTCGTGTCGGTACAAATCAAATTAAATTTAAATTCAATTTCGGTAGGTATTCAATTTCAATTTATTTTTACACAAAATTTATTTTATAACACAAGAATCGCAGGCACCATGGCATGTCTGAGAATCCTGGGTTCACCATAGATTCTTAGCAATCAGCGAATCTTGATGCAGCACGTGTATCGCCGCATATCTTGAGTTTTTTTAGAATTGAAGGAGTACTATGAATGATCCAAAAATAGGTCAAGAAGAGATGAAGTTGCGAAAATTCACAAGATACTTTACTATACTTAGCAGGGAAGGTATTTATAGGTACTGGTCTTCACGATACAGGCTTGCCTAGTGTGAAGACCGCTGTAAGGTCTACCTATTTAAAATTCGAGCATCATCAAAGTGCATTTACATTGTGTTATGCTAACATTGAATGCTGAAATAAATATTTTTTCAGTTTTCATTTTAATTTTTTCATTTTTCATTTAGGTATTTTAGGTATGTAAAGCAAGTAGATAGTTAAGTAAAAGTTTTTTACCAAAAAAACTTGCAACCTGCTTTCTACTTATCTGTGGCTGGAGAGGTATAAATAAAGCTCAATATCACTTCTAAATGAATGATCGTCCTTGGGTCGTGTTAATTAAATGCAATGTTTTACGTTTAGCATTATCTTTTGACTGGTCTCCTAGTTCAGTTGGTAGTAGCTCTGCCTTCTGCGCTGTAGGTTGGGGGTCTTGGTTCTCAACCAGGACAAACATTTTGCATATAATTGTGAACATAGAACATAGAACATAGTATTGTGTTTGGGTGTTAAAAAGTATCATATTATGAATGTTTTTAGTTTTGGGTTATTCTTGGATTTTTGATAGAAGCCGTAGTTTTTCAAAAATTTTTAATTATGTAAAAATCTATCTTTTGCCGCCATTTTGAGTTTGGTAGATACAAAATTCAAAATGGCGGTAAAAGATGTATAAAAAAAGATATCAACTTTTATATTTTCTTAGCAACTCTAAGGGTTAAATCCGAGTGTATAAGTACTCTATATTTGAAACCGACTGATGGTGTTCTAATGAAATGAACTACATACTTTTCAATGTTTTATGTGGGAACAACGTCATTAGAGTAAATTTACCATTACCACTAGAATAGCCCTTCACTGGCTAAAACTGTACGTCAGTCTTCATATAAATTCTGTATTTGTTGTTATGTTTTCAAACCTTCTTTCAATAGATCGAATCACACTTCCAGTTTGAGAGCTTACTCTTAGAACCGATGGTAAACTTGTGCGAGAGCGCAGGGTGTTACATTATGCAACAAACCGACGATTTTAGGTGTATAAATTATTCTGGACGTTCAAAAACCTGCAGGATCTCTATTTGCCTAAACAAGAAGTGTCATGGTTTAGTTTGAGAGCGTACTTCTAGAACCAATGGTAAATTTGTGCGAGAGCGCAGCGAGCTACATTTTGCGACGAACCGGCGGTTTTTAAGCGTTTGAATTATTCTGGGACGCTTTAAAAATGGATCTCTATTAGTTGCCTGAATAAGAAGTGCCTAGGATTCAGTAGACTACAATACAATGAAAAGTGAATCGATAGCACTTGCTTCGCTCTCGGACTTTAGCTACGAGTACAATAGAATGACAAGGGAATTGATATGCACCTCCTTTGCTCTAGGCTACCAAATACCAAACCAAACCAAACAAATTATTTGTGTAATAAATTTGTGTGAAATGTCCGGGATTATTAATTATTTATTATTATTATTATTATTATTATTATTATTATAGTTCCATGGCCTTAAATTATAGGTTATAGGCCTTTTATAAAAGGTTTATTGGACGGGTCTCTGTGGCGCAGTGGGCCAACACTCAGCTAAGATGCAGAAGGTTATGGGTTCGATTCCCACCGCGGGACAAATTTTTGAATGATCTGCAATTATTGGTCTCAAGTCTGGGTGTTTCTATGTATAATATGTATTATACATAGAAACACCTAGTATTTAAAAAAAAAGTTAATGAGTAGTGTGTCAGCCATGTGGTTTGTGTTATTATGTGCTACCCATAACACAAGCTCAGTTTTCTTTGGGGCCAGATGATGCTATGTGAAATGTCCGGCATTATTTATTATATATATTTATAAACGTCTCTCAACTTCTGTCAAAAGGTAATTACTGTATAAAATAATGCTATTATTTTTTGTAAGATAGATAGTGACAGGGTGAATCTTAAGCATTGTTTTGGCAGTGTTCCATGAGCAAGGAATTAAACTTTTGTACGTCGTAGGACCTGTTATTTCTTCTGTGGTAGGTGGTCGGTGATACAGAACCAGGCAAGGCAGGGCCATTCCAATCTACCACCCCTATCTATACCGCTAATCAATTTAAGTAGTTGGTAATGAGGCAGTGCCAATTCTTATGCCAATACCTACCACTTAAGTTGCGACAACTATTTATTTCCAGTATTGAATAGCTTGAAGCCGTTCCTAGCAGGTCTACTAGCTTGTCAGCTAAGTTGACAGTATCTCTACCTTCGGCGCTATAGATTGGGGTTTTCGCTGTCTCCCAGAACAAACAGCTGTGTGAAAACCCTATAAAACCCGGAAGCACTCCAATGAAAATACCACTGTGGTACTGAGCTCACACAGGGTTGATTATGAGTAACTTTGTTGGTCTGTTAACTTACAAAGCTTGTTAAGTTACGAAGGTCTTCTAAGTTTGCTATGCCATGGGCACATCGCTATCGAAATATATATATAAATACCTATCACCTAAAGTCACGCGTAGTCGGTAGTCAAAATCAATTATAATCTGAATACCAAACCAATAAACACGGCATAAGTGTCCAATTTGAAACGATAAAAGCTGTTTAGCAGCTCAATATAGCACCTTTATAACACAAACACAAAGGAAACAAAATAACAAACACAAACTTTCCCATGGGTATCAATGCCTCATTTTCTTAAAAAGCGGTCACCGTCATTCTTCTCAAACTTGGGAGGAATCGGCACTTAAATTCAACTAGCATGTGCTCGTAAAACGATTCAAAATGATCCTTGTGATTGTGTTAAATTAAAGTGATTTCAATCTGAATTTTTGAATTTGAATTTGTCTTTCGATGGGGTGATTATAGTTCCATTGGCACAGAATTATACTAAACATTATTATGGATGAAGTGACTCAATAAAAGTATACAAACTCAACTAACACAAAAATGTCATGATAATATCAAAATGGCTATACAGATTTTGTTATTTATTTAATGATAGTGACATGTTCCGGTGAAGTGATGATACTTAATTTTGTAAATATTTCAGTCAAGATTATCTTTGCTATTGGTCAGTCACACCAAACGATCTATCGAGAAGAGCACAAGAGATAGAGATAATAACAACTAAGAATATATATAACCCAATCAATATCCTTCTTTTATAAAACCTCTTAATTTAAAAATGTATACCCCTTTAATGTATAGAACCCAGAAAGAGTAACAAATGTTCTAAGTAAAGTTAAAGAAAAAGGATTCTATTGAAAATTAATTAAAAATAGAAGAGGTAAAACGGATTGACCAATTTATACGACATGATAGTTTCAAAAACATAGCAGAGAAAGTAGAAGGAAAGAGAGAAAGAGGAAGGCCACAAATCAGATACATGAGCTAAATAAGGTGAATGTAGTTGTCGTTTCATAAAAGGAGATCATGAAAGCTGCGCTGAGGAGGAACAGGAGGAAATAGCTGCCTCATTCACCAACAAAAGCATAGCTCTTAAAGTATAAGAAGTGAAGCATCAGCAAAGGATGGAAAGGTAATAAGCAAAAGGATGGAAATAATAAAAGCTCTACCTAGGTAATATATGAATAGCATTATGTTATTAAATTACCATATCCTAAGTATAAAGACCTCATTATGAATCACATAAACAGCTAACAGGAATAATATGAATATAATTGGTAAACGAAGGAACAGATTTACAATTCAAGTAATATTCATAATTAATAGTAAAATACTCATGGATATACAGATATTTATAAAATAACTAGTCGTCTTGACTAATTCAGTGGCGTCAGTCATTAGCCAAGTACGGTCAGTTAGTTTTGGATTTGCATATTGCATGCGTTTATCCAAACCTAGATGCTTTATGAGCTGTAGCTTGAACGCTATTTATGTTTATAACAGGAGAGTAAGCATCCGTTTTTGATGATATTGAAATGTTTATGTGTGCGTTGCGTGCTATGTTAATAAACCATGATGAATATATCAAAATGCTACACAATTTATCAAATGTATGTCCAATGAACTTCTAGTATAACGAGATAATATTACAAATTTGGAAGTGTGTCTGACTGTTTTTCTGTTTGTTACTTTTTTAAACGGTTTAACGGATCTTAATAAAGTTTGGTGAGGATATATTGGATATTGATTCAATATGTACCTTTTTTTACTTGCAAGAAATAAAAGGGTTTTTATTTTTATTTTTATCATTTATTTACTTTTTATATACATCCGGCTAGATAGATATGTATCATGGAAACGGATATAGGCTACTTTTGGTACGCGTGCAAAACTGTAAAACCGTGGGCAAAATAAAAATAAAAATATATTTTATTCAATAAAATCACAAGGATTTTTTTTAATAGTCATCTTACATGCTAGAACGCATCTTGTTTATTAATATAAAACATTGATTAGACTTTTTAACAGAGCACATTGCCTCATTAGACTACAACACTGATCAAAAACTCAGCATTGACATGAGACAAAAAAATGCCGTTTTGTCTTTGCTTCCATACTCGTGAAAAAATACAAAAGGTTGTATCCATTTCTTAAGTTAAAGAAATGAAAACTACTGGATAGATTTATTCTCTTATTGAAATGCAAAAGGCTATAATCTTAGGCTAATCATAAGTAACTGCAAATACGTTAGTTGTGTTAATATTCTGGTTTTACTTAGTTGGGTTATCGAACGTTAGCCATATTTGGACAATTATCTTAAACGCAATGGTTTAAGTGATTCTCTCCTATATTACGCGAGGTATTAGTGTTAGCGAGGTTAGTGGATTTAAACAATTTGTGGTAAGTTTTTTTAAATATATAAGTCCATAAAATAAATACATAATACTTGTAAGTACGTACAATTTATTTAAAAAAATAAAAAAAATATAATAAAAGTTAGATTATAAAGTAAATAGTGCCCGAAGCTAGTAATAGGTGTGACTTAGTCACAATGCAGGCGGAGTCAAAGTCAGAAATTACTTAGCAGTAAAATAGTAAAATTATGGTATTCCAAATGGTCTCCAAGAGAACCAGCAATTTCAAATTAGTCAACAGAAATTGATACTTAGTCAAAACAGTGTTTTTGTTGTCAAGGCACTTGGCAACATTTCTCGCTATTTCAAGAACTTTCAAGAGCCGTCTCAAGGACTCTTAGAGGCGCCGTACCAAAACCTTGGGAAACTTTGCCAATGCATCTAACACCATCACTATCATAACCCCTATTACAAAGTAACAGAGTTTAGTTTTAAACGGTATTACTTAGCTTGATTACATGGTGTTGTGATCATCTAAGTGACAAGTTTTACTTGCCCGGCCTATAATAATATTTGCTTCAATTTTATTTATATTAGCGTTAAAGTTCAAAATTGTCTGTGCCTTTTGCAAGATTAATTTATGCGTTACTTGCTTTGTTGGTTAGTACTTAATTGCAAATGGTTGGCGCTTGATGACAGTCCGAAGTGTTTTTATTTTATTGTCTCAGAATATGGCTTGCTTATCGTTTTAAGTGTTATCACTGTCAATATGCATGATAACAGTTCCATTGTCATGATCACTGAAGTAATGGACATTGCAATTTATTTTCATGTAACCATTACCTAATTGGTTAATCTGTTTCCTCCCACATTCCTTATTTCTGTGTGTTCTTCTAAAATCTTCTGTCTATTTGTACTCAGCAGCCGGATAGGGAATAACCGATTCTTAGGGTTCCGTACCTCGAAAGGAAAAAACGGAACCCTTATAAGATCACTTTGTTGTCCGTCCGTCCGTCCGTCCGTCTGTCCGTCCGTGTGTCTGTCTGTCAAGACCCTTTTCTCAGAAACGCGTGGAGATATCAAGCTGAAATTTATATTAAATACTCAGGTCTACTGTCCCCGGTAATGCTGTGAAAAAATCAAACTTCTAAGCCAACGCAATCGAAAGATACAGCCGATTATGCCGCAAATTTTCGACACTCGCAAGGGTATCACAACCTACAGGGTACTTCCCGTGAACTCAGAATCTTGAAATTTGTACGAAGCAACGTCTTATAGCACAGATAAAGGAAAACTTGCGAAAACCATGAATTTTTAGATGGATTTCATTTTGCAATAAAAATACCATAACTATGACTCGATTGTCGTGATGGGTGAACTTTTACTTATATACCTACAGGTTAGTACGGAACTCTCGGTGCGCGATTCAACTCGCACTTGGCCGGTTTTTTTTATCATGTTTTAAATGATCATATTAAAATGGATGGGTAGGAAAGTCAGTTTAAAAGAAAGGCGAGTGTTAAACGCAATAAATAATTCAATAATGATAGAACTGAGTGACAACCCATTACACCATGTCAACACAAATGGACATGATGTTTTGAGTCGTTGACATAAAATAATTACATTTTTAACCCTTTCACCAGCGGTCTTCTTTGAGCCTTCATTACCAACGATGACAGATTACTAACTCGACTCCTGTCAAATGACGATAAAGCACTTAATTTTTAAAGTGATCAGTTTTTAGTTAATGTAGAACGCATTTAAATGCATGCGTCTCCGCATGAAGGGCTCGTGGTTCTTAGGAAGATTTTCCTGCTGCATTGGCTGGATGGATTTGTTGAGAATTAAAATACTTACTAGAGTAAATACCTCAAATAGCATTAAGTTAGGATTCTTTGTGTATGTACTAATAACGTCTATTTAGCTCGCGAACAAAACCAAGGCAGAAGTAAAAAGTAAAATGACGTGACAGATTGGGAATGCTCTTGAAGCACAAAATGTTGTTCTTTGTATGAATTGTATGAAGAGCACTTGAGTTGAGATAAGGTAAATAAACAATTAGCAAGATGCCGTTTGAATTTCAATTGAATTGTGCATTTGCAGTATTTACAATACTCTATACAAAAGAGAATTGATGTAAGTAGGACAGACAGAAATGCTATGTTAATATTGTTAAGTCAAATACTTTTAACCGGTCATTTTATTTATAAGTAAACCTCATTACTTAATGATTTTGAATATAGCAAGCTTAGTAAAAATTGTGTTGTCATCTATGTTTGTCACTTTTACTTTTATTTAAATTAAAGCGATGTAAACAACGCAATCTCTAAAGTTGTAATATGGTTTAATGTAAACAACTTATTACTTTACGAGAAAAAAACGAAATGCATTCGTTTTATACTGCCCAACGTTAAACAGGTGAAAGCTAATGTAAAAATTCAAAACGAAAAGATGGATCTCGTCGACACCACAGTGTTCTTAGACATTACTTTAGATAATAAGCTGCAATGGGGCCCGCACATAGATAAATTGTCGAAGAGACTCAGCTCTGCCGCATACGCTGTTAAAAAGATCCGTCATTTTACCGACGTAGATACCGCTAGACTCGTTTACTTCAGCTACTTTCATAGCATTATGTCTTATGGCATTTTGTTGTGCGGGAGTGCTGCTGATATTAACACCATATTTGTGTTGCAGAAGAGGGCTGTTTGTGCAATTTATAACATGGGCCCCAGAGAATCACTTAGAGATAAGTTTAAAGAAATTAATATTATGACAGTGCCTTGTCAGTATATATACGAAAATTTAATGTATGTGCACAAAAATGTTCATTTATTCAAAACGAATTGCGATAATCATAGTATTAACACTAGAAATAAAGATAAACTCGCTGTTCCCACTGTTAGGCTCGCCAAAGTTAATAAGTCTTTTATAGGGCAATGTGTACGCTTTTATAACAAGGTCCCAAACGACGTGTTAAATTTGTTGATTGGCAAATTTAAAAACGTAATTAAACAGAAACTGTCTATTAAAGTATATTATAAAATATCTGATTATTTAGATGACAAAAAGCTTGGGATGAATCTGCTCTAACTCAACTCGTCCGTGAAAAAAATTGTCAAGGGCCATACAAAAAAGTGTTAAGACCAGACAAGTTTCTTGCCGGATTCTTCTTGAACTGGGGTTAGGAGGAACCGGCACCTAGATTCACTAGCATGTAAGAAGACGATTCAAAGTGGTCCTTGTGATTGTATTAAATAAAGTGATATTGAATTTTGAATTTTATAATGTCATGCACGACTGATATGATATGACTGTGATAATAAGCCTTTTAGTGATTGTAATTTATTTTATTTTATATTATTTATCAAACAAAAAAGGGATAAGGGGGATTATTTTTGGTCGTCTTGCGAAGCAAACATAGCTTTGTAATATTATTTATATTTCTCGAGTATATCCGGTTATTATTAATTTTCGTGATTTATTTAAATATAACTAGAGTTATTGGGTCAGGTCGGTGAATAATTGGAATAAAAGCTTTTGTTTCTTTGTAACTCAAGCAAAAATTATCCTTAGACAATATAAACACTTGACATTAAAATAACGAGCAAAATTACGGGCATTATTATGACACATGCAATTACCAAAGAAGAGGAGAAAAGAAGGTTGTATAGGGGTTTAGTTAGTATCAACATAACCTACGGAAATGTAATATGTTTATACTTATATGATTTATCCAATAATTTAATCTGCAACTCATGTCATTAAATTCAGCACAAAAAATAGTAGATGAATTCTAATCCTGACACAATGCAAAAATCTACATTTGACAAGTCATAAGGATAAAGAACTGATTTCATGACTCAGGACCTTTCTCCCGCCATTTTTAATTTGGCGCTGTCATCAGAATTATGTCACTTTGATCACAACATCTGTCAGTGTCATGTTACTGTCTTTTGGAAGTGATACGAACTGTCTCTGGCTTTTAAACGATTGCTTTGTTCGCTGTAACCAGTTAACTACACGATGACGAAGGGAAAAACGTTGGTGTTTATGAGAATAACGTAACCTACTTTATTAAATATAGGGTAAATGTATTAAGGCTATGATGTCAAAGGTATATAAGTGACAAACTTATATACCTTGATGTTTGTGAAATGAGACAATAAACACGGTCTTCTACTGTGAAATTATGAAAGTGGTGTCCTTTGTAACCGACTTCATCAAAAACTTTCACTGACTTTTTTTGTTCTATACTTCACAGGTGGTCCCATTTAAATTTTATCAAAATCGGTCGAGCTGAAAAATCAACGAAAATTGAAAAATTTTATACATCGATGATGTTTTCGTGTACTTCGATACCTCGCTGTCTCATTGGAGCGGTGCGTTTATTTGGCCTAACCATATTATATATATATTCAAAATATATCTACTTTCCACTAAAAATGTATTATAGGCTCAAATTTCATTGGTTGAAGTTGGTTTTCTTTTATCTTTTGTTTTTAAAACGTAATTATTTGCTGTCATAATATGGAATATTTAATAATTATAATAAACGTAGTATTATAATTATCCGAAGCCTATACGCATGTTTAAATATTTACGAAACATAGTTTATTTTATAAAAGAAAAAAACAGCGTAAAAAATGGCCTTGTGTACAATATTATAGTCGCTACCTAGCGCTTGAAGTTGCTAGCTATTATTTTAATAAAATTTATCAGTTTGTAAACTTGCATACTATAAAAAAATTATACACAAATCATCTAAAATGTATAATCAAATAATTTAAAGATGAGACAATTCTCACCGAAGAAAAACGAGAAAATATCCTATGCTACTTAGTTAATCAGTACAGAATCAATAAAAAATGTCCAAGCGCCACCCAAAACAAAAAGTCCCATACTTTTTCTTCAATATCTTTTACACTAGCACCCTTGAGCTACGCCAGATGTGGGTTTGTTGACAGGGTGTTCAATTGCACTAGAGCCGAGGGGTTTGTGACGTAACGAGTGGCGCCAGCGATTTCTGTGAAATAGTGGAACTAAACTGTTACAAAAGCCTGTTATGATGCTGCAATTGATATCAATGGCAAGACCGTTTTTCAAACAATCGACGCGTCGGGTTGTCGTCAAGGAGTTGTCAATACATTTTTTTATTAGTTGGATAATGTGCGACACCATTTGTTTGTTCATCTTTTATTGAAATAAATTTAATTCTACAAAGTGAGTAGGTATATAAAAATATATAATATATATAAAAATAAAATGTGAATGTAAAAAATAAAACTTGAAAATAGCGCGACCGATTTGAATACATCTTTTCGTTTTAATCACCTTTAAACTAGTTTGAAGGTGGTTAAAAAAAAATGAAAAAACACAAAGGGAAAGTTAAAAGATAGAAACAATCGATATTGGTCATTTGTATGTGAATTGCAACTTCGAATTACATTCACTAGATGGCGCTAATGACAGACATATTGTTGAGAATCAAAAATTAAATTTAGGTGGTACGAAGTTCACTAGGTCTGTAATAAATCAAATAGAACCATGTAGAATATTTAGATTAAATCCCAAAGTACCCATCTTCCGAAGGAATTCTTTTGAGCTTTGAACCAAGTTTTATTTTGAATTTGACTGTACCTAACTGCGTTAGTCTTCAACCACAGTATTGCGGTTATTTACTTAAACACTGCATAAACACTCCTTAAGATTCGCCCTTTCACTAGCTAACAAAAAGGGATTGCACTATTTTAAACAATGATCAATATTTGACAGAAGTTGATACACGTTTATATGTAAGGGCATTTATGTCAACCCCATAATACATACGATGAGCGCGAATGCAGTTCTCTGGCAATCTTAAAGAACCATTTGACTGTCAGTCAGGCACGTTACGTTTTAAAATCTAAAAAGAAAACCGACTTCATTGAATGAAATTTGAGCCTATAATACATTATTAGTGGAAAGTAGATATATTTGTATATATATATTACATGGGTAGGCCAAATAAACGCACCGCTCCAATGAGACAGCGAGGTATCGAAGTACACGAAAACATCATCGATGTATACAATTTTTAGATTTTTGTTAATTTTTCAGCTCGACCGATTTTGATAAAATTTAAATGGGACCCTTTCAAACAAACAAAGAATTTTCCAAATCGGTTCAGGCGTTTTCGAGTAATCGGTGAACATACATAAAGAAAAAAAGATTACGTCGAATTGAGAATCACCTCCTTTTTGATGAAGTCGGTTAAAAAGCTTTTGATTCACGATTGGATTTGAACCAGCGACTTTAGAAACGAAGTGCTGGCCACTATCACTAGACTATCAGTGCCACTAGCTAGCCATTGACGAGATTGTAGATTGAAGATTGATCATTCACCGACATTGATGATGATAAATTAAACTTGTAATCTAACCCAAATAATAAAACTCGCGCCTATAAATCCCGTTCAATTAACATTATCGAATATTGGCGTCAAATAAATATTGTAGATACAATCATAGACTTTATGTAGGTACTTAGGGTTGACTGTCGGTTTAGCATTTATGTTACAAGTTAGGGAGGTAACCTACCTACCTTGGACAGTTAACATGAAATGCGGGCAAACAGTGCATAATACATTTTTTTTTAAGCTTTATGATCTAAGAGTACTAAACGTACTCTTAGATGAAGATGAAGACGTTTTGATCATTGAGTGTCTAACTCTTCTCTTCAGACTTAACAGTCTTAAGAGAAGAGAACTCTTAGAACTCTTAGAACTCTTAGAGAGTCATCTTCGCTTAAGACTGTCAAGTCTTAGATAAGAGTTTTCTTCTCTTCAGACTTGACAGTCTTAAGAGTAGAGCGCTCTTAAGATATTTATGTTACTAACTGATCTACTATATCTTGGGCAGGTAGCATGAAATGGCAATAGCACTTCAGCCAAAACATATTTAAACGAAACATGACTTGAAGATCAATGTGTATAGACGTTTTGAGTCGTCGGTATTGCGTTCGAACCTTACCTTATGTTTATGATGTGTAAAAATTTCCTCTCGCTTTCTGTGGAAGCGATGTCGTGAAAAGGGACGTGTGTGTAACAAGAAGCCGAGGAAGCGAGCACTATTCGATTTGACTAATAAACGCGCGGTGGTAGAGTTGGCTGTCAGATGGTACCAACCCATTATCCTGAGATAGGCGATTTTCTGTTGACCTAGAACTATGAAATTTGGCAAGTAATACCGTCTTATACTACAAGTATGGCGAAAAATCTGAAAACTATGTGTTTGTAATTAAATCATATAAAACAGGGGCTTTAAGTAAGGAACGGCGGAATCCAAATTTTGAATTGAGTTAACCGTGTCATGTGAATCTTATGAAAGAGCTTCATTGCTAAATGAGCTTAAACATATTTTTAATTATTTTTATGATTTATAGTTTTCGATTTATGACGAAGAATTAAAAAAACCTTTTCCCTTTTTTTGGTATAAGTAGGTACTAATAATTTTAATTTTAATTGCATTTACCTACAATTGTACGGAATAGCAATTTGTACGGAAACCTCGGTAGGCAATCCGACTCACACTTGTCCGGTTTTTATTTTCTTGTTACTTTGTATTTGGAAAGAGGACTGATTTCTGTAACTAGACCGATGATGAGATCTTTTTGCATGACTAGCTTCTACTGTAGTGCAATTTTCAAAGATCAGTAAGCACCGACACACAATACGCTGGCAGCCAGCTTTCTGCGTAATACTCGTCATTAAATTCAGAAGTAAAACAGCCAGGTGATTTACAAGTTACGTAAATCAATGTAAACAAAATTTAAGTGACTTTTGGAGGTACAAGATGTAGAGATATTCACTGATACTATCGTTACGAGTAAGCCACTGTGAACAATATTTTTCAGCATTTAAATCTATGAATTTATACTAAGTACCTAGTATACATTATACGAAATAGTATTTTACGACTATTGGAATAGTTTAATCAAAGCCAAAAGATATTTATTCCAATACAATCACAAGGATCACTTAATGTGAGCGCTATCTAAGCTATAAGACCGCCCATTGTACTACCGTGTAGCTAAACATTATTTCTTATAACTATCCAATGTTTTAGATGTGTGCATTAAAGTATTTTCTATTCTAATAAAAGTTAACAAACATAATACTTTAATAGATAACGAAAGTAATTTTGAGAGATATAAATCACTTTCCAAAACCCTTAAGACAATATCTTACTAAATACCTAATTATATGTTTTTATCCTAACTCATTTGTAGCCACTACGAGTAGAAAGTATAATTTGTTTTCGATTTGTATTTGTTGAAAGAGTTTATGTGCATATGGTTCTTTTTAAGTTTATTTGAACATAAGTCTCTCTCTTCCTAACGTCTCATATTGTTGCTTTATTTAAATTTATTTCGGTTGATTACTCTGCTTTATCTCTACCTACTAATCATACAAACAAATAATTGTGTTTGTTTGATATGTTTTTACGGGCAAACGGCTGAAAATATAAAAGGAGATAAATTGTATCCTAAGAAAATTATTTTTAATATTTTTTGCACGCGTAGAAAGCCGCGAGCATTAGCTAGTTTTTTTTAATAGGTGTTGTTTTTAATTTTAATATTTTATGTTGGTTTTGTTGTCGAATTATTAATCTTTGGAAGTATAAAACCGATTAAAAAAATATTTACATTGAGACAACTAAATAATAGGCTATGTTAAACGAGAAAAACCGCGGTACAAGCAAGTGTTATATTTTTAAAATGCAAGTTTTTTTGTCAATGTTAATAATAGAGGTTGTGGCGAAATGAATAGGTACGTCTGGTAACCATGGCAATCAAATCAATTGCCCAGCCATTTCTTTTCAAACAATTGCGGTGGCTATTGAAAAGGCGCCATTGTCGGTCACATGCAGTTCTAAGAAAAGATGAGTGCCGGTCAAAACATGCATTCATTCTTGGAAGGTTTCATTCTTTGTTGCTATTAGCAGTGGATGGTGAACCAGTTCTATTGTCCTTCGTTGTTTAAATAATATTTTAGGCGCCTTAAAATTAGCTTCAACCGTTGTATGATAGTGCTTAATCGCAATGTACTCGTATTCATTGTTTTCTGTACCGTAGGACTGTCTTCCAAAAATAATCGACAACCCATCAAACTATATGAGGTAGAAGTAACAAAATAAAAGTAGACGAAACTAAAACTACTCGCACGTACAGAGTTATATTTTTTGCTGTCACGGAAAACATACCGCAGCAACAACTTAGTAAACCTTAATAAAAAAGAAAGCCTCAGAAGCAGGCAAATATTAAAAGAATGGGACCTTACACGAACCCTGAGGCACGCCCGTTCTGTTACTTAATAAACAATACAAAAAACCAAGTGAAAAAAAAAAGCTTATTATATACTATACCGGCCAAAGGTTTAAGGTAAAGTTATATTTGAAGTCTCGGGGACCTGGAAGATTCCTTTTTTTCCATAGTTACTTTCTTATGCTTCAGATGATTCGCAAAAGAGACCGCGTAAATCAAATTAACTTCAAGTAGTTTGCTTTTAGGAACGGAGTCTTTAAATTAAAAACATTTGTAGGGTTTCAATAGAATTTTGAATTAATTTTTGACCTACCTATAAGTTTTTAGCTTTTAAGGTGCGTATTTACCCTACACTTTTAGTAACTTTGTTTCTATCTTTGTTACTAATGTTTTATTCTGCATTCCAGACTTGATTTCTCACCTACTTCAACTCTACTCGTAAAGATGTTAATGAACTTCCGTCAATTCTAAAATAAACTCTAATAATTTCAGTTTTCAGAACTCGTAAGCCGCACGTAGGTAATAAATAACATAGGTGCTACGTGATACAAGTGCAGCTGTGATTAAAATGTTACAATCTGTCACACTACGCTCTATTGCTTACGACACCTACAATGTCTCGGGGGAAAGATTATTGAATAATTTAAGGGTGAGTATACTTTATCTTTTTAATAATAAAACAACAACCTCCACAACCTATAATACCCCATTGTTGAGAGTAGACCTCATTTTGTTTACGCTAATTTCCCCAAACTTCATCTTTAGTGAGGTTGTCACTTTATTACGCAAACTCGACCTCTACTGCTGCGTTAGTTTGTTCAAATTGTAACAATCACATTCTAAACTATTAAAGGAAATATATATAAATTTATAATTTTTAAACAGTTCTTCCAGGACGACTACTTTTGAAGAAGATACGAACATATTTCCCAATGTCAATAAAACTTTCAATTTTAGCATACCACCGAAAAGCATCACCTCCTGCATTCTTTTAAAACCTGTTCCATCGAAAGTCAATCAAAGCGTTGTGACATCAATCGCTTACCGTAAACTATCCGTAAACAGCTTGTGACATTACCGGTAAATTAGTAGCCGCTTCTTCCGTTATTACGGACATTATCATAGCTAGAGGTAGCGTGGTGTGAAAAGCGGATTCGTTAGTATAATGTGTTTGAATGTGAAGATGCTAAATGTTACTGTCCACTCTACCATTGACGAGGCGACAGACTGTAATACGTAATACCTATTCGAGGTGTTTAATTCCATTAGACAGCTATTTCAACCTGTGTACCAACATAATACCGCTAAGTGTTATACCTAATCTGTTTTTAGTTTTTTAGTTCTTAAATACTATTGTATGTCCAAGATGGGCATATTGTTATTTAAGTATTAAAACAATGATGTTTATTATATCTAATGCTAGCACTTAATATTCGGGTGATGTTGTCTAACGTTTTAACCGTGGAAATATTGTCAGATGGTTGTTTTCTATAGCTTACATCCCTGAGCTTTTTTTCTGGAAAGCTCTAGTAGTTAGTGGCCCTTAGAACCCACACATTTCTAATTAGATATTTCGTTGTAGTTTCGCCCCACGTAGCGTTTCTCAATTACTGAATACAAAACTGCATATTTTGATGGAATTATTATTATTTTCACTGTTTCATCCATAATTACTGATTTGGAAATTCACCGTGCATGAATTATCTTGGCAGTTCTCTAAGAGCGTTATGATCACGCATTATTTTCTCATTATTATATTCGTCTATAAAATCATTGTCTGCCGTGTACAGTATGTCTGACTGTTGGATTACGACTTATTGCGGTTCTTTTATGACTGTTAGGTTATGACAATAATTTTATGATGTCACAAATCCGCGCAAATTTATTTGTTTCCAACTGTGATGTTTGGTAAAATATCTATATACGTATAAATACCTACTTACATATGTATACATTTTAAAAATGGTAACAAAAATAATGATTGTAACGTGAGAAATTAGGCATCCACAGCAAAACTCACTTAGGTACACGTAACGTGTAAAACGAATCAAAGCTGATTGGCCTGTCAGCTCAGATGGTAGTAGCCTTCTACGCTGTAGAAGGAGTTCGATTCTCTTCCAGGACAAATATTTGTGTGATGAACAATAGGAGTTTGTTCTGTGTCTGGGTGTATAAGTATTTTATCAGTCATCTGGTCACTATAATACAAGCAATGCTTAGTTTGGGGCTAGATGGTGATGTGTGCATTTTCCACCATTTATTTATTTAAAGTAGGTCTTGTAATTGTATTGAACAAAACTATTTGAAATTTGAATTTAAATTTACGCTGTTCGTAAAGTCTTTTATATATAGATAGAGTCATCATTATCATTATGATTTGTACTTTATGTCATTGACATAAATGTCACCGCAACACTCTTCTCTCAACTAATAAACTTAAAAGGCCCAGTCAGCCTCCACAATGAAAGCTACTGAAAAGCTATTAATCACCTATCTTACTTATATTATAAATCCGGAAGTTTATGTAGAGGTTTGAAAGTTTGTATGTTTAAATATTTGTTTGTGGTTCTATCACGCTTCTTCTTCTTGCTTGTAACAACAGTTAAATTAATTTTGAATAAAATACTGCCACCCTCACTCCATCGTCCGTAACATCCATTAGGTTATCCCTTGTGCTGTTGTTACGGCACAAATGGCATACGAATAGATGTGACATCGTTTAGATGGGAGCTCCGCAGTTGCATTGGGCACAAGTAGAGTCGCGATAGCCCCATTTCTTTCTACACATGATTTTCTAGAGCGGCCATCTTGGTTTCGGAGTTGGTTTATGTATGGTTTGTGTAAACTGACCATGAAAGATCGCCTCCGGGGGGGGGGCAGGGGTTTCATCATGTAACATCTGAATGGGTTGGGCTTAAAACTTGGTATACCTAGAAGTAGTCTCCAGACAAGATCATATTATATGCTAGCCTAAAAGCAACCTGGATTAGCACATAGGTTACTTTTTAAACTAATACCACAAGTACTAAACTGCGGGAAGATAGTCAGTAATAACCTACTTATATGTAGGTAAAATCTATAACCTTATTGGGTTTAAACTTTCCATTTTTCCATGCAAATATTAACAGGATGCGTATTCCGACTTTCACTGAAACTGGTCCGGAAAACATTGTCCAAATGTTTACAATACACGTGTCAATGTTTCTTAAACTTGCTCAAACTTGTTTTTTGTTATGATTTTAGTATTGGTGAAATTAGACGGTTAATTTCCAATTTTTGAAGTCCGCAAAGACCCTTAGAGTTTCGCCATATCCGTCTGTCTGTTTGTCTGTTCGCTTCTAAACAAGAGCTTTAGCTCGTAGACTATTAGTGTTATCGTAATGAAAATTTGTACAGGTAGGAGACCCTATAAAGTTATGACCCAGCGCCGCTTCCTTGCCATATTTGGGAATAGCAATAAGCTTAGACTGAACCTGTTTGAGCGTACTCTCAGAAAAAGACTGAAGGACTGATTGATAACACCAACTGTAGGTACAGTACACTCACTCGTGTTTAGTGTTGCCATATTTTTTATTATTCTTTTGCATGCATGATTCTTTTATTTTCCTTTCTTTTTTGTTTTTGTGTGTGTCAAATAAACATGTTCTTTCTTTTTCTTTCTTTCTTCATGAAGTTTTTTTTTGCCAAAAAATTTAAAAGTACATGTAAAGTAAGGTTTTCTCTCATAGTGTCGTAGTGTCGGCAAGTCGTTGGATTGGTCTATAAACGATATGAGGAGATTTTAAACAGTTTTTCAATATAGATCGTTTGATAAATATTAAGCATTGAAGTAGTCATTTTGATAGAGTCTCTCTCCCAACTCCCAACCCTTACTTGAAAAGTTTTCAAGTGGCATAATATAAACAAAACTATCACGACTAGTAAGGCTTTGCTAGATTATGCGTAGCCTATTATGAGTAGCTAGATTATGAGTAGCTAGATTATGAGTTGCTAGATTATGAGTAGCCTATGAGTAGCCAGATTTGTATTAAAAAAAACATGAAAGCTCTAAATTATTTTATTCAAACTAGATAATATGAGAATTGGTTTTGGGTCTTGATCACTAGTCATATCCTTACATACTTCGATAGACTTCACAAGCCTTGGCCATTTTTTTGTGTGCTCCTTATTATATAGAATAGAATAGAATGAATAGAATGATGGTTCATTTGACACACACCACGAAAAAGGTTACAGACATAGAGAAACAAATAGGTACTTAAATGATAAGAGTAGGTAAGCCAAATTACAGATAAAAGTTTTCGCTTGTGGTGCCAAACAGGTCCAGTCTCAGCTTTAATGCCACTTCACTATTTATAATAACTTTATTTTTATCCATTAAATCTTACAAATATACATTCCATGTTATACAAGAAGGTATAAAATACATAGGTTATAAAAACTTAATAGTAACTGAAGTTAAGTTGTATAAACTTATATATCTAAACTACTTTACCTACGATAAATAAAACTATTTAAAATAAGTAAACCGTAATATAAATAATAGCATCTCCGAACATGCCGTTAGCCATGTTTACGAGAACTAGTCTAATGTAATAGCATCCTATTTGTCAAAGCACGCTACTTACTAAAACCCAACTTAATTTTTCAATGAGTGGTCCAAGTAGATAAGAGTGAGAGTTTTCTGTAAACTAGGTGAGTATAAGTACAAGTATGCATGTTCTTGTATGTTGATAATTTAGATTTTTAAAGATTTTGTTAGAGACAGTTGGTAGGATTGGGGAGACCTTTTCCCAGCCGTGGAACAGAATAGATTAAATAAAAAGCAAGATTCAAGTCGTTTAACATTATGTTTGTAAATTATTAGATTATAGATTACCAATTAACCTATTGATATTTAGTCTACACAAATAACGGTAAACACAATAGTAACAAACAAACAAACACAATAGTAGTCTACTTGTACCTTTTGATTTACTAGAATGTAGTAAATATAAGCATTACTGTTATGCTGTAAAACTAGGTGGTAGTACTGTAATCTCCAAAACAGCTTTGTTTAATGTACCAAATAAACCCCTCAAAATATAATTTCTTCAATTAATAAATAAATAATCCCGGACATTTCACACGACATCATCTGGCCCCAAAGTAAGCAGAGCTTGTGTTATGGGTACCACATGACTGATATACCTACTTATATACTTTTTTTTTTTGTAAATACATACATATTATACATAGAAACACCCAGACCCGAGACAAATACTTGCAGATCATACAAACATTTGTCCCGCGGCGGGAATCGAACCCGCAACCTTCTGCGTCTCAGCCGGACCTACGCCCACTGCGCTACAGAGGTCTTTAAATAATAATAATATTAATAGTTAAATAATTCAACCAAATAAATTTATGAAAAATTTATGAAAAAAACTTCTCCGGTAATTTACAGAATAAACAAGAAAAGAAGCTGAAATTAAAATTAAATGTTAATTATTTATATTTGTTGTTCCAAGGTCTACCGCTATCATCTTGTGACTTGCACCAAGCGCCAGAGCTCATCAACACGTCATCGCAACGACTGTTGCGCCTGCGCACCTCTGCTCGATTTACTCGCACCCTGCTCTTGAATTTGTCTATCTCTGTTTGGGGTGCACTCGAAATAAATAGTAGTGAGAGAAATAATTCATTTTCTTCATTACGTACCTAGGTATTTATATTACCTATATATTTATTAACGAAATTAAATAAAATTTATTTATTTTGCGCCCAGTATGGTAGGTATAAGGTTCTTACATAATAATGGTCTCACATACTGCGTCGTTGACCGACATGTAAATATGGTTACCATGATATAAATAGTTATTGCTAGTTATTCTACCTAACAACGATTATTAATACACCAACTAATATAAACAAAAAATTACAACAGAATAATTAGGTAGGTAAATCTAGAAGTCTCAATGTACACTAATTTTAGCGCTAATTTGGGCGTAAATCAATAACATACGGTGTAAGCAAACTCCAAAATTATTCTGAACTTTATTTTGAATAAATTTATTTAGTAGTTTTTTTATGAGAACTCTTTATACCTATGATTACAATTCATAACCATACCACCTCCTTACTGCTCACATCAATCCTTTTCTCACATTTTTGTATGCTAGGTGAAATATCATGCATTTTAGCTGCGGTCCAATGACGACTATTATATGCTACGGGTTTCAGCTAGTTTTGACAAAATATTATTTTAATACAACATAAAGAGAAATAAAAATATCTCATTTACAGATATAAATTTAAATCGTTCTCGTAACGGTAAGGATATCATACGGTAACCGCTTCTATGAAGCCAAGAGCCAAGTTAGTGGATAATAGCGCAATAGAATGAATGACACGTGAAGTTCTAAAAATGTATTGTACACTCTTGGAGCCTGTATAAAATAAATAAGCATGTTAGGGTTGCCAACAGCAACTTTGAGTAACATTATATATGTTCCCCATTACGTAATTAATGCTACAAGTATTACTTACTAACAACTTAAAATATTTAAATTAGTGTAAAATAACAAGATGTCTTGGTTGTTTGTTTGTAAAATCTTTATTACTGAATCATCATCGTTGACGAACTCTGAGGCGCTGAAGATTGCGGTTTTCCCGCGGAGAAAATATTTTTTTCTATGTATGTAAAAACAATATTTAAGTAGTATATCAGTCATATGGTACCCATAACACAAGCTGTGCTTACTTTGGGGATGAATTATGTTTTGTGAAATGTCCAGCATTATTTATTTATTATTTAGTAATCGCAATGGTAACAACCCTGTAATTTAACACAGACTATAAAACTGATTGGACTTGGCTTTTAGGTTATTTCGAGTATTAATTAATTCTAAACTAAAGTGGCGATAGGTGTCTCCTGAAATAGTCATAACTAGCTACTTCCTGCGGTTTCATTCGTCACCTAGAATAGGTCAGACAAGTTAATTACTACTGGACGTTCTTACCTAGGTAGTGAGTGCTTAGGTACAATACTAAGGTAGGTACAACAGCCAGAGATATAGCTTGCCTAAAAATAATACCAAAAAAATGCTAACATTTTAAAATATTACACAACTAGATATACTCGTATGAAACTTAAATATATTTGTCCTCTTAGGTCAGTTGGTAGTAGCTCTGCGCTGTTGTGGGTTCAATCCCCAGGACAAAAATTTATAGATGTTTGATTTGACGACCTCTGTGGCACAGTGGGCTTAGGTCCGGCTGAGACGCAAAAGGTTGCGGGTTCGATTCCCGCCGCGGGACAAATGTTTGTATTATCTGCAAGTATTTATCTCGGGTCTGGGTGTTTCTATGTATAATATGTATGTATTACAAAAAAAAAGTATATAAGTAGTATATCAGTTATGTGGCACCCATAACACAAGCTCTGCTTACTTTGGGGACAGATGATGCTGTGTGTAATGTCCGGTATTATTATTATTATTATTATTATTATTTATAGGTGCTATTAAATATCAGGTATATATGTATATAAGTATTATACCTCTCAAAACATCGTAAGTTGTACTTTATATTTTGATAAACACGGGTTTTACACAGTATTTTATTGTTGGAGGCTCTGTGCGAGTGCGAACTGTGAACTCGAGCGGCAACGAGCGGACCGCGGATCAAACTCACCCTGATGAAGATTCTCTAGATGAATCGAATTAGTGTCTTTGCTTCTATCGACTAAATAATACGTGAGAAAAACTCGTGTTTATCAAAATGTAAAGTAGGTATTATATCAGTCATAGAACAAGGTATAATTAGTTTGGGGCAAGATAATGTAGATTGTCTGCAAATATTTATTTTCTAAAAAAATAGTATATAAAAAAGTAATAATGTATCGGGTAGGTCATTCCATCAGAAGTCAAAAATATTTTTATTCAATACAATCACAAGGATCACTTTGAAACGTCTTACATACTAGGTGAATTTAGGAGTCTATTGCTCATAACCCAAGTCTGAGAACTGGCGAGAAACTCGTCCTGGTCCTAGCACTTTTAACTAGCTTAATTACGAAAAACTAATACAAGATTATAGTACGAGTAGTTTATACATTTCAAATCTGTCAGTTAACTGTCTGACGGTAGAGCAACATGAGGCCATGCATTCTTATCAATAATATAGTCATTTTTATTATAGGTAGTCCCGTAATCTTATTATTAGAAATATGTAAGTTATTAGTTTAGGATTGAAAAAAGGTTTTCAATCATTTTTTTAATATCTGTTTGACATTTAATCTACATTTAGTTATATAACGAGGTATTGAATTCAGCCCTTACAATAATATTTCGTAGTAAGTAGTAGGTACTTCACAATGTACTTACAGATCAGTTCGGTTCCAGATGTACTACCCATTAACCATAATTTTCACTGCAGCTCTCCATCCCAATAAATCACAAAAACACCAAATTCCACAATACACTTTTTTTTTAATGATAAATTTATGAAAAATACCTCCACTGCGCTCAAAATCTAATTCACTACAAAAGAAATAAAAAAAAATACATTCGATATTCAAATAATTTACAACTGTGAATCACGCTCGATTTTTATTTGATTCCAAGTTCGATTTTCAAATTGCCACAGTGCGGGGACAGTGTCGATAAATCAATGGGTTAGATTATGCGTGTTCGCTTGCCGCGCGTTTGTCGACCACTGGCGCGGTTCCGGTGCGCTAGAGTTCGCTTGAACTTGGCAAAGCTTCGCATTTCGCACAGCCTGAACTTGGGCGGTAATGGAAAATCATCGAGTTTATCGCGCTTTTAGTAGCTTCCGCGTGAAGAAGCTGAAAAATCATACTCTGTTTTGAAATTTTTAATGTCTAACGTTTTTCCTCTTGCTTTCCTGCAATTTGTGATAGTGATTTTGTGAAAAGAGACGGAAGTGTGTAACAGGAAGCCAGGCGAGGTATTTGATTTGACCAATGTGCGCATGTGGTGGTACAGTTGGCCGTCAGATTGTACCCAATAACCAAAGAATGCTATTAAATAAACTAATTTATGATATATTTTTACAGCGACTCCCAGATAAAATTATTTTGAAGCAATTCACGGCGCTCAAATCTCGATCTTTTATTCAAAAAACATTCCGATATAGAATTCTAACAAAAGTTTAACGGCTAATGTTTCAGTAGATGATGATTGTTGAATACTTTAGACATTCTTTCATAACTAAGTTATAAAACTAACAGTTATATAAAAACAATTGAAGCGAAGCGAGGCAAAAAATAAAAAATAACATACCATATTTCTTTTTTAACCATTATTCCTCCAATTAACGAGCAGATCGTCACTTAATATAGGAAAAAAAATACTCATTTTTACAATACAAAAGTTAATTTGCTGTGAGCACCGTCTTAATGTCTGAAAATCGCTTGTTTGTTTTTTGGATGCTGACAAGGAACGAGTACGTAATTCCTACATTTGACATTTGACAGTAACATAGTTTTTATAAATAATTTTTTCTCCTGCTATTTCTTACTTTGTACCTAAGGTTCGAATCCCGACCAAGTCACGAATACGCATCAATCTAAACTTGTATATATTATAATCACGGCTTTGCCTTTTAAAAACTAAAAAGTAAACCGACTTAATTGAATACAATTTGATTTGACACAATTTTGTGTGGCGTACATAGGTGTGTTTTCTGTGTCTGGGTATTATGTAATGGTATCATGGTATGTATTTCAAAATATATATTCTACCAGTAATCTGGTCACCATAATACAAGCTTTGCTTAGTTTGGGGCTAGATTAGTCAATTAAAAGTCTATTACCCTTAAGCGTAGTATTTTTTCTTTATATTTAAGTGGGACCAACCGGGAAATTTATACCCTCAATATTAAAACAAGCATTTTCCTAATCATTATCGTGTCTTTTGCGCCTCCTTACGTATTTATTATTTATTTTCATAACAAAAGCTACGATTTGAACTCAGAACTCTGAATGTGAATGTGTGTGTAAGTTCAAATCGAGGCGTCACTCACTGTCATTGTTTGAGTGCAGGAGTACCTGTGAGAAAGGATTGTATTATCCTGAGTGCCTCTTCAACTTCTTTATGGCAAAAGATTCCTTATTATTTGTTTATGTAGAGATGGTTTTTGAGTGATGAGTTGAAGTGTTTACAGGCAAATTGTTTGCATGTTATTGCTGAGGTATACAGTGTCAAGTAAATAGCTAGGACACTGCAAACTTTTTGCATGCACGACCGGATTCGAACCCACGAAACTGAAGGCAACCATTACCACAAGATCACCAGTGCTCTCTTTAGCTTTGATAAGGCCTACATATGTAAGCCCTTTGGAATCGATACTCTGGGCCCGTAGGGAAAAGTCTATCTCGTAAACCATATCATATCCGATGGAAACCTATCGCGTTTGGTTTGGCCTGTCAGCTCAGTCGGTAGTAGCTCTACCTTCTGCGCTGTAGGTTGAGGGTTCGATTCCCTCCCACGACAAACATTTGTGTGAAGAACATATATACGACATACGACAAACATTTGTGTTTATTTTTTGTGTTTATTTTTTTTTTAAGAAACAAATTTATGTACAATTTATAAATCAAAATCAGCAGAGAAAAACAGTTGAACAGAATGAATAATTTTGCTTTCAAATTAAAAATCTTTAATGGAGTGGTAGAGCTGGTCTCTGTTAGCTACAACCGTGTTTTGCTTTTCTTCTGTCGCTGTCCGCAGTCGTTTAAAATAGTTTATTGTTAATTTTATTGTTATGAGTTCAGTTCGCGTGGTAAGTAGTACTTTTAAGTACTGAATACATTACATCCTGCTAATATTTATAAACAATGTATATATTATGCAATATATCAAACAATCTCCTTAATCCATTCAAATCCGGTTTCCGTTCTGGTAACAGTACTGTGTCAGCATTAGTTACGATAACTGATGATGTACGTGATCGTATGGATAATGGTAAAGTAACTGTCCTGTATTTACTAGATTTCAGCAATGCTTTTAACAATGTTGATTATGGCATTCTTCTAGGTCTCCTCCGCTCTCTTAATCATCCCAAGGTTGTATGGCAGAGATCGCTATCTAGCGATAAGACCGCTCATTGTACTATTGTGTAGCTAAACATTGTTTCTTATAATAGTTCAATGTATTTGTGGTGTGCAATAAAGTATTTTCTATCCATCTTCTATCTATATCAGTCATTGTACTTCCCATAAACCAAGCTTTGCTTACTTTGAGGCTAGATGATGTTGTGTGAAAGGTTTAAAATTATTTTTATCTTAAATGCAAGTCTGTATGGATGTTTTAACATAGGTTTGTGGCTCAATCAAGCAACAGAGTTCAATAAAACTTGATATAAAAATGATCAATGTCAATGTCGTCTGAAATAGCATTATGCTACTTTTAGAACACTCAAGAATGACCACTTGAAAAATTTATCAAATCAATATCCGTATCGAATAAGGAAACCTCTTGAAATAATATTAATAACCTAATACCATAATAACCATATTATAATAACCATATTTTTAAATAATATACAACAATCAACCATTCCAAGTAGGGAGAGTGACCTTTAAAAAAAAACAATGTTTTTATTTTCGTAACTTTGTAAGGGTGGGTTACTAACATGTTTTACCCGCAATGTTTATTAACGATAAGAATAATAGCATATGAACAAGAGCTCTGATTAGGAACAGACAAACAGACAAACAAGCAGACAGACAGACAGACAGACAGACAGACCTGGCAAAGCTATAAGGTGAGAAGAAAATGCTCAGAAAACTTTTATAAGAGATTGAATCAGCAAACGTAGATGATTTCTTGACAGTTCCTACTACTAGGATAATGGGATAAATGATACTTTTAAGTCCTATTTGTCCCAGTAACTGTGAGCGATGTGATAAATGCTACTTTTTAGTCTCAATAGAACAAATTGTATTTTATAGTAGATAATTGATTCAAGCGAGACTGCGGATATCCATTACAAAACAATAAACAGATGGACACATATTTAATATAATTATAATATAGGTAATATATTGGCGGTATGCTACTAAATATTTGTCCATCTGTTTAATGATTTAAATTTAAAGTCTTATTTGTTCCATCAACAGTACTGGGAATAGGACAAGTGGGAATGATCGCATTCCCACACAATGTAATTATAACAATCAACAGAGACAGTGACACTTGAAGTTATCATTTGTTATTCAGTGATAAATAACGTCTAAACACTCGCTTGTCAATAAAGTGATGAATTTATCGTGTTGACATAAAAACTGATCCATTTGGGCTGCTGTGGTCTAAGTAGAGGGAGGTTAGCGTTTCTTTCTCGAGCAAAGTAAGCGTGTTATAATATAAATGACTATAATACTGATAAGCATGCATGGCCTCATGTTGCTCTGCCCTCAGACAGTTAACCGAAACATTTGAAATGTATAAACACTCTTGTATTAGTTTTTCGTAGTTAAGGTAGTTAAAAGATGGATAATGCACAAAAGCGCTAGGACCGGGACGAGTTTTTTGCCAGTTCTTTTCGGGCTTGGATTAAGAAGAATTGGCACCCAAATTCACCTAGTATATAAGACGTTTCAAAGTGATCCTTGTGATCGTATTGAATTAAATATATTATGACTTTTTGACTTGACTTTGACTTCTCGTTAATAGCATATGTCATAACAATGCCAATTTTTCCAGTGTCAAGTGTTTATATTCTTTATAGTATGGAACAAAGTAGTGTCTTGTCGTTCGTCATTTGTTATTTTATATAAAATGGTGCTTTTTACATAAAATAACTACGGATTATTTTTGCTCGAATCACAAAGAAACACAACATTTTTATTCCAATTATTCAAACCCATCAATAAGTCTTGTTCTATTTAATTGAAACACCAAAATTACTTATAAAGCAATATATAAAAATAATCCTAGATTACATATATTTTAATTATTAATTACTTTGACAGTCGCAATCTATGACACAAACTATACCATTACAAACGTCAACATTAATACGAGATTGGGTTGCAGTTACTGTGAACTGCAGAAACGAATTGTGAAAAAAAAAGTCGCAGACGCCAAAAAAATAAGAAGAAGAAGAAGAACTGTAGAAAATAGTAGGGGACTATCTCAATCATAACTTTTAATTGATAATACGAACTCGTCCCAACGGATAACGTTGTATGATGGTTTGTTTTTTTATCTATGCTATATATATTTATTTATATCTACGCTCAATCGAGTCCAAAGCAGCCAGCTGGTGCTTTGCTGAACCATCCCATAGATGACAGCAATACTCCATAGCCGACGGGACTTGAGCTTTATATAAAGTGGAAAGCTGTCCAGGTGTGAAGTATCGCCTCAACTTATTGAGGATGCCAAGCTTCATGGCAGCAGTCTTGGCCTTGGACTCGATATAGGAGCCAAAATTAGGAGAGTCCGTAAGTAAACCGTAAGTGAAACTCCCAAGAGTTCGAGATGATCTTCTACAGTTACCGGTACATTTCGGAAAACGGGGGGGAGAAACTCAATTTTTTTCGCCGAAAAGAGACAAGCTTGCTATTTGAATGCGTTGAACTTAACCAGACTGGAATCGCCCTAATCGAACATGACCTGGAGAGTGAAATCCAGACGCATAAGCATCTCATTACAATTAATATTTCAGCCCCGTTTATTCATGTATAAATAATAATAAAATAATAATAAATAATATCTGACATTTCACAGAGCATCATCTGGCCCCAAAGTAAGCAGAGCTTGTGTTATGGGTACCACATGACTGATATACTACTTATATCCTTTTTTTTGTAAATACATACATATTATACATAGAGACACCCAGACCCGAGACAAATACTTGCAGATCATACAATCATTTTTCCCGCAGCGGGAATCGAACCCGCAACCTTCTGCGTATCAGTCGGACCTAAGCCTACTGCGCTACAGAGGTCGTCATATAATATTTGAGTTCAGTTTATTAATTATGATAACTTATTATTATTTATGTTTATTTGGCGCAACGGCATAAACAAATAATGATAATTTAATATTGCTGGACAATTCACACAAAACCAACAAAAAAAATTGGCCTAAACTATATGTAAAGCTTGTACTAACCAAAGATGTGCCAAGTGCACGAAAGGATCCTATTTATTTATTATTAACACATTTATTTCGGATCGATTCATAAAAAAACATAACCAGTAACACAAACAGATAAACCAATATATAAAATTTTAATTTAAAATTACTTAACCTGTTACTAATACACTCACAAGAAACCTGACAGAATCTGCATCTAGTTGCCAATGAGGCGCACGAATCCTATCACCACACTAATTCAAAAGATCTAGTAACAAAGAAGAAGTGTATGACTTGGGCCACGCTGCCCGTTACAATAAGTAACACATCACCACATCTGTGCAGGTTGATGTGGATTCGCTAGGGAACGAACTCTCTTGCCGTTCTAACACATACCTGCAAGACGCTATGGAGTTTGATGACTCGATTGAGCATTGTAATAAAGTACCTATAGTATAACGAAGTTTAAAAAAAATGGGAACTTCGGGGAACCCCCCCGAAAAGGGGTTCTTCTGGTTATTGCTTCAATCTTACCCAGGATTAACGTTTGCATGATGTTGATGATAGATCACACAATCAGATATCAGATCAAATATATGTGTATATTCTGTATGGATGTTATAAAGTATCATAATATTTGACGATGTCTGTGGCGCAGAGGACGAAAGCTCGCCAGAGAGTCAGAAGGTTACGGGCTCAATTTCCACTGTTGTCAAATGTTTGTATGATACAAATATTTGTCTCTGGTTTGTGTGTCTTTTTATGTATAAATAAATAAATAAGTAATAAATTTGCTGGACAATGCACACTACACCATCTACCCCCAAAATAAGCATAGCTTGTATTGTGGTGACAAGACGACTGTTAAAATACTTATAAATTTTAAATACTTATGATATTTTATAACACTCAGACACAGACCAAACACCTATGTTCATCACACAAATGTTTATCCTGGGAGGGAATTGAACTCTCAACCAACAGCGCAGAAGGCAGAGCTACTACCAACTGAGCTGACAGAACACATTATGAATGAATTTAAGTAGTATAACAGTCATGTGGTTCTCTTTTCATAAGCTCTGTTTTCTTTGGGGCTAAAAAATAATGATGTTGTGTAAAATGCCCACCATTTTTTTTATTTTATTTATAAGGTGCAAAGCGCTTTGTTCGTAAAGGTGGTAGACTGACAGAGTATGGATGGTACTGAGCGTTGAATGGCCATGCTTATAGGCTGGGCCAGACAGGAGTCAGCTCTTGGGTCACGCAATGGTTCTACCAGATTTACATTCATTATGGATAATCATGATCATGTTATAATCATGATTTGACGTTACTCACTTATTCACTTGTAATAAATGAATAAAATAATAAATAAATAATCCTGGACATTTCACACAGTATCATCTGGCCCCAAAGTAAGCAGAGCTTGTGTTATGGGTACCACATGACTGATATATTATTATTACTTATTTACTTTTTTGTAAATATATACAAATTATACAAAGAAACACCCAGACCCGGGATAAAAACTTGCAGATCATGCAAATATTTGTCTTTCGGCGAGAATCGAACCACTGCCCACTGCGGCCCACTGCGCTACACAGGTCGTCGAATGTTGTAGGTATTCAAATAATTCATCACGTTCTACTTGTTATCTCGAAGGGTAAAAATCTGTGCATTTTTTGAATTAAATTATGCGCCGAGCCTTTTTGTCTAGCTATACACATAATAGTTCAAAAAATTAGGCATCAAATTGTTTTGTGCGGTTTAATTACTTACTTCTTACTTTTTCTTTTTTATTTCATACATAAGTAACATAATGGTAGCTACAAATAAATAATAATAAATAAATAATTACGCACATTTCACACAGCATCCTCTGGCCTCAATGTAAGCAGAGCTTGTGTTATGGGTACCAAATGACTGATATACTACTTTATTTTTGTAAATACATAGAAACACCCAGACCCGAGACAAATATTGCAGATCATACAAACATTTGTCCCGCAGCGGGAATCAAACCTGCAAACTTTTGCGTCTCAGGCGAGTGTTCGCCTACTGCGCCACAGAGGTCGTCAAATGAAAGAAATAATCATGTGTTAGTGTGGGATAGGGGCAAGAAGAATTAAATTTAATATAGGTTTCTCTTAAACATTCGTTTTGCGTAGCGCCTCGCACACTGAACGACACCACACTGGTAATAACTTACTGAATCCATAAAGAAGTTACAAGAAGTTGAAATGTAAAGTATTGCAAATGCAGTTTTACGATTATAATAAATAGTAGAGTTTATTTGACTTGAAAGTTGGAAAAAGCTATGTTTACATGTCTATGTGCTGTCTTCTAAGAAACGTTTAAAAGATAGAGAATATAGATTTTCTTTGTCAAATCTAAATCAATAATGTGAAACATAGTCGTGTTAGTATTACCATTTATAACTCGAGAACGGTTGGACCGTTTTTCATGACTTTTGATTAGTTGGATTTATCTTTGCTCTGATTAGCAGAATAACTATTAATACTTTATGGTGTCCAGATATAATTCTTATCTAAGTATATTTAAACTTACATATGATTTATAACATATATGTATCATATGTATGTATTTACAAAAAAAAATATATATAAGTAGTATATCAGTCATGTTGGTACCCATAACACAAGCTCTGCTTACTTTGGGGCCAGATGATGGTGTGTGAAATGTCTGGCATTATTTATTATTATTATTATTAACAAACAGAAAAACCACCTATGTTCAACACACATACTGTACTGGAATCGAACGCCTAACTACAGCACAAAAGGCAGAGCTACTATCCACTGAGCTGACATACCAGTCTAAGCGACTAAGGATCGTCTAATATAACCATTAGGACTCTCAGTGTGACTATAAGGGACAATCTTTATATCATACATTAGATTCTTCTGCTTCTTCGTTAATTATATGTGTCATATTAATGTCAGTTTTGCCAGTGTCAAATATTTTTATTGTTTGTAGTATATCACAAAGTCGTATCTGTCGTTCGTCATATGTTAATATAAAATAACTAGGGATTATTTTGCTCGAATCACAAAGAAACACAGAGCTTTTTCCGGTCCGGTATTATTATTAATTACAATTATTCACACCCGAGTCAATAACTCGTAGCTCTATTTAAATAAAAACACTAAAATTACCAATAAAACCGGAAATAACTCGAGAAAATGAAATAAAATAATGCGCAAAGCTTGCTTGGCAAGACGACCAAAAATAATCCATACATTTGTTAATGAGTTGATTAATTATGTTGTCACATTTATTCATTGACTTAAGAATGACAAGGACAGTGCTATATAAGTGATTATATGGATGAGAGGGTAAAAACTTAATGTGTAGACAAACTAAGCGTTAGTGTTTCATCTCAGAATGTTAGGGCTTGCATTGATAGATATCACAAATTATGAACTTGCTGATCTTTGCTTACCTATATATAATAAATGTATAAACGGTTGGTGGATATTGCAACCTAACATAATTATGTAAGTACCTAGTTATAATTTATATTATTATGACTATACTTTCAGTGTGTATTGTGTTAGGTTTGTTTCTTTTTTAAGTAGGTATGTACAATATGGGACATGTTCCTGAAATAAAGATTATTATTATTATTAACCTAAAAACGAACGGCTAAGCAAACATCGTCACTAGGTTTTAAATGACCTACGTAAATTACATAAGGAATTAAAAACCCTTAAAAAAGCTCTGTTTAGCTTTGTTAGGCAAGTACCTAATAGTAAAATGAGAAATTAGTTTTTTAAAACAGAAATCTCAATGTTAGATTTGTGGGCATCTAATTAGAATCCTGTGAATCAGAAGGACAACTTGCAACGATGCATGTTAAGTTAAACGCTGTCTTTCCATACGGATGTTGTCATTAGACAGAAATAGTATTCTAAAACAAAAGACGAACTCAGATCGAGATTTTAGCATTCGTTTTTTGATAGAGTTTCTTTCCGAACTATCACAAAATGTATGTGTAGAATGTCCTGCTGATGGAATTCTGATACTATCGAACATTGATACTCACATCTTTCAGTATTACTATTGATGAATTTAGTATTACAGAAGGTTGATGATGATTGTCAGTCATGCTGTCATATGAATAGAAATCTCAGACCAAATAAATATAAGGACAGAGTGCCACGAACAACCAGAGTGAAGCTTTAAAACCGTACTCCTCTATGTAAATATACGCACACATTTATGTACATTAAATAAATGTTTGTCCTGGGAATCGATTCTATGATTAACCAAAAAAACATGTGAAACAATTGAACTATCTAAAGATACTAGGTAGCTCAACTAATCCAGATCACAGCCAGAACTCAGTGTCCCTATAAAATTGGCGGCAATGCCACCTTCGATGGCAATGCTTAATACTCTGGGCCAGATTGGAGACAGCTCTTGTATCTCGCGATATTTCTGTCAGATGCCCCGAAAATATTTTGAAAGTCTTAGTTAATAACAAGCATTAATTTGAGTTTTGTTTTGTTTATTTGAGCCATTATTCGCTAACGCTGTTTACGGAAAGTGAATTAATAGCAAGAACAATATAATTTCTATTAAATGCATTTGGTTTATTGGCGAAAGGCAGTTTCACTAATCAGCAATGAGTCAAGGAATACTGTGGGAGTGTTCACTTAGTGTCGGATGTCCACAAATTTAATAACTTTCTTACGGACATAGGATAATTATTTCATTGCGTTTGATTTCAGTTGCACGGCCTTTAGCCCGGCCGTAAACATCAAGGTTTTCAACCTCACCAGGTACCTATTCTTCTTAACCCTTCGAGGATGAGGCGGAGTAAAAGTGACCTTATAATCATTTTTTTTGTGCCGTTTTTATAGGACGCACTTTCCTTCGCGCAACAACTCAGTTGATCGCCCGCGCCACCTGTGCAAGGTATATTTGCACAATTATGACCCGTTCGCCATACATACTGTAATGTAATGGCAGTCCTGCTAAAAATGACTATTATAAGAGTTTTCGTCTATTTGAAATAAATAAAAATTTGTAAACATTATTTATAGATCAAGGCCCGGCTGATACGCAAAATATTGCGGGTTCCACCTCGCGGGTCAAATCTTAAAAAAATTGTATGTAAGTCGTATATCAGTCACGTGTAGTAGGTCACATGTGGTAGGTAACACAAGCTTAATGCTTACTTTGGGAGCCAGATGATGCTGTGTGATGTGTCATTAATTATTATTTATTTATTATAGATGTTTTCTAAAGCTAACTAAATCATAAGTTATTGTCCTTTATTAAAAAAAAATCCAAATACCTAGTTCTTGAAAATATTATAATAATACAGGGTCATGTGGATCCTTTACATCCTCGACGTACCCTTTTTGTACCACATCCTCGCCAAGTTAATAATACGTATTATATAGGTGAATGTTTGTGTGGATATAATATTATGTCGTGTGTTATGGTACCATATCCATGGAATTTAGAGACAATAATTGAATAAGCATAATAAGCAATAAGCAATAAGCACAATAATGTCAAGCATAATAATGCTGACATCAACATCAGCTGTCAGGTCTTAAGCTGTTTGCAGATTTAGATAGACGTCATTTTTAGAAAAATAGAGAAGAAAGTAGAAGAGGAAAAAGGAGGTTGTAATAATTACGTTTTAAAAACTAAAACAAAACCGACTCTATTGGATACAATTTGAGACCATAAAATTATTTTATTTGGATTTTTTTGTGGAAAATACATGTATTTAGTTTATATTTAATATGGGTAGACCAACTAAACGCATTGCTCTGCACTACACGCAACGAAAATATCATAGATGTATTCAAGTTTTAGATTTTTGTTGATATTTTAAAAACCGCCCTACCGATTTCGATAAAATTTAAATGTAAACCTGTGTATACCCTTTCAATAAAAAAATCTTTTTTCAAATCGGTTCAGGTGTTTTCGAGTAAAAAAAAAAGATTCCGACGAATTGAGAACCTCCTCCTTTGTGATGAAGTCGGTTTAAAAAGGTGGAGAGAAGTGCTGCATTTTCAAGGAGTAATGTTATCTTGGATTGATGGAAAATGGCATGTGTGTAAATGCAGTCTCTCTACCTTTTGTGATACGATCATGTTGCCAGAAAATCTAGTAAACTTGTGATACGAATCTCTCTGCCAGCCAGGGTTGTTTGGCCCAAACGAATGGAGTCAAGGTCTACGAAGGCTATAAGAGACACTATAAAGTCACATCAGCCGACATATAAATTCTGATTGTTTGTAACGTAATCAGGCAATAATGGGTGAACCGGTTCTGATGAAACTAGGTATAGATGTGGATCTGGGATTATCGTATATGCGTTTTACGCGAGCAAACCTACAGGTAGTAGCTACAGTCAGTCATATAGTAACTTGACGACCTCTTGCCAGCGCTCTTGGTGAAATTCTTTTTGAGGTTGCATTGTGTGAATGGCGTGCGGTACCTTTTTATTAACACATTGCGTGACTTTTCAATCGCGGGAGGATCGTCTGCATCGTGTCTAACTTATTAGGAATAGATTGACGGAATTGTACAAAATATTTGTCTATCTGTTTTGTAATCGATTTCCGCAATGTCACGCCAGAATTAATTTTCTTACAAGATATCACTTATGAAAAACCCTACACTATTACGCGCGACACGTAGTCCCTACTATAATATAATATAATATAATATAATATAATATAATATAATATAATATAATATAATATAATATAATATAATATAATATAATATAATATAATATAATATAATATAATATAATATAATATAATATAATATAATATAATATAATATAATATAATATAATATAATATAATATAATATAATATAATATAATATAATATAATATAATATAATATAATATAATATAATATAATATAATATAATAAATGCGAAAGTAACTCTGTCTGTCTGTCTGACACTTTTTCACGCCATAACCGCTGAACCGATTTTGATGACTTTTGGTATAGAAATAGATAGGACCTTGGAGAAGGACATAGGATACTTTTTTTGTAGGTACCACGCGTGCAAAGTCGCGGGCACCAGCTAGGTACTATCTATATGTTTAGTTCATGTTCCACATGCTTCATTTCTTTTTAAGCTTGAATCCCTTTCTCGCTCAAGACGTCGTTTCTTAAGAAACTTATACTATTATGCTTTGTATACATCATTTTAAGAAGCCCTTTGTATACGCCTTCAAAGAAATCCATTTTCGCACTTTCTACCTCAGCTATTAACATAAACGATTCCTTACAATTGCGCACATAAAAATAACTTAAGTGATTGACATCTTTAAGCGTTTTTGAAAAAACAAAGTGTAGTTGCATACGTGCGGCGCCTACGCATGTCTGTCTGTCTGTCTGATGTTTACACGTTTACACACACACGATAGTGTCAACACGATGTATTATTAGCGGACACTTAAAGCGGTTCTATATTTACCGTGATGCCTAAAATAATATTTCCAATCGTAATACCAAGTTTGCTTTACACTAATTGAGTTATTGTCCCGTGTTTGCGGTTATTTTTGTGGAACATGAAAATTATTTAAATTTTACCAAGAACTGTCTAAAAAACACTCACTTGTACAACAGCTCAAACAAAAATATGTGTAGCATTTAGAACGCTTTATTAATATTGTCTTAATTGTTGAGTATGAATTATGAGTACCTAAATATATAGGAAATCATTTATTATTTGAATTTTAGTTATTTTCAATACATATATTGAAGGTTGAGATGGACGTGTGGAGTGACAAGAATGGATAATATAATTATAATTAAGTTTTAAGAACTATAAAACCGACTTCATTTACGCTTGAAAGGTGTCTTAATCGATAATGTTCTTAAAAAGGTATATCTTCTCAGCCATTTGAAGAACATGCTGTCTTTTCTAGTTGAAAAAGAGATCTAAGCAAACTCCACAGGTCTGACTGGAATCGACTTGAAAATTGGAGTTCTGTTACATTAATAATATTGCAAGAACATGTTAGCCTTGACCTGATGCAGCAGCATCACCTACAATCTGCAGGATACCCAACACCTCATCTACTTACAGCAGAAGTATCATGTTTGGGCTCATTGGAATCTTCTTAATTAATAGGTCATTTAGATGTTTTATTATTATTATGTTACAACCAAAAAACTAAAATCCTTTATTGGCTGTAAGAACTATTTATAAGTTTAAGCATAAATTTTAAGAGAGCTGTGGATTTTGTTAAATTAATTAAAGATTTTTTTTTTTTTTTTATTACAATTTAAACTTTTATATGAGTTATATGTAGGTACCTTTCTGATATTAATTTCTCCTTCTTATCTATTTTATTTACTAATAACTTAAGTGCACTTGTAAAATTGTCATTGAAATCCTAAAAATAAGTCATTTCATTGTAATGTTGCCATAATTATTAAATAAATTGTGTAGGTACGAGCAGTTATAGCATATTATTATGCAAACGATGTTTCTGTAAATAATCTACTTTCTCATAATAATGAGTTATTATAACGTGTTATTGTTTGCGGATGGTTTTAGAGTAAACCTGACTGATTTTGCAGAGAACAATCCAAACAATTAATATTGTTTTCATTACTCTGCACACTGGTCCTAAGGTCATTGACATGGTCGCCATGTTTTAAATAAAATAAACACAGAGATCGTACACCATTTAACTATGTATTTATTACTAGCCTCCTCTTATTGGTGAATTTATAAGAGAGTTCCACTGATGTACGTACCACACATAACTGAGGCACATCCCTAATGTCTTAGGGTCTACCTTATATCCACACATTAGCTTTCAAAAGTTGCGTGAGTTGTACAATACATTTTGATTAACACGGGTTTTATTCACGTATAATTTTGTCGATGTAGGCACTGACACTGTTTCGATTCATCTAGAGAATCTTCATGAAGGTGAATTTGATCCGCTGTCAGCTCGTTGATGCACGAGTTTAAGGTTCGCACTCCTTGAATAAGATGTTCTAGATGAATCGAAATCAGTGCCTCCATCTTTGTCGATGGATAATACATTAGTAAAATACGTGTTTATCAAAATGTATAATCAAAATTCATTATCAAAATGAGTTGCTTAAATCTGTTGCTTTAATGATAAATGTTAGTTAATCAAATATCGTTTAAGATAATAAAGATTATTATATATGAAAGTCATCGTTCCTCAACTCGTTCTACGTGGTACGAGATTTTGGGTGCTAGTTGACGAAAGACTCAAAGTAACAAATAACGATTGATATAAGACTTTTTGACGTCTTTTTATGAGACAATATGCTATTAAAAAAAACATAAAAAGACATAAAATAAAAAAATATTGCTTGTATTATGGGTACCACATGACTAATATGGCATACTTATATACTTTCATTTATTTTATATTATACATGGATATAATATACCTATACTTAGACCCGAGACAAATACTTAATAAATACATATAAATATATACAAACAGTTGTTCCGTAGCGGGAATCGAACCCGCAAGCTTCTGATCTTTCTGGTCGTCATATATGAAAGTCATAATGTTATATAAAATATCAAATGACGAACGTTAACTTTTTGACGTCTTATTATGATACAATATGCTATTAACAAGAAGTCGATTGAGGTATAGGACATGGCTAGACGTGTAAAAATCTTAATCAATAACACGTCTGTGACGTCATAACATATCTAAGAAACATATTCTAAAATAAACCTTGCAGATCAGATCTCGCAGAGAAAATCTATGCTTAGTTCTAAACTAAGCATAGATTTTCTGACAATTCAGAATGAAATGCCTAGTTATCGATCTGAGTATAAGTTTTGTTCTAGATACGGCCAAGGAATTGAGCTTACGAATCAAATATTGTTTTGATAACCTCAAATTCATTCATTGTTCAGATATTCAGTTCAATATCTTGCCAAATGAATGGAATCTGGTGAATGGAATGGTCCAAAGGTTGAGCTCCTGGCCTCCTCATGCCAGGCTTAGGGAATCAGAAATAAATACGCGCAGAAGTTTGTTTTAGCTAACATCGCGCGTGCATAGTCCAGGAGACAGTTTTAAGCTCTGTATGTCATGGAATATTTCAAAAAAAAGTTTGCGTTGGGACGCCAGACAGAAGTGATAACTTAAACTAATCTAACAAGCGCTGTGGGTTAGAGTGAGAGAGGAGGAGCCTGCCAACCGCTACCGTATGCGTGAGAAGGGGAAGCCAAACAGACTGGCACCGTAACGCGTTACGTAACGCAGTGGTTTACCCACCCATAAGAAGTTATCACTTCAACATGTGTCTAGTAAATAATGATGAAAGAACTATAATCGAATATATTATCTAATAAAATATTTCAAATATACATAATTATAAAATAATTATAAGACAGTAAAATAGGCTGCTATTCAGCATGTGCTACAGGGACAGAGTTACAGCGTTGATTTTCAAGGTATTAAAAACGTAATGTATTATAGGCATGCGGATGCGTATATGCATAATGCATACCTTCGATTGGCATATGATATAATTCTTTTATAATAGATAGGTAGGTATCACAATACAAACGAAATATTTGAACGTGCTGCATACCGGTCAGTTAATTAATGTCTAATGTGGATCACAAAGACGGGACCCCTGATAATTTTCGAGATCATTGTCTCTTGCTCTATCATATTTTGTAAGATGTTTAGACTTGGCCAGTCAACTTTGAAGGTTTCTCCAAGACTTTGTTTCCAATTTTAAGTGATTTATGGTCCCTATAATAACTCTATTAGAGCTCAAACTAGATAAAACTAAGTTTGGATATTCCAATGTTGTATGTATAAATGCCCTTCCTACTGGTTCTATATATAATGTTACGTATTGCAATAATATTTAAAAATAAAACAAATTAACAAAGCATGCTTACGACTGTCATTCTCTGGTTCCAAAGTCAAAGTCAAAAGATACTTTATTCAATACAATCACAAGGATCACTTTGAAACGTCTTACATACTAGGTGAATTTAGGTATCAATTCATCCTAACCCAAGCCCGAGAAGAATTGGCAAGAAACTCGTCCTGGTCCTAGCGCTTTTTTATATGATCCATCTTATAACTACCTTAACTACGAAATACTAATACAAGAGAGTTTATACATTTCAAGTGTGTCGGTTAACTGTCTGACGGCAGAGCGACATGAGGCCATGCACTCTTATCAATAATATAGTCATCTATATTATAATAAGTTTTCTTCAAAAGACTACCATTTATGTATGCTTTTCCGTAGACACTTCCTCCTTTAGTAACTTAAACCTTATTGAGGATGTATAAATGAGTAAAAGAAAATATATATATTATACATAATATTATGTCCAATAAAATCACAAGGACCATTTCGAATCGTTTTCTTATATACTAGACTAGCTGTGGACGAAGTCCCGTTCACGACTTCGTCCGTGCATTTTAAAAAGAAAAAATAATATCTAATTATACCGGCTGCAGCGCCATCTGCCGGGCTGCTTTGTAAATCTAAACCATCCAGGGCGCCACCCAAACGCATACAAATAAAATCATTCAAATTGGTCCAGCCGTTTAGGAGGAGTTCAGTGACATACACACGTACAGTAGAATTATATATATAAAGATAGGTGAATCTAAATGCAGTTCCTCCTTCCCCTATATTTAATTAGAATATATTTTATTTATTTATTTATATTTAATATTTAAGAAGAATCTGGCAAGAAACTCGTCTGCTCTCTTTGTTGTACGATCCTTCCTAATTTTTCTTACGGATGCCGAATCGAGTTGGAGCAGACTCGTATCAAGCTTTTTTGTCATACAAAATAATCTTAAATATAATAAAATGCTTTATGAGATAGTTCTGAATTAATTACGTTCATAAATTTGCCAATCGACAAAATTCTCGTTTTGTTTGGGCCCGTGTTAGAGAAGTTAGAGGTACATCCAAAATTAAATTTATCACGTTTTGTACAATAGTATATTCCGTTTCAGCGCGGTTCATTACGAGTATGTCGTGTGCGCTCTCTCCTTAAAGCAAAGTGTACCCTTTATAAAAGGTTGCTTACGGTTCATACCTTGCTAAATAGTAAGACGCAGCCATAAGTTACGTTTCGTTACTCTACGTCTATTCCCAAATAACTTACCCAATCCATACAAAGAAGCCGACATTCAAATCAGAGCGGGAAACACAAAAACATTCTTTTCCGATCTGTCGGGTTATTTGTCACAAAACACATAGATTGCTCAATAGCGATAAGGTACAGTCAGGTACAAAAGTACATGCACATTATATTTGATACACATTACATACACCGTGCATTTGAATTACTTACTTGAATCAAAATATTCTCGCAGTTTCAATTATTGACTGATACTAGACTTTTCATCTGATTGCCGCTTTTCACTATATTATCATAGTGAAAAGCGGTATGCTTTTCACTTTGGTAAAAGAAGCTTATAAAAGAAATATCAACCATATAAGTTTTGCAAAATATATAACAATTTTTTTCATATATATGAAAATGTCGGATGGACTGTGTGGAAGACGATGCTATGTGTAAGGAAGGAGTGACAACTGAGCTAACGAATCATAGAGTGGAAAAGAAAAACCTATTCTGCCGACCCTACTTAGTAGGCATTGGAAAATGATGTTTATGAAATTTCCGGCATTATTATTACATGATACCGTACATGATACCTACTTAAATCAAATAATAGTAATAATAATAATAATTCCGGACATATGATAATAATAATAAATTATAAATTTCATCTTGCATCTTCTAGCCCCAAAGTAAGCAGTGATTGCGTTATAAGTACCACATGACTAATATACTATTTATACACTTTTTCTTAATGTAAAAACTAACCAAATAACCTGAGTTTTTCAAAAGCTTATAGTTTCATAGATAATTTCGATAAATACAGTAAATTTATAGCTGACTGTAGTTAGAAACCAGATTTACCCGGCCACCGTGCTAGATCAAAGAAACCGAATACATTATCAAAAGGTTTTTCGAATGTACGTAAAAATAGATTTGTACGTGCCGCCGTGTGTGACTGAGGCTTAATTTGAACGTGATTGTGGGGGAGACGACTAACGATTAGTTTTTTTTCATGAGGTGTATAATATCATAGCTCTATCTAAATGAGCTACTGAGGATCCGTATTCTTGATCACAACTCAAACTCAGATGAAAAATTGGGCATAGGTATTTTCAAAAGTTCAGATGAGCTTGCGCTTTGTTCTGAAATAAAGGCCGTAGTGATTAGGCAAACTAAGCATTGAAATTGGATTCTCTACAATCTTTGCTTATTTTGTGGCTGGATGATGTTGTGTAAAGTGTTAATCAATATTTATTTATTTTGCAAATTGAATACTTGAGGATTTTTAATAAACTCTTTACACTGTTTTCACAGAGTGCGAAGCCCCAATGCTCTGAACAACAAATTAAATTAAACATTTCGAGTTTAATACTCGCTTTATGCTATAAGTAAAAGCCTAAAACAAGCATCAAATCCGCACCTCCTACAGCTGGGTTTCGCGCCACTAAGGTCATTAAATGACATTCCAAAAAGCGAAAGCTGTAGCTGTCAAAATGATTTGCAAAATGATGGCAATTTGGAGATCGTTTAGTCGAAAATAATAACGTAGGAACAACACGCGATGGTCAATCACACCACCTTCAAGGTGAGGCTCAAATGTGAACGGTTACCTAACACTACTCCCTTGTCCTGGGGGTCCCCTCCAATCCATGAATGATTCAGCTTTAATTGCTTTTCAAAATTTACCCAATAACCTATTTTTTCAATAACCTATTTTGTCATCTCTATGGCCAAAAAAAGAAAGCATTTGAACATTAGTCGAATGGACAGAGTAAGGAATGAGTACCTAAGAGGAAGTGTGAAAGTGGCGCCAGTGAATGAAAAGATGAGGAGCAACAGGCTAGCATGGTATGGGCATGTAATGAGAAGGGAAGAATGGCATGTAACTAGGAGAGTGCTTGGTATGAATGTTGATGGATTTACGAGTAGAGGTAGGCCAAAAAAAAGATGGATGGATTGTGTGAAGGATGACATGAGTAAGAAAGGAATGAGTGTTGAGATGACGGCTGATAGAAGAGAATGGAAGAACACATGTTGTGCTGACCCCACATAATATGGGAAAATGGCAGGAAGATGATGATTTGATCGATTGTTGTAGACTTTATAAACTTAATAGACTTTTTAATCATTAGCAGAAAACAGTTCAAAAACTATGGTTCAGTTGCGGTTTGATGCCAACACTTATAATATTGTTTTGCTGTGCGCTTCAAAGTTATGTTACAAACCAGATCAAAACTGTATTCTAGTTATATGTATGTCTATTTGGTGGCCTCGGCTTCGCACGCATGGTACCTACATAGAAAGTAGCATATGTCCTTCTCCAAGGTTCCATCTATCTCTATACCAAAATTCATTTAAATCGGTTCAGCGGTTAAGGTGTGAAAACGTGACAAACTGACTGACAGACCGAGTTACTTACACATTTATAATATTATATTACCTGTATATATGTATTTTAATGTTTTTTTGTAATGTGTATAGTATCCCTAAATGAATAAATAAATAACGTTCATCATTGTTTGGAGTGAATAGAGACGTCATTTATTATGTTTTTGAATCCACTAAAACAAAAGGTTTTGGGATCCTGGAAACAAGCCGTCGAACACAACCATGTCATAAAAATGTCAAAATATCTGAATATGTAATTCCCAAATCGCTTTTAGTCTAGCCACACCCAAAAATCAGACGATTCAAAATGATTATAGAGCCAGTTCAATATGAGTAGAATCGTAAGTCATTGCGTATTGTATCTTATACCATTGATATAAAAGTCACCCCAACATTCTACTCTTACGTTTGAGTTTTACGGGCGCTATAAACCCCGTTTTATTCACACTATGTTATTTATTCATTCTGCAATTGAGACTTTGTATAATCTTGTTATGACGTGTGATGTCGACTGTTTTGTGGGGTATTTCGGACATTTTATTTGTATATTGAATATAAATAACATTACTTTTGATTTACATTCAATTTGATTAGTGTTATTAGACAGAATAGAACAATTTATTATGTCTGCAAAAAATAAAACAGAATTTCGTAAATGTTACATGCTTTTAAAGATGATGCTTCACATGATGAAGCAGAGAGAGCTAGGAAAGAGTGCCATGAACTATATACAAAACAGAAGAGAGACGATGATCGGTCAGTTGGTTGGTATACGACATGACAGCTTAATCTGAAATTTCATAGAAGGAATGGTAGAAGATAAAAAAAGAAGAGGAAGGTCAAGAATAAAATTTATTAGCCGGATTAGAGTAAAGGTTGATATCATGACGTATTTAGAAGGTAGAGGAGCTCCTTGATGCACCTGCCCAAAGAAGCCTATTCGAGGAGGTGCATTTGGAGACAGCTGCATCAGTTACGCAGACAGGAGCAAATGATCATGACATGCTTTCTGCAATCCCCGGGGTTGGTAGACATCTTCTGAGGAGATCCTTGTATATCTTAAGTCTTTAAGTTGTCTAAAAGACCCTGTTTAAACATCCTTAGTCAGAAGCACATGCGAATACACATGTCCGCAAATAATCAATAAATAGGTTTACAAAAATATTGAATAATAATAAACCCGGATATTTCACACATTATATACTCCTATAGGAAGCAGTACAATAATTGCAAGCAGTTGCAAGTAACGTCGCAGATCTTTATATACTGAATCTCTTTAGGAAAAAGGTCAGTCAGAAACAACTAAACCAACTGAAGATTGGGTTTTGCTTAACTTAAATTTATTAACGTGAGACAAAAGCGTCCTAAGCACCTTAATATTATTAAAGGCATTAATATCATAGTACATTAAACCCAAAACTTCTTCATTTCTACCTTTAACGCTTTATTTAGCTCTAAGCTTAGTTTTGCCATAATTTCGTTACTGTCATAACATTTTCAGAGGCTTTGGACCGCGTCCAGAATACCCTAATCCCAAAGGTCGGGAGCATTACGCATTTTACTAGCAATAAAGTCTTGAAGTCTGCTAAGCCGTTGTTGAGTAGTGGTTGATCTAGTATAATAACAGGAATAACTGCTGTTGTAGTTGGCCATAAATTGATGGTAAGCCGGTAATTTGGATGGTATCCATGTTGACTTTGTTTCTTCTTTGTTTGTACCTTGGGTGTTCGTGTTATACGGCTTAGCTTATAATTGTAAAAGGTACCGTTACATTTTAAACTAAAGATGGATTTGTCTGAATGATTTACATTATACTATGTTTTTAGGTGCGCAAAAAATAATGATTTTTTTTAACATGTTCCATTCAAAGTCAAGTCAAAGTCAAAAGATACTTTATTCAATACAATCACAAGGATCACTTTGTAACGTCTGACATACTAGGTGAATTTAGGTTTAACCTTAACTGGCAAGAAACTCGTCCTGGTCCTAGCTCTTTTTTACGTGATCCATCTTATAACTACCTTAACTCTGACGACCTCTGTAGCGCAGTGGGCTAAGTTCCGGCCGAGACGCAGAAGGTTGCGGGTTCGATTCCCGCCGTGGGAAAAATGTTTGTATGATCTGCAATTATTTGTTTCGGGTCTGGGTGTTTCTATGTATAATATGTATGTATTTACAAAAAAAAAGTATATAAATAGTATATCGGTCAAGTGGTACCCATAACACAAGCTCTGCTTACTTTGGGGCCAGATGATGTGTGAAATGTCCGGCATTATTATTATTATTATTATTATTAACTACGAAAAACTAATACAAGAGAGTTTATATATACATTTCAAATGTGTCGGTTAACCCTTTATGTAAGCTTTAAATTTCTTAATAGGTAGATTAGTTACATTTTCAGGAAGATTATTATAGAAGCGCACCGTGTTCCCCATAAATGACTTATTTACATTTTCTAGTCGAAAACTAGGGATGTATAATCAAGGCCCCCTCGAAATGGTAATTTTTACCGCGAAAAAATAGTTTGCCGCTTTTTAACAGGCTTCTTTTGACGGTACTGCTATCCTACAAAACCTACAGAAGCTAAGATTAATTCTAAAATAGCTCGACATCTCAGAACTCGACTCCGCGACATTATAACACTGATCTATCAGCTTCTTATCTGTACAATATCTTTCACAAACTCGGCGCGGGCGCAGCTCCGCAATAAACCAAGAGTTGCGATAGCCGATAACAAAGCTATAACGCCCGTACTCAAAGTTGCTACTTTGAACTGTACATTTATTATAACATCAAACGTATCTCGTGATTAGATAACTGGATGGATAAGACTGCTGCTAAAGTGAAGCTTAAAATTTTGTTTCTTAAGTAAATGAAAAATAATAACTTTATTTTAGAAATATGATTTCAAACTGCGACAATTGATGATTCTGATCATGGCCGCAATGTTGTTTAGATTCTAGGCGTTAGAATCAGTGGCTCCTAAATTCGCTAAGTGGCGATACTACTAAAGGACAGGATAAATGTGGAACCATTAGGGGACACACGGCTGCAAAAAACGTCAAACTAGTTGGAGTGGAAAAGCTCGAGCAGAGCTTTTTAGACTTATTGACTTAGTAGTGCCTCTAATGTTAGAGTAGAGCAACCAAAGCGATAGATAAAATAAGAGTGAATGATCTACGCGCAATTTATATTTTTATCTCTTTGGCGCACCTAGCTGACAGGTATACAACGTGGAACTATAATGGCGATATTAATAACCCTATTATTAGGAATAATTATATTCCAAGTGGCCATCCATGGGCTACGGTTATCCATTTAGATTTATATCTACTGATCTCTACACTAGGCACGCGTGTATCGTGCAGATCTGATTTACGATTATTTAAAACTGGTGGGATAAATAAATAATCTGATTATTAATAATAATACTAAAATGTATGTTCATTTCATGTTGTCATTGTAGCGCCACCTTGTATAATTAGCTACCAGATTTTCATCTCCAAAACACTCGATATTTTGTCATCGTGTTTGCCGGAATAGTTTACTGTATGTCACCGGATTATCATTTGTCAGATAAGGTCACAGTGTATGAGGTCGTTACCGCAAATGCCACCGCCGAGCATTTGGTATTATTGTTGCTAACTTGCTACCAGATGCTTATACAGTGTGTATACACTTAAACTGTCTAAGTCTTACAGATGTTTCAAATTTTTTAAGTGTGACTTCTTATGGGAGGGTAAACCGCTAAATAAAAAAAAAGGTAAAATGAAATAACAGGCTCAATAGCAGCAACAGTAATTAGTGAATGATTAGACAGACCCTAAGAAAGTCAAAGCCAAAAGTCAAAATATATTTTATTCAATACAATCACAAGGATCCCTTTGAAACGTCTTACATAGTAGGTGAATTTAGGTGCCAATTCTTCCTAACCCAAGCCCGAGAAGAACTGGCAAGAAACTCGTCCTGGTCCTAGCGTATTTTTACATAATCTATCTTATAACTACCTTAACTACGAAAAACTAATACAAGAGATTTAATACGTTTCAAATGTGTCGGGTAACTGTCTGAGGGCAGGGCAATATGAGGCCATGCATTCTTATCAGTAATATAGTAATTTATATTATAATACGCTTTCTTCAAAAGTCTACCCTCTATGTAAGCTTTAAATTTCTTAATAGGTAGTTTAGGTGCATTTTTAGGAAGCTTATTATAGAAGCGCACCGTGTTCCCCATAAAGGATTTATATACTTTTTTTTATAAATTTACAATACTTATTATATTTACGAAAATGGAAAAAACTAATTATTGCGTACAAGTTTAATATAATTTCAAATAGAGCACCAATTATGTGACACCTTGTATAAGCAACTAGCTTGTAATTGCTAATTTGATAGTTGGATCCTAGGTTAATACCTATAAAGTTTGCGCAAATGTTAAAATTATTGGATTGTGGTGCCATCAACATCGATAAACAACATGTTCACAAAGAGGTCTTGCTAAATATATAAATTAGTTAATTTAGCTAATAGAAATCTAAAGATCTGAGAAAATGTCCGCAATAACTGGATATTAGGACGAAACACAGGAAATACTAGTAAAAATCACTTAAGCAAACTTAATTCTCAAAACACACCACACACGCACAACACACACAACACACACATACACACAAATTCACCAAAATGTTCCCACTGGCTGATATATAGTATACTAGCTGCTGCCCGAAGCTTCGCGCGCGTGGTACCTACATACAAAGTAGCCTATGTCCTTCTCCAAGTTTCCATCTATCTTTATAACAAAATTCATCAAAATCGGTTTAGTGGTTTAGGCGTTAAAACGTAACAAACAGACAGATAGACAGAGTTACTTTCGCATTTATAATATTAGTAGCGATTGCTTAATATTATTAAAACTTAGCACCTATATTGTTGTAGCTTCACTCAAACTGTAGTCAAAAATGTTATTATTATTGTTATCTTTGCTTCTATCTATGCTTGTTATATTACGTCCCCACTGTATAACATATTGTTTTGGATAAATCTAGTTAGAGTTTCCGCGACACAGGCTTGACCTAGTGCGGAACCCACTGTTAAAACTGTTAAATTTGTAAAAAATAATAATTTTGGGGAAAAAAAACATTATTAATATTATTAATTCAGCAGATTCTTGGTTTAGCAATGCCACCAGTACTTTGTAGACGCTGCCCCTTTCAGTCATCTGAATCAGTTGAGCTATCTATAGATCGTTTTAAATGGTCCTTAGAAATCTCAACTGTTTTAAAATTTTAAATGTCTACTGCTAATTCTAAAGTTTACTAATATATTAACTGCTAGCTTTAGCCCGCGACCTCACACGCGTGGTACCCACATAAATTAATAATAATAAATAATATATTGGTGGACAAATCATACACCTTGTAGCCCTAAAGAAAGCATAGCTTGTACTTTGGTGCTCAGATGACTGAATACATATTTTAAATACATACTTATGATACTTTATAACACCCAGACACAGAACAAACATCAATGTTCATCACACAATTTTTTATCCTGGGAGGGAATCAATAAAGCTGAGCTACCACAGAGCTGCTGCCGTACTGCTGTTGTACCGTACCTAGGTACCTACTTCATCATCAGCAACATGGTTCTAATAAAATCGGTTACTATTAATTATCCAATTATACCGTCACAAACAATGAAAGCAAACATTGTTTTTAAGTTGCCAATCATATTTTTGTTATTTTGGTGATATAAGTAAAATTAACGGTTGTATTTTTTATTGTGTCTGCGCTTCTTGCTTCTTGTCAAAATTTCATGATTGTAGGTCAACGGAAAGAACCCAAGCGAGTACGAAATATGCGGCATAAATGATCGTATTTAGACCGTTCTTTTATTACGTTGACTTAGAACCTTGACTTTTCAACAGCTTCAAGGGAGCACAGAGTTGTGTATTTGATGTTTATTTAATTTTGATATTTCAAAGCGTTTTAGAGAAAAAGGGTCTTAAAATATGGACAACGAAGTGATCTTAGGGTTTCCTTTATCGTTTTAAGGTACGGAACCCTAATAACTGCAAAAACTCCTTTACAAATACGTGTTTATTTATATGTAGGTACCTACCGTCTATGAGTCTAATCTAATGTCATAACATTTATATAACGAGCTCAGCGACTCGATAGCTTCTGCGAATAATCGAGATAAATAGTATCGATTAATATCTATCACTCGAGTTGACTTCGCACTTGAGTTTGCCCACCGACCGTAAGCACTGGTTTTTGACACTGCTAGTGTTGTTAAAAATAAGGTCAAATAATATATTGACGACCTCTATAGCACAGTGGGCCAAGGCCCGGCTGAGACGCAAGAGGTTGCGGTTCGATTCCCGTTGCGGGACAAATGTTTGTATGATCTGCAAGTATTTATCTCGGGTCTGGGTGTTTCTATGTATAATATGTCTACTTTTTATTTTCGCAACCTTGCAGGCTGGCTGGTAGAAAATGCTCTAAGCATTAAGCCCGCCTATTGTACATTTATATTTCTTTGTGCAATAAAGGATTAAATAAATAAATAAATATGTATGTATTTACAAAAAAAAGTATATAAGTAGTATATCAGTCATGTGTACCCATAACACAAGCTCTGCTTGCTTTGGGGCCAGATGATGCTCTGAGAAATGTCCGGAGTTATTTATTTATCCATATCCATCCTCTTACCTTGTATCTGATTGTTTCTGTATTAAGTTTAATAGCTAAACGACTAAATGGATTTTCATGAAACTAGTAATAAAATAGATTGTAGTTAGGGGTAGAACATGGGCTACTTTTAATGAAGGTACCACTCATGCAGCAGCGAGCAGCAGCTGGTATCTAATAATTAAAATATCTAGCCTAACGGCTTACAAACTTGCTTGGAAAGGTACAAAGATTTTATTTCTGCAAATAATATTAGAATGGCTTTATAGAGTTCAAAATCGGCAAGCAGAGTTCTTTATAGTCCATTACACAAGATTACATAAGAAGACTAACGAGAAAAGACAGAAGCAAAAAGTATCAATGAATGTATCAAAGAGGATAATAAAAGAGTTTGAGATGATACGACACGACTAGGATACGTTAACAACTTTGCAAACGTTAATCATATCAAAATAACATACCATAGTAATATTATAGAACCCCACTTAGTACCAATATTAGTAAATCAAGTTAGGCAAATATATTTAAGAAAGTCACAAATAATACGAGCTATTTATGAAAAATGTTCAGAAAATGAGATAAATTATATCATTGGTTCTTCCAATGAGAAGATGTCTCATCTCGGGAAAAAACAGATAACAACTCCGAGCATAGCTCCTGATCCTATCTATTAGGACAATCGTCAACAATAAATGTCATAGATAAACAAATTGCTTAAACCAGGCGTGGACAACCAATGCGAACGGTCCGAGAATAAACTAGACACAAAACGACTGACGTGTCGTGTCGGTTCCTGAGACATGATGTATACGACGGGCCTATAGCACCAGTCCCGTACCCAATATCTTCTTTTTCTTGCCTTATCTCACACTAAGTGAGAGAGACGCAATATACGACGTAACCTACCACTGCCACTGACTGAATACCAGCGATAATAGTAATATTACACCAGTGTATCCTCATTATTATGCTGAGTTGAAGACTTTTTTCCGTCAGTCTTTTATGTCACATACCACTGTTTGTTTTTCGGGTTATTAATTAAATTGATAGTGATCTGCTGTCCCTCTTCTTCTATAAGTATAAATCAATTGCTGTCTCGCAAAAACTCGAATATTACTAAAAGGATTTAAATATTTTTCGTCTCGTCTCAATTTTGATGTGGTTTACGAAGTTTACAGAACCATCTAGTTATGTATATATTCTATACTTATTATAAATGATGCTCTGGATAATAATCTCCGCAAAAACATATAAAACCTGGCGTGACAAAAATGCCCAGGAAGTAATATAACAGAATTTAACATGATGTCTATCGTAGATTTTAGATCCGAATATTAATTGGTTTTACACAATTTCTCACAAAGTTCCAGGCTTGTATTCTCTTTGAACGTTTTTAGGTACTCGTGCTAGCCCTACGCTGTTGGCAGACAGTCTTCATTAGTCCAGTCGTTTAACGATAACTGAACCATTGTTTAAGTAAATAATATATTTAACGCGTATACATCATTAACAAGAGCTCAACTATTACCTATGAAGGACAAAGTAATATCTTTTACTTTAGTGTCGATTTCTAAAACCAAACTCAGATCTCAGGTTTTTGAAGTGAAAACTTATTTAGCATCGTTGTGATTTGAAAGTCGATGAAACGAAAAAGGGACAGTAAAAAGAGACAGACAGAATTCGAAAGATTTAACGTGGGAGAAAATGAGATAGGAAGCATTATAGAGTGTTTCTTATATTCTTATTCGTCTCATTATCTTGAAGCCAACATTTTTGAAGGTTTCACTTCTACCACGTGTGAATTGCACACATGTTTTTTCTTCTGATAGCATTTCATTCAGGAATGTTACTAGCACAGCTGATTTCTCTATAGGTATACAAATTTAAAAATTCCCGTCTCTAGAATAGAAATAAATATCCTCTTAGACCGTTCATGTCACATTGATGCTTTCAGGCAGGTTATAAATCTTAGCCATGGTGCGTATGAACGTATTGAGTGATGGTCTGAAACACAATGCTGAAAAGCGGTAAAAACAAAAGAAAAAAACTAAAACAAAAATCGGGTTGCATTTCGGGAGTGCCGACAGAAGTGAAAACTTATTTTGGCGCGTTAGAGTTTAGTAATAAATCACTTCAATATCAGTAATTATGGCGACTGCCAATCAAATACTGAACGAACACAGAATGAAATATATAATTAAATATTTTTTGTTCAGAATGTAGATAATATATCAAAGAACTTAACTCAGTAAACTTCTCTATACAAAAGTAGACTGTAAACATGTGAATTAAGGTTTATAATCAAATGGGGCGAGCGCGGCAGCCGGCTGCGTCTATATCAAAGAACCTAACTCAGTAAACTTCTCCATAGAAAAGTAGACTGTAACATGTGAATTAAGGTTTATAATCAAATGGGGCAAGCGCGGCAGCCAGCTGCGTCTCGCCCCAGACGGTAACGGTGTCACGAATCCATAGGTTTTACCTCATCTAAAAATATGCGTAACGCGCTAAAAGAAGTTTTCACTTCAAAAAAAAGACATGTACCTTGCTTTACCTTGCTCTAAAGTAATCGTCAAGCTTCTGACTGTGATGATGAATCACAGCATCGGAGAGTTCGAGTTCATTGACGACCACAGTGCTAACCTCCTGAAGAAGATCAGAAAACATTTTGGAGGAAAAACTTTAGGCTTCTTCTTCTAAGTTAATGCAATCAACTAAATATCTAACTTATTCATTGAAATCATTCCAATGAGCCCAGACACGATATCTCTATTGTAAATTTGTGAATTGGGTATTCTGCAGATTCTAAGTATCCCTTGACCTGATGATGCAACATAGCATCATCAGGTCAAGAGGTATTCTTTAAATATCATTGAAGTAACCTATGAAATTTGCTCAAGTCCCTTCATCAACCAGAAAGGAGCTTAAGTACAAATAGTTTAACACATTTTCTTAAATAATTGCTAAGAAAACGCTCGATCAAGTCACTTTTCAAATACCTGACCTGAGAAGGCCTGCGCTATCAAACAGAATCCCAGGCAGAGTGACGTAAGTGGAGAGGAAACTTAAACCACCTCAGCTTGCTGGAATGGATCCATGAACGAAAGTTTTCAATTACAAATAACAGCTCTGTAACTTGACTGACGCCACCTAAATCATCTTCAACAGATGATATAAAGCCATTCATGACGATGAAATAAACACCAGAAAAGACTGTTTCCGCGCTCGTACAAAAAATACTGAATATTACTGGATGCTGGTTCCAACGGATTTCTGTATTATTATAGAAATCCCGAGATTTCGTATTATTTTGCAAACATTACGTAGGAACTATTAGAGTATCTATCGGTGACTGTCAACAGCTCCACAATTTAAGTGGCTCTTAAAACCACTCCTCAATTAATATAAACTGTGGTTTGTAATAAATCCGGTAATACATTCGGTCTATAACTCAGTGATGTTAGCGCCGATTGCATTATGAAAATGATTACGCGAACACAATTTATATCATCCGGTTTACTTCCCTTGATTGCTAAGAAACGTAGTCTGTTATATGACGGTGGCAATAAGGAACGGGGGAACGGACATGTTTTACAAATACAATAGGCATAACAAGGCTCTGAACCATGCAGACGTGTTACAAGGAAATCAGTTTTTTGTCAATTTAAATAATTTAATTTAAACTCTTCGTAAAAAAAGTCTACAGGTAATCATCGTTGGCAACATCGCACTGCGAACCGCGAATGCGAGCGGCAACGAGCGGGCAGTGCAGACAGAGCAGACATCAGTTTAAACTCACCCTGATGAGGATTATCTAGCTAGAACATAGGTAAGATTACGTGGGTAAAACCCGTGTTCATCAAAATATATAGTATATTACAACTCACGAATGTTTACGACGACCTCTGAGATACAATGAGCGAAGGACCGCCTGAGACACGGAAGGTTGTGGGTTCGATTTTGGGTCACATGTTTGTATGTATAATATGTATGCAATCAAGGGTTAAATATATGCAATCAAGGGTTAAATATTTAAAAGATCTGCTTACTTTGGGGCTAGATATGCTGTGTGAGTTGTCCTGATTTATTATATTGTTTTCAAACTGACACATATATGGAGTTAATTGGCCGTATCATGACGGCCGTCGGTTCTTGAAAAACCACAGCTTAGAAGTTCAACTTGAAACAGAAAACTACCAAATGACAATGTCCTTATAATTAATCGGCTATGACTACTTACGTGTGTGGTTAAGTTAGATTAATTACATACGACGAAGATTATGGTAATTACATTATTAAGTCTTTTGGTGGTCTTACCTATCCTTCAGCTAATTTATGAATTTACAGTGTGGAATTTATCATTTTTAGCTTATAGCTTATAAGTTCATGATTACCCCGTTCCTTTTTAGTCCAGTAGGACATCACATATTTACCACAAAACCATCATGTTTAAGGAACGAAATTATTGTATTACGAGTAGTATCTATCGAACAAGAGAAACCGATAGGTTTCTCTTGTTCTTATCTTGTAAGTAGGTTAGTTCACACTATTTTGTGCAACAATTCTGAGTGGAGACAAATTTGCCGTTAATTATGCTGCGCAAAAATAATCATTGGAGTGAGTTCTTCTGTTGAAGATGATTTTGGTGGCGTCAGTCAATTTACAGATCTGTTATTTGTAATTTAAAACTTTCGTTCATGGATTCACTCCAGCAAGCTGAGGTGGGTGAAGTTTCCTCTCCACTGACGTCACTCTGTCTGGGATTCTGTTTGATAGCGCAGGCCTTCCCAGGTACCCACACTAACCTCTCGACCTTGCCGACAGGACCCGCAGGAAAGACGAGTCAGTACTTGCGGTGTCAGTACGGTTGCAGGTGCATAACGACTGGCACCGAGCCAACCCGGCTCAAGTTTTCGTTCCCTGTTTCAAGTTTTCGTTCTCTGTTTTCGTTCTCTTCTGATAGTCAGCAGAAGTGCGCACAAAAATTATATGTTTTATGTAGAATTAGTTTAGTCCTAGGTTATTACGTATGAAGTAGTTTTTTAGGATAAATAGAAATAATTTCTTTCTATTTTCAATTTCTTCTATTTCATAAATAATTTGTTATTATTATCATTACCCTTTTTTTAACTATATTCAATTCTATATCCATCCCAAGGTATAAAATATAAATATTAGTGGACAATAGCAAACAACACCAGCCCCAAACACCCTTTAATAACGGTGACCAGATGACTGAATACTTTTCATACTAAATATATTCTTAAATACATATTTATGATACTTTATAACACAAATAATCAAATCAAATCAAATAATCTTCAAACCAACATCTATGTTCATCACACAATTGTTTGTCTTTGGAGGGAATCGAAATCCCAACCTACATCGCAGAAGACAGAGCCACTACTAACTGAGCTGACCGGCCAGTCAAATCAAATTTATCTGGAAGAGATCGCTATATAACGATACGAACGTCCATTGTACTACCAACTAGCTAAACATTGGTACTTTTTCTATCAGTTTGATATATTTTCAATGTGCTATAAAGTATTTGCTATCTTTCTATCTAAATAATCTTCAAAAAACTTTCACATTTATGATATTAGTAGGATATAGGTAAATCAAACCTTACATTTTACTAGTGTGTAATTTAGTCTGCAATGTTCTTGTTTGATTCCTAAAATACCAGCTTTTGAATAGTTTGAATACAATAACACGAACAATATCGACATCACTTTCTCTGACCTAGTGATCCCAGCCATAAGTTCATGAAGTCTAACCAGCCTTGGTCAAACCTACCATGAAATACTATTTTTATTGGTCGACGGATGAATGAAAGTTCAGTCTCTAGCTATTGTTGTTGCTTTAGAAACTTTTGAGGCACGTCTATTTTCTCAGTAGCTCAAGTCATAACAGTTGTTATTAATAATTAAAAAGAAAACCGACTTCATTTATATAAAAATATAAATTTCGTTTACATATTTTTTCCAGCTATTTTGATTTAAGAAGAAGAAACTCATTAGAGAACATATGGGACCAATCCGAAAGTATCCTTTCACATATAAAAATAATGTATAAATCAGTTCATAAATGACGGAGTTACGAACACAAAAAAAACACTGCGTCGTTGAACGACATGCAAACATCAACATGGAAACCATGAGATAAAATAGATTATTAATTACAAAAACATAAAATTAAAATTAAAATGTCAACATCAATCTATATCTATACCTATAAAAGAGCTTAACCTGACTGACTGACTGATTCATCATCGCCGAGCCGAATCCGCTGAAGCTAGAAAGCTGAAATTTGGAAGATAGCTTCCTTTTACAGCAAAACCACCCACTAAGGCGAGATTTTTTGAAATTCAACCCCTAAGAGGGTGAAAAGGGGTGAAGACGAACATATGAAACTTTTTAACGCGTGGTGTGATTTCTTAGAAACTTGGTTTGGATACTTAAAATGCAAAATAAATGGACACGTGTTTCAGGATTTTTCAAAATAACTCTCATAAAGGAGTATAATGAGGTGTGAATGTTTGTATGGAAACTTTTTAATGGGTGGTCAGGTGATTGGTTTTAAACTTATCAATATAATTTGGCAAGGAGATAAATTGCATCCTGCCTGGATTTAAACTACAATTCCTAAAAAAATGCGGACGAAGTCGCGAGCAACAGTTAGTATTATATAAGTACACAGGTTTATCCAGAATATAAATTATTATAAAAACATTTCTCGTTTATTAAAATGATAAGAATTTATCTTAAATGTTGGGTGAATTTTATGCGCCAATTCTTCACATACCAAAGTAAAAGTTATTCTAATAGGGGCGGGAGAATTTGGACAGTTCATGATGAACTTGTTCTTTTATCTTTTGTTATGATTTTTTTGAATTTCCATGTGATGAGGTAGTAGGTAGGTAATTTGAACGATGTGATATTCCATAAATAATTAAATTGATTGACTTATCATATAAAAAAAAACGAGCGAGCCTACAGTAGTCGCATATTATGTGTAACATTTTACATCTCACCTTGGTAATAAGCAACATTAACATTATGTCCTGGATTAGTTTATATAACAGCACACTTTATACACAACACTGTAGGTTAATCGTACAGCTGATTCGTTCTCTTCCTCATCACACACACAGTACTAACCTCGCGGAAATATAGTTGGTACCATCTGACGGCCTATTCTACCATCTCGCACACTCATTAGTCAAAGCCACGAGTGTTTATTAGTCAAATTAACAGTGAAACCGGTAGTAGGGGTAATGTTCGCAGTAAAAGACTGAGAAAGAGGGTAGACCGTTTTGTCTGCCAATAACATCCACCCGCAAAGACTTCAGTTTATCTCGTGATCATGGCGCATGCATCTGTGCCGAAATATCGAGAAGCAGAAAAACTCCATATATCATGGTAAATATCCCGTTTTGAGTGAAAATTATGTGCAAAACCATGATAGTTTTAAAAGTTATAACTCACTTAGATGTTTTTGGTTTTAGGCACGGTAGGTTACAATTAATTAAAAGTGTGACGAGAAATTATGTTAGTAATAATCGTATATACTCGTATTTTGCGGTTACTCAGAGATATGATGCACAATCCGCGAGTGATTTGTATCAGTTTGTGCCAAACAACTATGTGGGCGCGCAGCGTCGGCCTAGGAAGCTTGGCGATCCCGAGGGCAAGGATTAACTTCCTGAGTAAGGCGCCATTCACGCGAGCCTTTAACCTTTTTGTGATTCCTCTGTCGTTTTAGTGTTCCTTATTGTCCTACTGTTTAAATTTTAACATGCCTATTGAATAATCCTTTACATAAAACGTACAGACCTACAATGGACTTCTATTTCGATACCCACATACATATATTGAAAAGGGGTAGCCAAACAGTAACTAGATACATCCAATGATCCAACGATCACACAGCTTAACCTTCGATCATCTTATCCAAAATTGGTTGCGCATTCCTAAAGGCATAAACAAACGATTGAACCCACGTGGGAGTGAGGGAGGAAGGATCTACCAGCTACAGTTACCGGAACTTGTTATGATACATTATGGTTATGAGAGGAATCTTATTTTAGACGTAAAATTTCCAAGACTCATAGCTCAGTTAGTAATTCATAATTCATTTAAAATAAATGAATACAAATTATATGTAAATTATGGTAAATTACAATTTTTATAAATTGCTAAGTTCACAATGCAACTTTTGTAAATGGTGTATAATATTTTCTAACAAAGTAAATCTAACTTCGGTACTGTAGGTATGTGGGTTAGATTCCCAGGATTAACATTTATAGCTGTTTGTTCTGTGTCTGATGTTATAACGTATCAAACCAAGAAGATAATTCGGTACCAATAAAAGACGATGAACAAAACGCTGATGAAGCGGAAAACGAAGTAAGTAATTAAGCTAATTAATCTGGATAGATGATAAGATGGAAACCATCCTTTAGTGCGTATACGATGTGGCGCAATAATCTAAGGACGTGGCCTCACGGGACAGTATATACTGGCAATGGTATGATAGTGATTCTGTTGTTTAAAAAAAAGACAAAGCTCAGCCTTCTGCGCTGCGGCAGTTTCCGCTATGCTGCATTGAAGTGTTGGAATAATATTTCGCCGCCGGTAAGGAACCGATAGGGAAACCTTAAAACTTATTTGACTGGCAAAGAGCGCAGGAAAGCCTTCTGTTGGATACAAATGCTTCTGTTCTGCTTCTTCTTCTGCAGTATAAACGCTGAGTAAGTTCTGTCAGTCTTTTCATCCCATAGCAATACCTCGATGGCGCAGCTTTGCTTAATTTGAGACTCAGACGCAAGCTTTTGCTATACTTAGGTTGCTGTATGTCAAAATGCACTGAATCTTGACTAACAGTTTAGACGCCTAGATGTATCATAGCTTTAGGCCTACCACGCACTAGATAAATAATCCGCACGGTATAAACCGCGTATTTCGGAAGTATGTAGGTTTTTTCCACAATGGATTAATCCACAATAACTGGCCTCTCAGGTCAATTGGTATTAGCTCTGTTTTTTGCGCTGTACGTTGAGGATTCGATTATCTCCTTGGACACACATTGGTGTGATAAACATACATAGATGATTATTTTGTGTCTAGGTGTTATAAAAAAAAACGTGTGCGTCTCGGGACGTCCGACAGAAGTGATAACTTAAACTAATCTAACTAGCGCTGTGGGTTAGGTTGAGAGACGAGGAGCCTGCCTACCGCTGCCGTATGCGTGAGAGAAAGGGAAGCCAGACCGACTAGCACCGTAACGCGTTACGTAACGAAGCGGTTTACCCTCCCATAAGAAGTTGATTTAAAAATATATAAGTATTCTATCAACCATCTGGTCTAAATAATACAGACTTGGTTTGGGGCTAAATAGTGTTGTGTGCATTGTCTACAAACATTTATTATTGTTATTATTATTAATGCGTGTTACACCTGTTTTTATAACCTGTGTTGTCTAGCATAGACCTGTGCATTTAATTGTGCTTAGCAACAATTTTGCTAAGCAGCAAAAATTAACAGATACTTGACTTTTACTCTAAACATAAACAAAACCAAATTACGATAAAGCTTTAATGTACTACAACATTAATGTCAAATTTTACAACTTCACATAAAATGTGTTGTTCTCCGCGATAAAATCATATAATAAGTAAATTACTAATCATATTCTCACTGTTACTATAGATAAATATATATCGATCGTCTTTGCTATTACTAACAAGCTGTCATAAAATTTCTTCCCACTCCATCCAGGGCCGTGTCGTCTCAATTAAATTTTAACTAACTCGTATTATGACAAAAAACATTTTTATGCTCAAGAAATGAAGTGTGTGATGTGTACTAAATTAAGGCGCCTTCTCAACCCAATAACCTTGAGAGTTTCGTTCCTAATCACTCCACCGCACCTCTGGAATACTATAAAGAATAAAATAATAAAGAATATGTATTGCCAAAAATGAATTACACTAATATACAGTATCGGTGAGGCCCAAACTAGGCGTGAAGCCTGTATCTTGGTTCTCAGGAGCTCGAGCTATCTAATAAATAGATTTTTGTTTGGCTTTAGTTTACATATTACAAATGCTACCATTGGCAATTTGAGTTCGCAAGCATTTATTATGTGTGTGTGTGTGTATGCAGTCCTAGGTAGAATGAAATCCTAGCAATATTATAAAAATGTTTGTGTGAACCATAATATGTTTGTTTGTCACTTAATTACGCACTGATTCTGAAGTATGTGATTTTCAACCGTTCTATTTTTTTCGATGGAACTGTCTTATTTCATGTTCCATAGAATAGCTTTAAATTTTTGCCGTGGATTAATCCGCAAAACTCGCCAGGCCTTAAGCTTATTTTTATCTATGTACCACGCAGGCAAAGCCGCAAACAGAGCTAGTAATATACACTACTCTGTACCCATTCAAAATCTAAATTTACCAATTTTGGTGGACATTTTGATACAGCAGTATCTAGCCCCAAATAAAGCTTGTACAACATTTGAAATAAATGAGTAAAAGTGCCATCGCGTTTTTACTCAGATTTAGCCAATTCGCATGCATCTTGTACAAACTTACAAACAAGTCTTACGTAAAGTTTGCTAAAAAAGTCGCGGAGATTAAATTACATAATTAAGATACTAAATAATTTTATGCGTTTTCTAACAGAATAATAATGAACAAAATGTATTTAAATTATTTTTTTACAACATTAGGAATAAAGACATAAAATCAAGATAATCTACAAGATCTCCATTAAAGAAACTATGTCGATGTCTCTATATAGACGATCCTAGGTTTTATAGGTCTCGCCGCTATAAAATAAGTAAGTAGGCATTTCTGCAAGAAACAGATTTACATTTAAGGCGACGAGAAACTAGAACGATGCGGAACCTTACTTAAGAAGCATAATATGATAATTTCGGCTCAGGCGATTCTTTTTTGATTTGGATTGGATGACGTCACGTCATGGGTGACATGGCGTATATCTCAATGTAAGATGTCACCGTTGTCTCCTGTTTTTAAAAAATGACGGACGAAGTCGCGAGCAACAACTAGTATCTATTAAATAGACAAACATAAAAAAAGCTAGACATTTGACACAGCAACATCTAGTCTCCAGAGCTTGTAGTATGGGAACCACAAAACTGTTAATATATATATATATATATATATATATATATATATATATATATATATACATATATACATATATATATATATACATTGAAAACTAACCAGACCCGAGATAGATATATGAAGATCACTTTTGTCTCGCGGCGTGAAACCCGCAACCTTCTGAGCCTCAAGCGAGCGTTTGCCCACTTACCACCAGAGGTCACCTTATATGTAAGATTCTCATAATAAGCGAAATGCTATTTGTTTGAGAAATCATCATCAAAAACATCTCTACCATCAATAGGTACCAATTACATATAACGATTAAGTTGCTTTGTACATATAAAAAATATAAAAAATAGGCTAGTTCTAGTTACACTGTAAGATCTTGTGACAATGGTAGTTCTACAAGTACGTTATCTAAATGGTAATCTCCATTAAAACAATAGATAAACACAGATTAAGAGAGGACAAGTTTTATTGCACAAAACTTTAAAAGGATATCGGTGAAAAGTTTATTCGTTTTTAATAAGTCGTAAAATACTAATTCAGAGCGTTGTGCAAACAATTGCGACAATGTTTTTATAGGCCATAAAATAAATTGAATATGGATACGCGCATTTTTATAGGACATATTCTGATCCATTTCATTCGCTGTATCAAAAACTCCGAATTGCTCTCAACTTAATTGTAAATATGCATGTGGATAGAAAAAAATATATAATTGTATATTGTTAGAGATCATTCAAATAATTTGTAAAAATACCCGACTGCTATGTCATGTGCTAAAGGAGAGTGAAGAATAAAATCCCTGTTTACAGACGGCACTAAGAGGAATAAAACACATCAAACTATATTGAGAAAATTACAAAACAAAAATAAGGAATGTAATTACTACTACAAAGAACATGAAAAGTGTCTTTCAATCGACTATATTATCGTGTATACGATTTCTACCAGACAATCTTTAAGAACAGGACGAAATGATGATGATGATCTAGTAAAATATTTAAAATAATGCTAGACATTTCACACAGCATCATCCAGCCCCAAGGTAAGCAGAGTGTTATGGGAACCACATGACTGATATACTACTTATATAAAAAAGTATCTTTATATGTATGTAGTATATCAGTCATGTGGTACCCATAACACAAGCTCTGCTTACTTTGGGGCCAGATGATGCTGTGTAAAATAACCGGCATTTATTTATTTTATATATATATATATATATATATATATATATATTTACTGTAAATACTTACTCGGGCGAAAGTCGTGGACGTAGGTATGCAGATCGCCAGGTTGAAGTGGAAATGGGCGGGAGACTTGGCAAGAATGGGTAACGGGAGATGGACAAAGGCGGTAACGCAATGGTTGCCAAGGGATGCTCAACGGCCAAGAGGCAGACCACCCGCCCGATGGTCGAACGATATAGTCAGCGTTGTCGGGAACCACTGGATGAAACTTGCTAGGAACCGGAAAGAGTGGCATAATATAGAGGAGGCCTATAACCAGCAGTGGGTGCAATCGGGCTGAAATGATGATGGTGAAATACTTACTTCTAATAGATATAAAAGCACCCAGAAATGAGAGAAATATTAGCAGATTATACAAACATTTATCTCGTAAGTCAGATAACGATATTATATATCTACCTATTTTATAAACTGAAAAAAAAAACAACCAAGCAAGTTTGACATAATTTACCTACATGACGAAATTTTAACAATTTACAATGCAAAAGAGCTGCAGCAGCCTCGTTTACAAGCAATTGAATAAAAAATCTATTCAATTACCATGCTAAGAGCTATTTCAATTGTCAAAAGCTATAGAATTGAATATGCCCGTCTCATAACATTCGAATGCGTACACAACAAAATGAAGCCAAACACTATTCAAAAACACGTTCATTTTTATCACGAATCGGAAATTCCTTTCACTAAAAGACTTTAATGTCTCAATTTAGAAACGCAAACAGATAGAGTGCATAAGCCGGCTGAATAACCAAACATGTGTGGGTGATAATGGACACTACACACCCACACATACAAAGCGATTGGAACCCCCAGATGACTCAAACAGTTCCAACACAGGTAAATTCAGTAGTAAATGTTAAGTGCACACTCAAATCTGATTCATGGGATTATAAAAATCTAATATTGCAGAACAAGTTCAGGTTACCGACTGGTTTTAAGTTGGGCATATTATTCAAGCTATCATGGGCCGTCATGCGCTAGCGATGGTAATGACCTAGGTGTCTAGGGCTGTCTGAGTTAACACAAACTGCAAATTAGTTGTACATTTATCATTATAAGCAAAAACTTTAAAGAAAATAAATCAATAGATATTGATGGAAAATGCACACAACACCACAAAGTAAGCCTAGCATGTAACATGTTAGCATGTTATTATGGTGACCAGATAACTTAGATTTTTTAAATACATACTTATGATTCTTTATATCACAGAATCTATGTTATCCAATGACTATGTTCATCACGTAAATGTTTATTCTTGGAGTGAGTTAAAACCTCAACCTACAACATCGATGGTAGAGCTACTATCAACTGAGCTGTCAGGCTTCATTTTGTTTATTTAATTTTTTATAATAATAATTAAGGTGTTTGTATTCCATGCATGTATTCTGTGCCATACAGAGCCGCAAGAATGGCACATACAAAGGGTAAGTATTTAGTATCAAGTATGTCTTTACCCTGCTGAATGAAGTCAGGCTGTGGATGATAATGATGAAACAATACGCGAATAAAACCCTTGTTTCTCAAAATGATGATATTTTCTAAAGAAAAGTAAAGTTATTTCTTAAAAGTGGAGGAGGTATTATTCAAAAAATATACGATATAAAAACCTTATTACGTCTGCAATCGTCAAATTGAACAAACATAAAAACAATTAATTAGTGTTGTGATGTAAAAATGAAAAGCGACTTATAATTAACTTAAATCCTACCAAACGTATAATGGAACTTAAGCCCATTTGTTCCATCAAGAGCTTTGGTGTAGTGATTTAGTTTCCTTCATTCAGTGCCCACTATAATCCGGAAATAAATCATTTTGTTAAAAGCTATTTACGCATTACAAAAGCACCAACGCAGAATTACCGTCAAGTTCGTTACCTGCTGCTGGGATATTAAACCAGGTGTAGATGATTCTCATTGAGTTTCACGCCTTTGTTCACAATTTAAAACCGATGATAATTGTGTTCAAAATTTGAAGTGACTTTTGATCAAGATTCAAAAGATGAATCGAAACAGTGTCGTAGTCTCCATGGACAAAAATAATAGGTGCGTAATCGTATTTATTAAAACTACTGGTCGCCCACTGGTCAATGTTGGACCATAATTCATTAATAATTATTATATTTTTAATGCATAATTAAAAAAAAATATTAGCATTCTGCACTCCTCTATATTAACTATAAGTGTGCGAAATTTCATACTCCTCCGTCCGCGCAATTTTTGTATATTATAGAAACAAATTTAAATAAAATAGACGCAGAAGTCCACAACTCAAACCTTAAATTAAAAACAATAAGTGTTGTAGCTAAAATACACTTTCTGGAGAGCCCTCAAACAATTTGCAAAGAAGGAAGTAGTAATGGTTAACGTCTAGCCACCATTAGGGATAACATTGCAATGAAAATAGCATATCCAATTTACGAGCAGTTCAGACATGAGTCACTCAAAGCTGGACTGGCCAGGAGATTAAGAAAGCCTTACTACAGCTGTAAAATTTAAAGGACTATTCGGGTAGGTAAGCTGAATAAAGTCTAGAGTCCACTGAAGCAAGACGTACTTGAATTTTTGCTGAGTTGTCATTTTGTCATTGTATTGCACTATGCCGACCTCATCTAATGAGATAAAAGGGAGATGGAGATGAATGATGGCTATGATTGATTTAGTAAGTTTGTATTCAAATGATGATGTGAGTGATGTAGTATTTAGCAAAGAAGTACTGAATAACAAATATCCGACTGTGACAAGGCTTGTCATCATTTTCAGTAAATGAAGCGCTACGACATGGACAAATTTCTTTATCAATTCATTACAGACTTGGGTTAGGAGGAATTGGCACCTGAATTCGGCTAGTATATAAATAAGATGTTTCAAAGTAATTGTGATTATATTGAATAAAAATGTTTTTGCCTCAAACTTTGACATAGCCTTCAATGCGATAGAACTCTGACAATGTTCTTGTTCGAAATAAAAATCGAACTATTACCTGTATTTCCACTCGTTATTCTAATCACCAAAATAATCGTAAAATCATTAATCCCAAAAATAATGCAGTATGAAATCACGAGTGTAGATATTTGTTACGGATTGATAATTTTGAAACGTCATACCTCTGTTAACGCTACTTCGCTCGAGAACTGACATTTTACATTTACGTTGACATTCTGATTGTACGCGGAATATAGCTAGTAGTAATTCAAATTACTAATGTATGAGTATTCTAAAACATGCGTCATTTGTTACGCTCGTGTCTAATGGCTTTGATAGACAGTGGCCCTAGAACATGGATAGGTGAAGCAGCATAAGTCAAGCGACGGCAGCTGTGCCTTTGTCAGACCAGTCCTAAATATTATCATGTTAATTTTATAGCACCGCATAATTTTGTGACGAAGATAAGCTTGGAGAAATTATTTCTAAGTAAATGTTTGAGCATGCGACCGTTGTGAATAAATACTTTGACGAAGATAACAATACAAATTCATAAACATAATTTTGAAATGAAATAGAATTTAATAGAGCTTGTGAAACTGAGCTGTTTGAAATATCTGAATATCAGGATTCCGATGCAACAAGTCAAAATAGTAGTTTAATTGTAAATTAAAGCATATAACAATCATGAATAGGAATAAGCAAGGACCACACAGAATCACTTCCATCGTTATAACGAGCTATACAATATGACACTTACCACCCTCATATTGATTGTTATCTATACAATAAACCTGGCAGAAATGCGAACCTGAATTTACTATTATCTGCGGTGAAATGATCTTGTCCGATTTACAGCATAGTAAAATCGTAGACAGTTTTACAACTTAATAATTATAAGGCCGCGGGCCACACACCGAGAACAGATGTCCTCCCTCGTAGTGATCTATTAGCTCGTTGTAAAGTGAATCAAGGTTGTTTAGGAACAGCGCGTGGGCAAGAGTTAAGCCTTGCGGTACTCCCGACCGGTAGCGGAGGACTTTGTGAGTCATTGATAGATATTCATATTGGTTTAAGTATATTGCCGTTGTGGAAATGCATTTGTAAAAACTGTTTTATAATGCTTTTACTGCTTGTAAAAGCACAGTTTTTAGAATAAACGTAATGCGTTTACTACTTTTACTACGTTTATTCCAAAAACTGTCATATATGATTGTGTAATAGACGCAAAGTGTGAGGCACAGCAAGTGATTTACATGACCCTTACACCTCAAACTATTTGAATATCAAGACTTTTCATTCGCTTTTGTTATTTACCATCAAAGTTATCCTTCACTCACAGTGGAGCTCACTCTGACTCGTTAGAGAACATAGTATTTCTTTATGGTCACTTACATTATACTTTCTGTGTGAGTACTTTACGATTGTAGACAAGCATTTTAATGCTTAATGGACAGGACGTGGGCGTCAGTTTATGTGCCGCTGATGTTATTTTGATTTATATTGTCACCATTTTTGAATTGTGTGACAGAATTTATGATGATATTATCCTGGTGGTCGGTGGCGTTAAGGACTTGATGGGTTAAATTATGAACGGTCGGGCTAATTCTGAATGGCTTTGTAATTTGTTGATCTTCTGGTAGAGGATATAATTTGTAAGCTTGTAAATACAAACGTCTTAACGATTTCTTTGCGTCCCTGGAGTTTCCCTGGAATTTGAAATGATGATGATGATGATGATAAATATATAGTTTTTTAGTTTCGCTAAAACCACTACAGAGTAATTTCGTCGACGTCGAAAACGTCGGGGTCGTTTTCGCCAACGGTATACGACCTCGCGGCAGACCGCAGCGAATAGATGTATTTGTATAATGTGAATATCAAATATTATGAAAATGGTAGATTTGCGGTGCCTTAAATGGTTTACGTTTTTAAGGATACACTAGTTAGCGGTACAAACTCTTCAGTGGGCGCAGCTGAAATGCATCCTATTTCACGTAGCATAGTATGAGAAAAGGATAGATTATGCACAAAGGATAGTAGTAAGGATAGTAGTAAGATGAGTAGTAAGGAGATAGTATGATTATGATGTAAACATTATGATTAGATTAGACTGATTTCTACTTTTCATCATTCGTCATGAACTGACTTTTGGCACAAGGGTTCTTGTAAAAAACCTATTAAATATATCTATTCAAATTCTTTGAGCTCTTGAATAAATAATTGTCTCCGTTTCAGCTTAGGCGAAAATGCTTTCGTGTGTCCGGCGTCTGTCCGAATGTTTTCCTCTACAGATCGCATTTCTCAACCAATTCTCGTGAAATTGAGCAGGTTCTATAACTATATAGTTTTTTTTGTTGATTCAGTTTTTGTAAACTTTTCAAAGTGGCAGAGATATGGGGGTTGTAAGCGTAAAAAAAGTTAAATTTCAGTAATTTCTGAAATATAACTTTTTTTACGATACGAAAAATGTTCGCGAGGTTTACATCTCAAACAGAGCCATCTTGTTTTAGAAATATTTTAAAGTTGGCGTACTCCATATGTTATTTATTTACGCCCAAAGATGCGCTTAAATCTGTATTGTCATACAAGCTTTTGAGGCAAACCCATATTCTTTTTACAATATGTTACAATAGATAATTGATTCAGGCGTGACTTTGCGGAAATCCATTACAAAACATTAAACAGATGGACAAATATTTAGTACAATTCCGCTGATCTATTCCTAAATTCTTTTGGAGGTAACTCTTTAGGAATAGATTAGCGGAACTGTACTAAATATTTGTCCATCTGTTTAATAATCTGTTACAAGTAGAGATTATGACGAGACAAATTGATATCACACTTAGTTTTGGTTATTCAACACCGAACAGTGGAGTGATTATCCTTTGACATTTGTATGGAAAGATAATGGCTAGTTTACACTCAAACATTGCAAGGCAATGAAAATATATGGCTGGCTAAACAAGGAAGGAGGTCGATAATTCTAGTTTATCAAAGTAATACTCAAATTCGTATGCATGTAGATCGCGATAAAGCTGCCTGTCGACCGCAGAAGGTACGTTGTAAACCAGCCGACAGAACACGGTCAATTGTACGGAGTATATTCAAATATGAATGTTTATTGCAACCGTGAAGTGCAGTAGCGAATTTACATTTTGATTTCTCTAAATTCTTGTTAGTTTTATAATGATGCTCTTCTAAATAACTGTGTCCTACTGCTAGGCAAAGGTCGCCCCTAAAGCCTTCCATTCTCTCATTCGCATACAAAATTGGACAAAATTTAGCTTAATGGTATGACAGCAGGATTTTAATATTGATTAAAATAGTATCTGATATCTTCATAATTTGCATCATCTTAAAACCTTACCTACACGAGTACCGTAATATTAAATGATTGTGTAAAATATTGATACTAAAGTGAAACTAAGCGTGAACTTACGCTTAAATTTCTCCTCTACATAAAATATCTTTGTTATCTGAAATATTTTAAGTCTATCAATCGAATATATCTCACTAGCTGCTTCCTGTGGCTTCGCGCTCGTGGTACTTAAGTAGAAAGTAGCCTATGTCCGTCTCTAAAGTCCCATGTACTTTATACCAAAATTCATGAAAATCGGTTAAGCTCTTTAGGTGTTAAAACAAAACAAACACTTCAGCCTGCAGTTATATACAAATGGTCCCTACATAGAAGTATAGATCCTATTCCAGGTTACATACCACGAGTACACCCGTACCAAGTGTCATCTAAATCCATATACTGGCCTGTCAGCTCCATTGGTATTAGTTCTGCCTTCTGCGATGTGAGTTGAGGGTTCGATTTCCTTGGATGTTTATATAAATAAATAATAAATTTGGTGGACAATGCACACAATACCGTCTAGCCCCAAACTAAGCATAGCTTTTATTATGTTGACTAGATGGCTGATAGAACACATATATTTTGAAACACACATACATAAGATACTTGATTACACCCAGACACAGAACAAATATCTATGCTCTACACAAAAATGTGTGTCCTGGAAAGGAACGGAACCCTCGACCTAAAGCGCAGATGGCAGAGCTAATACCAACAGAGCTGACAGGCTATCTAAGACCGGCAAATTAGTAAGATACTATGGCTTTGAAGTAACGGTACTTTTATGACGGCTTTCAGCGTCAGCTTTTGCCATAAATATACATGTTTATGTCATAATGTAACAGGTTCATGACTTCATGAGCACGCGATACTTGGAAACAGGGTATTTATGTTAGAACATAATAAGATTTCGATATTAACTATGTAGAAAGTCGCAAACATGCCGGTCTTGGGATGGCCAACATATTATGAGCCCTTTGGATTATAGATCCTGGGCTCGTGGGGAACAGGAGCTCATCGTGATTTCAAAATCATTTCGCGGCGTCTTGTTGAAATATCACTGGCTTCTATATGGACTTGCTTATATGCATTGCCACCAACGCGTGGTAATGACGCCTGTGTCGTTGGGAACGCTGCCTCCTGGTAGTGATCTGGATCAGTTGAGCATTATATTCTATATTCCTTGGCAAGACTAAAACTGGATACTGTGAAAACAAGTCCGAACCGTGAACGCGAGCTACAACGAGTGGACCGCAGATCAAACTCACCTTATTGAAGCTTCTCTAGATAAATCGAAACAGTGTCGGTGCCTCCATCGACTAAATAATACGTGAGCTTTGTGTGTTTATCAAAATGTATAGTATAGCTCACGAATGTTTTAAAAGTGAAATAGTAAAAATAAGCTTTACGAATACGTCCGTAATAATATCAAATGTTCACACGCCAAGAAATCTGATGGTTTTCCATTCAAATGTTTTATGTCATGGAAACTCGTCCGGTGATCTTTATGCCATTGAAATAAAATATAAAATGCTTTTGATTTGTGAACCTTCGTGAAATGATATACTAAAGCGTCTTTTCGTTTTGTCCACAGCTTCATGTACAATAAAAGGTGCCTTTGTTGTAATTTATAGCGTGTTAGTAACGTCTGACGTTTAGTGTGGGAATCGTGTGTTGTCAACGTCATGTCGAGGTGCGCCCGCGCTTATTTTACGACGTTTTAATGCATTTTTGTATAATTAGTTGCTGGTTGTATCTAATAGACGATAAATTAAAAACTGTTGGTTTTACGGTTAAAATTTTTGTCACTTCCTTAATTAATATTAAACTTGTGTTACTTTTTTGGTAGTTTAAGTGTTTTATGCATTCCGCTGAGTGGTTACTGCATTATTTATTAATAAATTGGTTGATTTTATTGCAGGTATATTTAGTAATGACATCTGGACTAACGATTATTTTATGAAGTGTCATTACTCTAAGACTTATGTACTTGTAAACAAAATTTCGGTTCTCGTCGAACAAATGATTATTATGATCTTCAAAAATTTTTCTCGGATTCACTTGAACCCACAAAAAAAAATCATCGAAATCGGTCCAGCCGTTTGGGAGGAGTTTAATTACAAACACGCACAGACAATTTTATACATATAATATGTACCATACCATACCTACCATTAGGCAAACAAGCTTACGGCCCGTCTGATGTTAGGCAGATACCGTCTCCTATAGACATCTGGAACACCAGAAGCCTTGCTGATGCGTTACCAGCCCTCAAGGTACAGCACTCTTTTTATGTTTATTGTGAAATGTCCAGTATTATTTTTGATTCGTTTTTTTTATGTTTTTTGTAAATGCAGCAAAACTAATTATCAGGACCAATTACTAGTTACAAGATTTACGCGTGAATATACATTCACACGTAAACATTCACACTAGCTAATAGATGTGTATCTATATCATTCATGAAAACAGGTGTTAGTTCTGTGTTTGTGTGTTATAATGTAGAATAAGTATGTATTAAAAAAACATATTAGTATTCCATTAGACATCTGGTCGCCATAATACAAGCTATGCTTAGTTCGGGGATAGATGGTGTTGTGTGCATTGTCCACTCATATTAAAGATCCAGGATCCAGGTGTTACTTTGCAGAAATTCATTACAAAACGTTAAACAGATAGACAAATATTTAGTACCATAATATTTAGTATATATTTATTTCATTCCAGCGCTCGGCGAAGCAACAAGTCTACAGAGTCTTGGTGTTTTTTCGTTAAAGTGCGGAGTGAGTCTATTGTTCCTGAGGATGCCTCGTAGAGGCGAAACACGAGTCGAATTTCTTTTTGAGGTTGCATGTGTGTAAATGTTCGCTATCATTGTAGTATCGCTTTGCATGGCTTTTCAATTGCGAGTGGGAGGAGCATGGGTCTGCTTCGTGTCTAACTCATTAGGAACAGTAAGTACTTAATATTTGTCTGTCTGTTGTCTGCATTACAGTTTAGGTTCGACATGATAAAACTAAATCGAAACCCCTGATTCAAATAAAGTACGTAAGTTAGTAGGTAACCAATTCTAAGTGAAATTAATTCAAATTATGATATCTTTATTGTAATTTATTATAAATAAATTTTGTGCAGGATTATAAATTATACCCTAATCTCCACGCTTGCCAAATTAAACTTAAATCAATGAGCAATAAATTCTCAAATTAGTTGAGTACTTTATTTTATTAGAAGTGTTAAAATTTATCAGTATTATTACCGCGGCTTTGCTTGAGTTTTTTACGACTATTTTACGAGCGAGATAGAGTTCAAACATTTGTACGGACAAATTAGATGTAGATATTGAACGCCTTGACATACTTTAATTAATTAATGATGATTTATTTAAGTGTAAATTTCGATATGGAGTAGACTGATCTAGTTAATTTTATTGTATATTTTAAGTCAGTCCGACATTAGACACAGCAAAATAAGCAGAGCTTGTGCTATGGGAACCACGTGACTGATATATCTACTAATTATACTTTTTTTTGTAAGAACAAATATATTTATATAATAATGTATAATAAAATATTGCATGCAGACCACGCTGATTATGCCTGCTCTAAAATGTCTCACAAAATAACTGTTACAAACCCATATTACGCAAAAAATTACTTTGATTTGATTTGATATTTTCAGATCACACAAACATTTGTCTCGCGGCGGGAATCGAACCTGCAACCATCTACGTCTCGGGCGGGTCTTGACTGTGCCACAGGGGTCCATAAAACTAGCAAGGTAATAGAGTAAATAATTAAATATTGCTGGACAATTCACAATACCATGTAGTACTGGTAGAAATCAGATTACTGATAGAATATTTACGAGTTAATACATACTTATAATACTATATAACTCCAAGACAGAACAAATACCTATGTTCCTCACACATATGTTAGTCCTGGATCGAACCCACAACCATCAGCGCAGTAGGCAGAGTTACTACCAACAGCAGTGAGGTGAGCAGAAAGTTTCAAAGTGGTCCCTGTGATTTTATTGAATCACTACATAGTATAAAACAAAGTCGCTTCCCGCTGTCTGTCTATACCTATGTATGCTTAGATCTTTAATACTACGCAACGGATTTTGATGCGGTTTTTTGTAATAGATAGAGTGATTGAAGAGGAAGGTTACAAGCATAATACATGCATAATATATTAGATAAACACTGATAATTTTAGAGGTTTCTAATGTGATATCGTAAATAAACACACTTTTTTGCGCTTACATTGCAACCGCGAGCTGAACCCTACGAGATAGATCAAAATGATGTACTACATTGTAAAGCTTAAAAAGGTCTTCAAAAAAGTCCGCGATGGTGTATGTCTATCTCTTAGGTAATGTTATTCTCTTAGTATGAGCATTGCACCCGTGCGAAGCCGGGGTGGGTCGCTAGAAAAGAAAATTTTGATTAGATTTGATTTGACACAAACAATTGAATCAAATCGAATCTGAAGTGTTCTCGGATTGAGAAGTGTTACACAAATACATAACAAGTAAAGTACTTATTTTTTTTTAATTTACATTACCTCATTCAAATAAATGCACGATTAAAATTCATACCTGTCTCTGAAGAGGTACTCTCGACAGTCGACATCAAAGAAAGCGAACGTTCAAAAACGAAAAGGAGTATGTAAATGTATTTTGGAAAGTTCGTTCACTCCTGCCTACCCCGAGGCACCCTGCTCGACTATTAGCCCCAACAATTTACGATCACAGAAATCCGAACCGACCACGATGTGTGAGACCGCCTCGACGATTCAACAAACTTATTAGAACATAACACACAAAAAACAACCTAAAACCGGCGAATCAGAGCTGAAAATTCATAAAGCAGAGATCGTAAAGTGGCTGATAATGATAGCAGCTCAAGAATTTTGCATAAATAGTTGTAAAAAAATTTGAACTAAAAGGTTTAAGTTATAAAGTCGATGTTGGTTTGGAGTTTTGAATCCTGATAACTCAATTGGCAGTGATTATTTTCGGTTATTTACGAGTATGTAATCACCGGGAAGAATATTTGTTAAAGATTCTGCACCGGCATGATATTCATGGAGAGGTGTCTACCGTTGTAAATTAAGACCGCTGTCTACTAAAGTAAACGATGGAAGTACCTACGCAATATTTTATGCATGTTGTTGGTTTTAATAACCAGTCAAAGAACACATGTAGTAGATAATACTGGGTACTAAACACGACGTCTATGTAAAACGCTTCGAGTCGAGTCGCTTTAGTAGACATGTGCCTTAGCTTTTCTGCACTCGTAATGTGTTATCAATGTTACTCAATCGATCGCAGAATATATTTTTGTTTATTTTCTTAGTTATGAAATACACGATTTATAACCTTAAAATACATTGTTTGGATAATATTGTCTGAATTTGGGATTTATTTTTGCAAGTTGGGTGGGCTAATATTAATACAATTTCGTTTAATAAAATTCACTTATTCACTTTGATGGTAATGCTACAAATAAAAATTTAAAGCTTACATAAAGGGTAGTATTTTGTAGAGCGAATTATATGAGTGCACTTATATCAGGGAACACTTTGTCCTGTTGTTACCTATTGCTTATTTCTTAACATTATTTTGGTTTATAAATAAGAATGCATTCTTTTATTTAGTTTATCATAAGTATTGTATTTAATATTATTTATTTACTTTTGTAATATAAGTATTGCTGTATTTCACTTATTGTTATCCTGGAAACATGTAAGTACGTATGTACATATTATTTTCATCATAAATTACTTCAATTCAATTTATTCATACAATTTATAACATAACAGTACATTAACCAAAGCGTTATAAATAAATTAGTCAAGGTTATTTACAGAATTTCATCAATTGTATAGGTAATGTCAAAAAATATTTATAAGTCAATAATTATTTCTAATTTTAAGAAAATATATCGGCATAAGATTATACGGTAATGTCAATCTATGCTAGGTTAGAAACTTATACTAGACTTACTAGCCCACACTTCAAACATCCTCTTACACTCGTGCATCAAGCCAGTCATCCCACTCCCGAATAGATCAGTGTGGAGCCCCTTATATTATTTTCTTATACTTATATTATTTTCATCGCCCCATATTCAGCTATATTGATTTCTATCTATCCCAAGGTTGTCTGGTAGAGATGGCTATCTAGCGATAAGACCGCCCATTTTACTACCTTTTACCTGTTTCTTATGATAGTCTAATGAATTTGTGGTGTGCAATAAAGTATTTTCTATCTTCTTTCTATCTATTTATATTTATTATAACTGATTGATAAGCATTGCCTCATGTTGCATGGCCTCATGTTGCTGTGCCCTCAGACTAACGGACAGATTTGCAATTTATTAACTAAAAAAGCGCTAGGACCAAGACGAGTTCCTTGCCAGTTCTTCTCGCACTTGGGTTAGGAGGAATTGGTACATAAATTCACCTAGTATGTTAGACGTTTCAAAGTGATCCTTGTGATTGAATACATATATTTGAATTAGAATTTTTATATTTCAGTTGTCCCAGTAATGGCGACCAAGAAGACTTTTTTTGTGTCATTCGCACCATCTATTGTACTAGAAATAAGACAAACGACCATGTATGATTTGCGACGCTGCACTTGTTTAGATTAAACTATAAAAATTGTAATGTATTACCACAGTTCTTCTCGGTCTTCTATTACGAGGACCTTAAACTCATCTAAGACGACTCAACTACGACGACTACCTTGTGATTATATGAGTATTAACTACAATTGATTTGAATTTGAATATTAAAAAGAGTTTGCGTTAAAAAACGTAAAATATCAATAATGTTAATAAAATTATGCATTTTTGTTTAAATATTCCTTTAGTTTCCTTTATGTATACCAGCCTCATCCAGGCCCGCGATGCTTGCGATATCGTCTGTCAATCTCAATTATACACGGTTCTTGGACGGTGTTCACATGACCTGAAGCAATAATAGTACATACAACGAGAGGCGTATACCCAGCAGTGGGAGAAGGCAGCCCGTGGATGATGATGATTTACTATAACCGTTTCAAAACGTCATACACGCTGACGCAAAGCATATCTTAAACAGTTTATATAACTTTTTCAATTTATAACTTAACGAATTCAAATTCAAATATTAAAATGCCGTTATTTTGGAAGTAAAATAGATGATGATTAGACAGCGGGAGTCCACGATAACATTCTATTTATATAATTTTCAAATTGTCGCTTTTTGGAGATTCGGATCTTTAGGTAATTATTTTACTTTTTCAAAACCAGTTGAGCTTAGTTTGTCATCATTGATTAAATGGTTTTAGAGTTTCTATACATTTTAGAGTTTTATTTTCTGTAGATACTTCAAGCTCGTAGCTCTAGATTTTACGAATAAGGTTCATAGAGGTTCAAAGTTTTATAGTATGTGACGGAAAAGTTAATTCATATTTTTATTAATTAAATTATGTAACTAATAATATCTAGGCTAAGCATTTTAATAATAAAACAGGGTGTAATGTAAAAGTCCGAAATAAACGAACTTATTATTTATAATTTGATTATGACTTTCATCAGCTCAGCTCAGAAGAACTTTCAAAAATTCAAAATTCAATAAAACTTTATTCAATACAATCACAAGGACCACTTTGAATCGTCTTCTTACATGCTAGTGAATCTAGGTGCCGGTTCCTCCTAACCCCAGTTCAAGAAGAATCCGGCAAGAAACTTGTCTGGTCTTAACACTTTTTTGTATTATCCTTGATAATTTTATTTTGTTACGGATGCCGAGTCGAGTTGGAGTAGATTCATCCCAAGCTTTTTTGGCATCTAAATAATTAGATATTTTGTAATATGATTTAATAGACAGTTTCTGTTTAATTACCTTTTTTTATCATCGTTTGTTTAATTACCTTTTAAAATTTGCCAATCGACAAATCTAACACGTCGTTTGGGACATTATTATAGAAGCGTACACAATGCCCTATAAAAGACTTATTAACTTTAGCGAGCCTAACAGTGGGAACAGCGAGTTTATCTTTATTTCTAGTGTTAATACTAATAATGATTATCGCAATTTTTTAAATAAATAAACATTTTTGTGCACATAGGTACATAAAATTTTCGTATAAAGGTACATTAAAATTTCGTATATACTGACAAGGCACTGTCATAATATTAATTTCTTTAAACTTATTTCTAAGTGATTCTCTGGGGCCCATATTATAAATTGCACGAACAGCCCTCTTCTGCAACACACATATGGTGTTAATATCAGCAGCACTCCCCCACAACAAAAATGCCATAAGACATAATGCTATGAAAGTAGCTGAAGTAAACGAGTCTAGCGGTATCTACGTCGGTAAAATGACGGATCTTTTTAACAGCGTATGCCGTAGTAACTGGTGTAATAACCAAGAAAAACGGGCTAAACCAAGTGCACCTCGGTGTTTTGGTTTGATGTTATATCTGTAGTTCCTGCTGACATGTCGGTTTGTAAATAAAATGAACAATCCTACAGGTGTTTAAAATTACTGCTTTCTGCATTAAAGCGAATGTATGTTTAAGCAAAACTAAAATACTTAGGGACTGGAATAGTTTTTTGTGTATTACGCCTGTTGAAGACAGGATAATTGGGACAATTGATATCATATCCAAACGCCACACCTTTGTAATTACGTCTTGAAGGCGTTTGGCTAAGTTCTCCGCGATTGTGTTCTGAATGTTGTGTGTTTGGTATAGCTATGTAAATAATGAGATTGATTTTTTGATTTTTTTATTAGTATGAAAGAGTAATAGCAGGACACGTGCACCATAGATACGAAGCTACGCGTACATCGGCGGACCCATCTTGGTAGGCAAATTCATTATGAAGACGACACCATAGGAAATAGAACAACGCAATAGAATGAGATGCACCTACGTACAGGTATAAATAATGTTATACCTACGTAATGCCTACATAATTCGAATTGGATTATTTTTTGTCGTCGAATTGACAGTTATTACGTTGTCAAAATCAAATTATCTTCTTCTTCTTTGTTAATGGCCTGTGACATACTAATTTCAATTTTACCAATGTCAAGTTTTTCTATTTTATAGTCAATTTGTTTGTTATTACTCTTAGTCGATGGTCCATTGTCAATTCTAGACGTAACGCGGAATGGCGTCTAGAATTTTCTTGGGATTCCTCGTCGTTAAAATCACATTGCACCATAAAACACATAACTCAATTATCCATACCCGTCCTGTAGTCACAATTTATTCATTAAAATTCCGCCAAGATTACTGAATAAAACATGCAATAAAACGAGTAAAAAATATTAAATTAGCAGAGCTATGTTACTCAATGAAATGACAGACGAAGAATCAATCAAATGATCGTAATTATTATCTTTTATTGTGAAGGTTTAAGAAGACTCTATTGTCTAAAGTAATGTCTAAGACAGACATTACTTTAGACAATAGAGTCTTCTTTCAAATCATTCGTAAGTTGTAGTACACATTTTGATAAACACGGGTTTTACCCACGTATTATTTTGTCGATAGAGGCACAGATTTTGGTTGAGTTAAATAGTAGGCCCCTGATTTACTGTATTCTAACTGTAATTTTTTTTTATTTTATAAAATGAGTTCTATCCAATCTCTATAGTTTTAATTTTTATTTTTTTTTGTGTATGTCTATTAGTATCCTTTGATGACGTCATAATCTACCATTCATATGTTAGGTAGCATAATTACAAATCATAATTTATATTAAAATTGGCAAATTATGTAAAAACTAATAGTAATATTGTCAACGTTGTGGATCGTTTATAATATTGTTATTATACAGGGTGACACAGAATTTACTGTATTAAAGTATTATAGAATATATATAATTACAGTTGTAGCACCAAGCTGTATCCGATTGTTTGAATTCGTTTTTAATCATATTATATTATAAATAAATGAATAAATAATAGTTTAAAAAAAACTAAAAAACACGATTTATATAGAAAACCAAACTAAAAAATAGAAAATAAATTTTAATAAATGTAAGTAAGAAAAAAATGTTTTATTTAAAAAAAAGCTTTAGGTGTCAATAGTTATAAGTATTTCATTGAAAGATATGAAAATAAATAATAAATAAATAATACCGGACATTTCACACAACATCATCTGGCCCCAAAGTAAGCAGAGCTTGTGTTATGGGTACCACATGACTGATATACCTACTTATATACTCTTTTTTTTTTGTAAATACATACATATTATACATAGAAACATCCAGACCCGAGACAAATACTTGCAGATCATACAAACATTTGTCCCGCGGCAGAAATTGAACCCGCAACCTTCTGCGTCTCAGCCGGACCTAAGCTCACTGCGCTACAGAGGTCGTCATATGAGAAGAACGATAATATTTCAATAATAACTTAAAAAGCAACCCACGCTTTTTTTTAAATAAAACATTTTTTTCTTACTTACTTACATTTAATTAAATATATTTTCTATTTTTGAGTTTGGTTTTCTTTATATGTTTTTTATTTTCTACTTTTTAGTTTTAGGATAATCGTTTTTTTTTTTGTTTAATTTTTATTCGAATTATTGCATTGTCATCGGTCTTTGACAGGTGTGAAAAATTTAAAAAGAAATCTGGCCGTTTAAAGTGGGTCAAAATCGCGTCATAAGGAGTCGGTTACAAACATACATACAAGTGAAGCTAATATAAAGCGTATAAAAATAGCTGGACTATTCTCACAGCACTATCTAGCTCTAAATTAAACAATGCTTATACTATGGGGACCAGATGACTGTTAAAATACTTATATAGTTGTAAATACACACTTAAGATACATATAAAACGAACACACAGTACAAAAGTTTGTCCTGGGAGTAAATTGAACCCACAACATACATACATAATAATAACACACACATAATACACACATAACACATACATAATAACTAAAATGTTTAGCATTTAATGTTTCAAATGTTTAGTTTTTAGGTACAAAATAAATATTTTTTATTATTATTAGTTTTTATTTATTATAACATAAATACATATTTTCATATTTAGTACGATTATCCCACTTGTCCCATTGTCCCAGTCCCATCTAGTGCCATTGGAACAAATGAGACTAAAATGTTTAATTTGTCCCATTATCACCTCACATGTACTAAGTACTTAAAACCACCAAGAGGTTACCTGAACCTTAGCTTTACCTAATTTACTTAATTAAATTCCGAATTCGCGTTAACTTATTTTTCTTATAAAAGAATATGTACTAGGAACATAGAACCGTCAACCGGCAAGAAATTTATAATGTCGTTATAACAAAATGTTCGGCGAAGGAAGTTAAATATAGCTAGTATACTACCCTTTTATAGCGTAATTATGAAATATGGCACTGGCTTTTTATTGGACACCGTGTATATTTTAATCTCTTGTTGAGAGGAATTGTTATAGAAATGACCTGACATTTAGCAATGATACAAGACCGGTCGGAACTCATTAGAAGTTAATAATTAATGTATTTTTTTGGCTCTGTGGCAGATAAGACAAAGTTCACCAACAGATAAACATAAGTAACCATCCTAGTTAATTAAAAACAACAGTTTATTCAACTCATCTGTGTCAAACGAATAAAAGATTGCGGGCTCCATTCCCGCCTCGAGAAAAATGTATGTATGCTACGAACGATATAGCTACGATTGATTCGAGAGGCCCAAACAAACTGGCAAGGGATAGAAGGCCTATATTAAAATATGGATAAACTCTTAAAAACTAAAACATACAACGAACTACAATCATTTAGATTAAGTTAAATGATAAAGTAAGTTAAAATGAATGTCAAATTGTCCTAAAAGGGAAAAAAGGGCTATTTTAATTTTATGGAGTCTCTTTGCCATTACTGATCTCTCCAAAAACATATTCTAATAAGCTATGTGACTTAATAAAATAACAAAAACATATTCCAATAAGCTATGTGATTTAATAAAATAACAAAAAAAACACTTTTAATCGTACTACATACTACTAAAGTTTTGTAAATGGCATTAGGGTCAGTTGGGCTAAAACGTCCTCCTTATCAGTGGAATCATCGAAGGATGGCGCCAGACGCCTTTATGAATGAGATTGGCCACAAACAAAATAATTATTTAATATTATAATAATTAATTATACCTACAGTGTTTTTATATTTACACAGTATATTAAGAAACAGCTCGTACAAACTATCCACAAAGGCATCAATTCTGTTGGCACCAAACTAACTAATTTTAGTTAGAATTAGTTTTAGAACGGTCAAATGAATCTTTGGTATTCTGCTGTAACCAACTTATCCTAATTTAATTTTATCTAATTTAATTAAGCGCGTCTGATTTAGTTAGATGGTACCAACCGAATAGGTTTTACAAATGCTATGACTAACTTAAATTAGAAATGAACCAACCGAATTGCCACTAATGTCTAAAGTTTAAAATGTCATGATAAATCAAGTCTTTTCAAGTCAAATTATTATTCATCGGTTATATTTAAAACCTTTAGTTTTCCTAAAATAAATATTGGGTAGGTAACCTAACCTAGGTATCAATGAATAAAAAATTTATACCATTTTGTTATTTAAACCAGCTGTCACCTCAAATATGGCAGCCTAGCTATGGCATTTGTCTAATCACATAATCATCTTATTTATGCTGACAATTTAGAGTGTATTTTTAATTAATTTTATTCTTTATTGTCTCTTACGCCCACCACTTTAATTTAAATGTAGCAGGAATTAAACTAATTTCACGTTTGGCCCACGTGCTGTACCGATTTTGATAATTAAGTGGAGTATAAATTACTTGGTAGTCGTCGGAAAGGGGCTAATTTACTCGTTTCTATATTTTATTTGGGTTTTTTTTTAAATATTATATCTTATATCTTATTGAAGTTTTGAGCTAGAACCCCAAACTAATCTTAGCTTATGATGACTAAATGACTGATATAATATTTATATATTTTTAAAGAAATACTTATGATACTTTATAACACCCGACACAGAACAAGCACCTATGTTTATTCTGGGAGGAAATCGAACCCTCAACCTACTACTACTATCTACTGAGCTGACAGGTCAGTTTTCTATTAGTATGGAAGTATAGATACCTAATACAATAAGCGGAAAGCGCTTTCGTGTTAGCTTTTTTTAATTATATAATGTATAATATTTAATAATATTTAATAATTAAGAACCAACTTTCGTGATAAAAAAATGTTTTTTATGTTATTTGCAGTCAGTAACAGCAAGCCTATGACACTGGCCTGAAGGTGGCCAAATCATGTCCTCAAAGCACCCAGTAACTCTAACTTTTAGGTATTAAATCGTCTTGTCTATTATCTAGTTAAAAATACTGTTTCCAGACAAAATGAAATAAAACTCCTTGTCACACTCCGTATCGAACAAAAGTAATAATCTAAAAATAGAGTCATTCAATAGACATTAGTGTCCATCAGTTACCATCAGTTGCCATCAGAGTGGGTATAAAAACAAGATAAATAGTCCCAGTGAACCTTTGACACCAATATTTGAATCAAAATTTCAAACTAACTTAAACCTTATATGCGTAAACATAAAGGTGAAATTAATGTTGAGACTCTTGGTTGTGTTTGGTGAGATTTTATGAATGTTTTCAAGACAAGCTATTGAAGTGTGGTAGACAGGAATGGCTGAAAGAATGCTGCGATTATATGCATGTAGGGTGGCCATGAGTCTGTCAAGCTGAACAATAAAAATAATAATATTCATTGAGTATCCAACAGTGAAGAACAGTGAAGTAAGTAAACTTACCAAATACGTAGGTACGTACTAGTAAAACAAAACAATGGATGTACTTAAAGCTAAATTTTTTAAACTTACGCGATCAGAAAACATTATTATTAATACTTACGGGTATTTATCGCGTTTATTTACCTATTTTTCCCGACGTTTCGACAGGTTTACACTTTGTCGTGGTCACGGGTGACCGAGTGAGTGTAAGTGTTTGGACCTGTCGAAACGTTGGGAAAAATAGGTAAATAAATGCGATAAATACCCGTAAGTATTAATAATAATACTTAAAACTAGTTACTCAAGTTCATCAGCAGCTGTGTTGGGTAAGACCTGTGTTACAGCTGATATAAATGAAGAAACGGGTTCGATATAATCCTGATGACCCTATAACTATACTAAAAATGAATATGTCAACAGTCACAATGATGTCAAATTTTGATGTTTGATTTTATATATTATGAAAAATGATAGCTCCGAAGATTTTTTTTCTATAAAATTCCCGCCGAATTTTATCGGCGCTGACAGACGGCATGGATGTATGATCCGCGGCCTCCCTAATAAAAATTACTCCAGTAGTAAACAATAAAATTCATAAATATATTGTTTATTTAAATATTAACATGTTAACAAATACATAGCACAGTAGTTATTAGCTTGTAGCTTTCAAATTTGATAATAATAAAGAATGTCACCTCTATTACGTAACTCGACTACTAGAAACAGACGTAAATTGCGCGATCACTGCTGTTAAATAACACTTCGAAAGCTAAATTCTGTGCTTTAAGCGTATTTTTGGGCAACAGACGAGCAATAAGCAGCGCTTTCCATAATATATAAGTATTTAAGTACTTATAAATATATAAGTTATAAACGATTTGAAACTGTTTTCGTTGATATTGCTGTCACGTTGCTATTGTTGTTACTACTGCAAATTTTATGTAATAGCCCTAACGGTTTTACAGTTTCTGATTCGAAATTTTGTTCTATTTGTCCTGTTAAAACAGGATTCATAGACGCTCTACTCATTTAGTGTTTGACACCATAAAGCACAGTTGCATGTGCCGTGAAATGGACGAGTCCGCCACTCGTCTGACGAGGGCGATTTATGATAAGGGGCAACACTTCTGAAAACGAAAAGGAATTGGATGGTGGACATCTGGGGTTTGAGGAGCTCATTCTTTTCTACAAAATAAACATGGGATTTATAGAGTATAAGAAAAAATAAAGTCTTACGAACTTGATTACTTTTTCCGGGTAAAGTAAACCTATGAAAAATTTAAGACTCCATACTCCAGACTCCATAAACATTCTGAAAATTTTAGGCACTTAATTTAAGTATCTTATACTTAATCGAGTGTTTTCTAGGATAGGTACCTAAATTATGTGCCCAAAATTTGACCATAATGTTTTTTGAACTTATCTTGGAACAAAACAAAGACAAAATAAGATAAATATAACTAACTCAAATAAAGAATTAAGAATTTTTAGGGCTTCGAAGTCTACAAGAAACCTATTATTATAATTTATTATTATTTTACTACCCGTCGGGTGGCATATAGGTTGTTGAATAGGTATTTTAAAGATACTATGAGATTTCCTCGATAATTTGTCGATACCGATAGAGATATAAATACAGACAGAGAGCTTGAAGTTGAAAGAGCCATTTTTTATAAAAGTCAGTGTCCCCCCGTCTCTACCATCAAAAATGCTGAAAATTATCATGGGGTTTTACTAGAATTTGAGTAATTTGTAAACCCTAAAATAAACATTTTTTTTGCTAGGCTAATTAGATACTGTTGAATTAGTTAGAATTTGTTGAATTGGTATCCTCGGCAGCCTTCACTGTTCACTTCACTTGCGCTTTGCTAATTTATTTGACAGTTTTTCATTCAGAACTATTAGATAATGTATGAACAAGTCTCTTAGTTCGAGCTAACGTTTTGATCAAACGGGTCATAGACGTCTATAATAAAGAAATATCTATGATGACATAGGTACCTACGTATTTTTACGCAAATCATAAATTTATTTAGCAATAAAAGTCGGTCTACGTTTTTAGTGCTATGTTAATCCGATGACTATTTATATGTGTCTAAAAAATGTATACAAGTTCAGTGCCAGATCAAAGGAAATAATGTGTCAGTGTGCTGTAAACTGGATTATTTTGATACATTGATAATTTTGATCCGGTCAATGGTTCAGTTTAGATAGCATATCTTTAGGCTTATAAACCTAAAATAATATTCATATGTAATTTAACTACTAGAGACAAAAATATTTCTGATTTTTTGTCATATTTTTTTTGCAAATAAATAAATAATTCGTGTACTTATTTAGTGTTCCGCAAGGATCAAGTGTCCTCAGTCTCCCCTACTTACCTAGTATTCTATCCTCCATTTCAGCTTACACCAAATCTGTAAAAATAATAAAAAAATATGTAAATACGTACCTGACATAGTACTTATATGATTTTTTTATTTTAGTATTTTTTTTACGTAATTGCGATTACAATAATAATACTTATGTAAAAACTCGCAGAATACCAACAATCTAACTTAAGCGTCTTCTTTTTCTTCTTCGTTAATGGCATGCGTCATAATAATGTAAATTATGCCAGTGTCATGTGTTTATATTGTTTATAATATGTCACATAGTCGTATTTTGTCGTTCGTCATTTGTTATCTTCTTTTATATATATATCATTCTACTGTACGTGTGTATGTTATTGAACTCCTCCTAAACGGCTGGACCGATTTGAATGTTTTTTTTTTGTATGCGTTTGGGTGGTGGTAACTGGATGGTTTAGATTCACAAATCAGCCCGGTAGATGACGCTGCAGTCGGTACAATTGTTTAAATTCGTTTCTTTTTAAAACGCGCGGACGAAGCCGCGCTCGGGACAGCTAGTTTTATTTAAAATGGTGCCATTCATATAAAATAACTACGGATTATTTTTGGTGGAATCAAAAAGAAACACAAAACTTTTATTCTAAATATTCACACCCGAGTCAATAACTCAAGCTGTATTCAAATAAAAACACGAAATTACTAATACGGAAATAACTCTAGAAAAATAAGAGAGCACAATGTTTGCTTAGCAAGACGATCAAAAATAATTACCTAAGCTTCTTATTAAGGTACCTACATAAGAACTTCAATTCCGAGATCTGTCATTTTGTATGAGTTAACCATAGATCATCTCGATGGAGTTACAATACTTTTTTTTAGTGAACCAGTTCCAGTATCTCGTTGTGTACCTACTTTGTGGATAGTAGGCGCTAATTATCAACGCTAGTTGCCATTGAACGGATTGGTTTTAACGATTTTAACTGAACGATTTAATCGTTGATTTTACCAATCATACAAATTTATATATATAACCTACCTAGTATTACTCTATGAACAGTATATTAGTTGAAAAACAAGCACTTCGAAAGCACTGTCAAAAATAACGCGATCCTGCTACGTTTGATCAACGTATAATCCAAATTAGAGCTAAAACCTTTCTGTTATAGTGATTAGTGCGGTACGAAATACAAAAATAACGATTTGACTTTGGTTTAGATTTCTTTTAGCCTTGATTCAAACGTTCAAAATTACCGCATGATAAAATTTCTTATGGCAGCATCATAAAAATAGTACTTGTAAAGAAAAACCTTCGAATAGTTTTATATTATGTTTTTAGGATCAGCCCTCCTCAGAATGTTGGACCACATCCTAACTGAGGTATTCAACTCTGGAGCGCGGTACGAAATACAAAAATAACGTTTTGACTTTGGTTTAGATTTGTATTAACCTTGATTCGAACAAAAAATTACCGCAGTCGGTCCCCAGGTGAGCTAAGCAACAAGAAAAAGCAGCATAGATTTCATAGAATTTCCCAACAGTAAATCAAAAACTTAATATTCGATGGAAGCAATAAATTTAATTTTACTATTACAGAAAATATTCATAAAAAAATTGATTACATCGTCAGCTGTAACGCCCTATTCTACATTAAATGAGTGATTAATATGTTAAAAATATTTACTTAGCTAAGTATATTGATAGTAATATATGAATAATACATGAGTAATTAGTTAAAATAATTATCTTCGAGATACGAAACTCGTTTGAAGAGCAACTTCCTATATCGCCAGATTCCATTTTAATTATGCGTATTTTAAAGCTTTTTTAAGTCGATAAGCTTGCAACCTTTCACTTATGGAAAACTAACTACGGTGCAAATACGTGGGTATGTGCCAAATATAATGTTTATACATGTCTCTGATTACCCTTTAGACATCTCGTCTAAAGATCTGAGGTTATATTTACGGATATTCAAACAACAAAACAAAATACAAAATGTTTTTGTTTTAATTTTTTTTCGGTTGGGTATCGAAACGCATATGCATTCAGAATAATTACGTTTTTAAAATTAGAAAGAAAACCTTTATTGAATGAAATTTGAGCCCGTAAAATTACAACAGAATTGAGAACCTCCTCCTTCTTTTGAAGTCAGTAACAAAATTTCGCAACGCAATTTCGGTTACTTGTATGACATTTTTTTCAGCTATTTTGATTTGATACCAAACTGAACTGATTTAGATGAAATTTCTACAGGACCAATCAGAAAGTATACCATTTCACATTAAAACATAATATTTTAAATCGATTCATAAATGACGGAGTTATGTAGTAACAAACATTATTAAAAAAAAAACATCAGAATTGAGAACCTTCTCCTTTGTATGGGGGAAAAATCATGAATAAGTAAAAACATTTTAAAAGCACAATTATTTAACAAAACGTGCCTTAATCTTACTCTAACATGCATTGATTATTGACACCTCGATCGATTGTAGCGTCTCACCTCGACTAATGGCCTATCTTATCACATAATTAGCTGGCGTGGCGTTTAAGTATGCTCTGTCTTCGTCATTCTTATATCAAAGAATAGAGATGATATATGGAGAAATACCCTGAGAAACTGTCTAAAAATAACAATCAGACAAGCTTAAAATTCGTATCTATTCAATACAATCACAAGGAACACTGTAAATCCTCTTACATACTCGGTGAATGTACTAGGAGCATTGAACGAAACTAGGTAGGTATGTTTACATGCCTAACGACATTGACTTTTCATTGTTTTGCATTCGAAATAAAAACTGCATTTCGATGCCTATAGCTCCTTTACCATTCTACACACGTGCGGACGATTGAAAGCGGAGTCGGCGGGCACCGTCTAGACGTACGATTTACAGAATATCGATAATCGATAAGTATGCGACGAGTCGCGTGAATTGCCCCGCAAATATTGGACCACCGGCTTTGCGTGTGCCGTCAAGCTCTTACTGATTGATGCTCTCCTGGTACTAGCACTTGAGGCATGACGAAGTTTCTAGACAGACCTGCAGATAAATTACCTGGCACTAGACAAGGTTAGGTGCTTAGTGTAAAGACTGTAAGAAAATAAACGGCATTGCGAATCATCGATCGATGAGGAAAAATATTATGATGGCGAATATTTCGAATACTATGTTCATTTGTATCCCAGATTAAATATGTTCTAATATCAACTCCCAATTTTGAAGAAACTGTTTCATTGCGACTCAACTTAGACTCAAGACGAAAACATTGTTACTGTGATGGCTTTATTTATCTATTTATTTGGTTAACAACGGTTGCTACGACCCGAAAAGGTTACTATAATATGTATAATACATTTAAATATTTAATGCTAATTGCATAACCAATTACAGGTAAACACTGCATGCCTAAGTCAAATTATACCTATTATTAGAATCAATAACTTAATTAAACTAGATTAAAGTAGTGTACTTATTAACTTAACCAAAGTGGTAGGGGGAAACTTACGTACATGTGAGCTATTTTAACTAGAAATAAACAAGTGATACAGAGAGCCAGAAACTTAAAAAAATATTACTGCGAATCTTGTATCATTCCACCTTTTTTCAATGCACTTATAAAACTCATTTGCCGACACAAATTTCACCTTAATAATATCATGAAAAAGTTGATTTTCAAGAAAAAACATGCAATTCAGTGCAGCAATGTTAGAGCAATGTTAGGGCAATTTTAGACACGACTTCCGCACCAGGAAAGATGTAAAACGATTTATCACCTTCACGCTAGGAACCTTTACGACAACTCACAATATTATGCACTTCTGCATGTCCGTCATTCTGTCATAAAAAACATTTGTTCGTGTAATAATCGTCTAAGTGTCAAGGAATGTATGCTGGGTGTCTTACTAGTCTTAGGCGCCACCTCCGGTGACTACCAACTTAGGTTTACCGTTTGAGTCGTTCCTTGCACTTCTATCACCGATGCATTAGGTTGTTTTTCTCAATGGTTTCCTGACGCAGTAATCTCGGTTGTTATACGCGAGTTGACTCCGTTGATGCAAAATGATGTATCCACAAAGTATTGGCTCATCTTGGAACGAGACCAAACATACAAATAGCTTATTAAACACCGATTTAATCCGTGCCTTTCCTTTTTCCATTCGTCATTCTGTGTCACTTGTTAACAACGGGATGGCGCTCTGCGTTTGGCAAATCGATTTTGGACGTGAATCGATTGGAGACGTGAGTTGCGAGTTGAGTGTATCGATTCCTGTTACGATCGTTTGAAGTGAGTTACTAGCCTTATTATCGAGAATTTAATGACCTTATTAGAATAACGAATAATAATGAAATATTTTTAGTCTGATGCGTATCTCGTCTAACAAGAAAATGTTATCGTTTAAAATCTGAACAAGATATAAAAAACCAGCAATACAATGATCAGCCCACCTAGCTTTGAAATGAGCTTATAAAATACCTATTCAATACCTGTAATAACATAATCAAGAGACTAGATAACGTTCTGTTCATACACCCACGCTGCAACCTTTTACAAAGCCGGTCTTGCAATCGCACGAGCAATTTTGTTCCAGTTTTGAATGAGCTTACGATCGTAAATTCGAACTTTGTCGCGCAGTGCAAACATCGTGTGTCCCGATACCTAGACTATCCTACCTCTAGCAACTAGACAATATTTTGAAGGATTATCTAGACTTGATTTGCTAGTCCATATTTGCTAGTTGTATCGTCCGGTGATAAGAAATAGATTCCTCGAGCAAAAGTTCTATCATCACCGAACGTGGTGCCAAATAAATGCATAAGTTTAGTCACCTGCAATAATTTGCCTGATTTAAAATTATGATTATGTAAATCCTTATTTATGGACGTGGATTTAATATTATTAAATAAGAAGGTACATAATTTCGTTTATATATTGAGAAGATAAAGTCAGGTACATTGGTATGCTAGTAGATTAGCAAGAACAGGTAGGAACATTACTAAGAACATGGTTTCAGAACAAACAATTAAAATTATTTTGATCAGAAGCCACTGCGTATTCATTTGTACCAGGAGTGCATAATTTGTAAGACGGTACCACAATTAGCTCTTCTCCAATGGTTTACAAATCAAAGTAAAACTACAAATCTTCTACAAAATTAAGTTCAAAATTAGGACCTAAAGATTTTAGCCCCAATCATTTTCATTGGAATTTCGGTTTCACCATTTCATCGGCTATAAGCTTCAATAAAGATTGTTTGATTGCATTGTCTCCTCAACAAGGCTCGCCATCTACCAGGTTAATAGGTGAGTGGAATATTGTTGCGTCTAGACACCGACACCACTTATCGGAAAGGACATATGTTTTGTAATAAAACCCTTGTGTAACAGAAGCTGATAAAATAAACATAGTGAAAGTCATGAAGGAAAAGGTGTTTGATGAAATATCTAACCTTGTTGACGGGTAGCCTACTTACTCCCCACTTTTTTATTTAATTTTAGAATTTTCAGAGAACCTAGCTGTAAAGCTACATTACAAAAAAAATAGCTAGCTGTAAAGTACATTAAAAATTATTACAAATACACACATAAAAATAGACATGGGTTTCAGCAAAATAGTGACCTTCATATAATCAATACTAGGAATAGACACAAATTATACAAGCCTAGGTTTCGACTAGAAAAAGTAAATAAGTCATTTATGGGGAACACAGTGCGCTTCTATAACAAGCTTCCTGAAAATGCTATTGAACTACCAATTAAGAAACTTAAAGCATACATAAAAGGTAGTCTTTTGAAGAAAGCTTATTATAATATAAATGACTATATTATTGATAACAATGCATGGCCTCATGTCGCTCTGCCCTCAGACAGTAAACCGACACGCTTGAAATGTATAAACTCTCTTGTATTAGTATTTCGTAGTTAAGGTAGTTATAAGATGGATCATGTAAAAAAGCGCTAGGACCAAGACGAGTTTGTGGACAGTTCTTCTCGGGCTTGGGCTAGGATGAATTGGCACCTAAATTCACCTAGTATGTAAGACGTTTCAAAGTTATCATTGTTATTGTATTGAATAAAGTATCTTTTGACTTTGACTTTGATTTGAATAATACATGTTTATAGTACATGTATCCAGAAGCCCAATTACAAGTTCACACTGATAGATACAAATACAGTCCAAGTGGAAATCTAAACAATAAAAAGTAAAAAATAATCAATATTTAGAAATAGTTAAAAGTAGGTTAAACAACAAGAAAAAAACGCAATGAGTAACTCTACTATAAAAAGAATTTGTCATAGAGCAAGCGTTTTAGCTTGCTCTGTTGATGTATTAAATACATCAATATCTGGGTCCCTTTATCTTTGACATCAGAAAATACGAGGGCCTCCTAGATTTAGTATGGAACATAAAAAATCCCGATGGTTTTATAAGTTCCCAGTCACTAGTCTTGCTTGACCCCTCACTAGGGTTCCTTTATCTCTGACATCGGAAAATAGGTCCTAAACCTCCCTTTAGTATGGATCATAAAAAGTATAGAATCGAACCATTATTTCTGGCGTTTTCGCCAGAGACAATACAATACATAATACAAGTTCTTGAGAGTGAGAGTTCTTCAAAGAGAGGCACTTCAAGCAGAGACTTGTATTTTTAAATACATCCATCTTCTGAAAGGTTTATAGATTATAGTTTTGTTGACAGTGCACGTGTTGGTAATTAACATTGCATGCGGTAAGTGGCTGAAGATGATGGTAAAGATAGCGTGCGCTTGGACTTCTGTCAGTGGATTACTGAATTATAAATTACTTGTTATTTTCGGTTATGGCTTGTGTATTACAGAAATTATCGATTTATTTGACTTGGAATTAAGCAGTTGTGTGTGGGGTGACATATAAATGCTACCATATTACATTTTGCATAAGCTAGGCAAAATAAATAAAATCACAGAGTTTTTTTTCACCGAAGATGAAAAAAAAAAATTCTAGAAGATATAGAGGTCTAGAAGTCGCCATATGCGAACGTTTGCAGGAATATTATTCTGTAGCCGTAGCATAAATTTGCATGTACCTAAAATGTTATGTTCGAATATAACATTAAGCTTGACATTGTAATTTTTTCTTTGTCATGCCAATGTTGTGCAATTTAACGATTATGGTGAAATAAATATCGGAATCTGAATCTGAATCTGTTTTTGTATGTAATCCACAGAACTTTAAAACACAGCAAGCTCATTTTTCCTTCTGAGCTTTTCGTATACTTTCCATCATCAACAAAAAAAAATATGTCAAAGAAAACCTATTGGAAAATTTAAAAACCAATCACTCTAGTCTTTAATGTCTAGTCTATGTCCACTGGCCTTACTGGTTGTTATCACAGATCCTTATTATCCTATTGGTTTTATTTTTATTATTATAAATCATTTGCATGCGCCAAAAATTAAACAATAAAATGTTCAGCAGCATCCATAATGTCATGATTTCCGAGATCATAATTTAGCTTCGTAGTGTATTGTTTCAAAGGTGCTTTCGATGAGTTCTTATAATCCCCTACTTTAAGTTCAAAATTGCTTGTTTCTTATTCGACTGTTGCATTATGAAATTTATCGACTCCCTTAAATATCTTAATCGATGTGAACTCAACAAAGTCATGCGCCGAGTTATTAGTGTTTATTTTAGTGATATTTGTTGTTGGTTTTATTTGTGTGTTTGTTTTACGCAACGGTTGTTGTTTTACAAAATTATCACTTATGATTTTGTTGATTGTCTTTTAAGGTTTATGTGGGGTTTTCGTTTATGATAATACATTTATTATACATTACCTACTGACACAATACCACACCTTTAATTTCCAAAATATTTTTATGCAAGTAGGGATTTTGGTGGTTTTTGAATTATCTAGTGAGGGGAAAAAAATTAACGAAAGGTGAACTATTTAATTCCGTTTAATCGTAATGTTTGCTCTATGAAGCGTTTCAGCAAATCAGTATTAACAGATATGTACAATAAATTAGGCGTGTTTTAAGCAATCAAGCAACCAAGTAAAATCGAATTATAAATCAACATATCTAATAAAAACAAACTCCTTATTCAATAAAATCTTGAATAAATACATAAATAAATAATAAATAATGCCGGATATTTCACCCATCATCAACATCATCTGGCCCCAAAGTAAGCAGAGCTTGTGTTATGGGTACCACATGACTGAATAATACTTTTATACTTTTTTTGTAAATATATACATATTATACATAGAAACCCCAAAACCCGAGACAAATACATGCAGATCTTATAAGAATTTGTGCCGCGGTGGGAATCGAACCCACTACCTTCTACGTATCAGCCGGGCCTTGGCCCACTGTGCCACAGAGGTCGTCATCGTCGAGTTTTCTTACATGCTAAGTTAATCAAAGTATCGGATACTCTTAATCCTAGTTCAAGAAGAATCCGGTTTTAACGCATTTTTGTATAATTCTTGTTAATTTTATTACGGATGACGAGTCGAGTTGAAGCAGATTAAAAATAGTAAAATATCCTAACCTAAAATATTAACACAAAAAAATAGGAAGACCACTAAGAAACCAGTGACACGACAAACGCAGATACTTTGATCTCTGATAGTCTCACCTCTCTAGCTTTGCGCAATCGCGGACACATAAACATAAAGTGGCATCAACTCTTCCTACTACGCATGTTACAGATTTATCTTACGATAGTGTTATTATACACAAAAATGTGTCGGTCTGTCTGGCCGGCTTCGAAATAATAATGGTACGGGTTTTTCAACTGTAATTTGAATAGTTTATATTGTTAATTTAACGCGGTAATAAAGATATTAAAGTTAAGAGAGCCAATAAAATTTTGTAGGTATGTATAGTTTGGACGCTAAAATCAGAGATTATTCTAGAAAAATAGGGTATATCTCCTCTTAAAAAGTTATAGTGGGTATTCAAGGTGTCTTTAAGCTGAATATAGCGAAATTTTTTGTCCGTTATTGACGTCGTTAGTTAAGACATTCCCTTAAGAGTAGAAAGGAGACGTATGATATATTTTATCTGCATACGACCTACTCTAGCCCTTAAGTTTGTACACTATAATAAGGATGTTAAGCCGAGTGGTCATTCGAAATAGCTGCAATATGCACTCACTCAGGCATTTCCATCTCGTTTTGCTTATAAAGTGCTTGGATTTAGCTAACGCTCGATATTGCTATTGTGGGTGGCCGGTAGGGCTGCCTTAACTGTCACCTCACATTTTTAATCTGTAAAAATGAGGATTTACGGTAAGGTAGGGTGTGTAAGGTTTTAAAGTAGGACCCTCAGTTTCTTATATTTTCTTTTTGTTTAGCTCTGAAATGAGCTGAGCTGAGCGGAATCATACTAAATAATATAGCACGAAATGTCGCGATTATATCCGGGGTACATCCGTTTGTGTCGGCGCGTATCACTAAAACTACATATATCTTTTTAACCGACTTCATCAAAAAGGAGGAGGTTCTCAATTAGTCGGAATCTTTTTTTTATATTATTTAAGTTCACCGATTACTCAAAATGCCTGAACCGATTCCAAGTTTCTATTTTGTTTAAAAAAAATTACAAAAATAAAAAAAATGTATACATTGATGATATTTTCGTTACCTGCAGTGCTACTTAATCTACTCTACTACTCTATCTACTTAGCTACTTAATCTTCTCCTATTATTCGACTTACATGCCCCTGTTAAAACTGTTGTTGTAAAATCCCGCACCTACCCTTGGATAACTGATACAACTAAGTTAATGATGAAGCTGCGTGACGAAGCTGCAGCGGAGTACCATAAAACTAAATCTTCTGGCAAGAGAAAATACTACAAGAGTCTCAAGTCCACTGTTAATCAGGCACTCTACCATGAAAAACAAGCTTATTTTAATTTTAATATTAATAACAATCTTCATAACTCAAAGGCTCTTTGGAAAAATCTTAAAAGCACTCTCATTCCAAAAAACTCCATAGAATTAACCCCCTCTTTTCATGAACCCAACATTATTAATAATTATTTTCTTGATATTCCTTGCCCAACTCATATATGTAACCAACATCTGTCTCTCTTTAGGTCCAACAAGTTTAGTTATGCTATTTTCCATATAGATCCAATAAGTGTTGACCTTATCTTAAATATCATCAAGAGATTAAAATCAAATGCTGAGGGGTCTGATCTTATTAACCTGAATATGCTCATTATGACCTTGCCCATCACTCTTGAAGCAGTTGCGGCTTTGATAAACACTTCAATTATTACATGTACATTTCCTGCTGTCTGGAAAACAGCAATTGTGAGTCCTCTACCTAAAAACTCAAATCCCGTTGCACTGAAGGACCTCAGGCCAATAAGTATATTATCGTGTTTATCAAAAATTCTAGAAAAAGCTGTTTGTGCACAGTTAACCGACTACCTTGAGGACAATTCTATACTTCCTGAAATGCAGTCAGGCTTTAGAAAGAGGCGAAGTACAGTAACCGCTCTTCTCGATGTAACTGACAACATTCTCTGTGCGCAGGATGAGGGTATGTGCACATTACTAGTACTCCTAGATTTCTCGAGGGCTTTTGACTCTTTGAATATTGAACTTCTCGTCGCCAAGCTTGAATACTATGGATTTGATAACAGTGCTTTAAAATGGTTTGAAAGCTACCTCACAAATCGTAGCCAGTACGTAAGCCTAGTATCTGGTTCTCCAAGCAATCCGATAAGGTGCTCCTTGGCCGAGGAGTACCGCAGGGATCGATTTTAGGTCCAATACTTTTTATCTTGTATTCAGCGGATTTGGGGCAATGTATAAAACATCTGAAATCTTGCACAATGTCAGTGCTCTGAAACAGTAAAGAATATCGTGTGGAAACCAAATAAACCAAAATGAATACAAATTTCGATAAAGATATGAGACAAAGTTGAAAAAACTATATTAGAGATATAGAGAGTGAATTGCAATTTAAGATTCCTTGGATTACAACACTGGGTTGTTCCTGTACATTTTGATAAACACGGGTTTTGCTCACATATTATGTAGTCTATGGAGGCACCGACACCGTTTCGTTCCGTGAGTTTGACCCGCGATCCGTGAGTTGCCACGAACTCACGAATGTTTTAAAAGTGAAATAGGTTGTTCGGTACTCTTAAAGATACAAACCCGTAACTAAACCTGATTTTCAATATTTTCTGAAATACATTGGATACATTGCAGCATATAGAAATGAAAAGTGTCTTTAGGCAGCCCTAGTCTTAAATTCCTATTCTTATGCACTCGGGCACTTAGATTATGTGTGTTGAGCACTATTTATACAGGGATCCGCAAATAATGATGTCTTTACGAACACTGCTATTGAATTTAAATATTGGTGGTACCTATTCAAAGATTACAAAACCTACTGTAGACGTTAATAGTATTGCTACTTCATTCATGGTAGGCATTCGTATCTTCAATCGTGTTTAAAGCTTTATTTCATTTGTGGGTCACAGAACCGTCTGGTTGCACTAAATCACAATTTATTATCTGATTCAAATCTTCAGTCTCAAATAGTCTTAATACCTCGTAAACTTCAGTTTTAAATAATATTTTTGACGCAAATCTGACCTCCGACTCTTTAGGGCAATGGAGACTTAGAGGGAATCAACAGTTAAAGCTATCACTGTTTGTTTTGGATTTCAATATTTTGAAATGTATAATACAGAACAAGCAAGAGCCAACATAGGATTTGAACTATCATCCAATTTAAAATTTAGGCACACAAGAAACAGAAACACAAAACATCTGGCATTCCATAAATGTATTAATCATGTACAATAATTCAAAGTGGTCCTTGATTGTATTGACATAAACTGACTAATCACAAAACCATTTTTTAAGTTATTTGGTGATGTTTTTGATATAAATTGTATTGGCTTCTCATCTTACCATGTCATTTGTTATTTTGAACCATTGTGAAAAGTTTAAAGATATACCGTCCATTTTTTAATCACACAAGTAGCTAACATAGCATTAAATAATAATCAATAACGCTGGACATTTTACACATCATCATCTAGCCCTATAGTAAGCAGAGTTTGTGATATGGGAACCACATGCCTGATATGTGAATGACATAATTGAAACGTAATTAAAGAATCAACTTTTTTAAACTTACGCGATCAGAACACATTTATAAAAATACCCGTGTAAGATAAATACCCGTAAGCATTTATAATAATAAGAATCAACTTATCTTACCTAAAACCCATGAAATCACAAATCTAAAAGGTAGGATAAACGTATTCAAAGATAACACAGGTAGATACCATCTAGTCTAAACATTACCTTTAAACGCATGTTTTAAATAAACCAGTAATCTGTAACCGATCAGCGGTTTCCCAATATGAAAACAAACGCCTAAATAGGAGCATCAGTAGATAGCTGGCAGTCGAGAATAGATGGCTTAAAATAGAGTAAATACGAACGTTGATTGAAATATGCTTGGATCCGGTAAGTCTGTTTGGTATTTAGTCAAAGATGAAGTTAGAGAATTGTAGATAAGATTTGGAGACGAAATATCAAAACAGCATTTAGGCTTCCATTTGTGAAAATTCATTACATATTAAATTCCTTAAGTAAAATTGTTTGTGGATTTTATTTTTACATTTACATTTTAGCGGTCTGGGAGTGGAAGAAATAACAAGTTGACAAGTAGATTTGGTTAACATAATTTTGTCCGCCATCTTTTATTTCAAACATATAAGAACTCATTGGAGATTTGGTAAAGTTTTATGTTCAAGGAGATTGTAATAGTAAATTTTATAGATTCTTCTGCGGTTCTTGAAATGGATAGATATATGCAGTAAGTATAACATGATAGTTGATTTTATGAAAATCTTACATCTATCTATCGGTTGAGGGTTCGATTCCCTACCAGGATAAATATTTGTGTGATGAACGTAGGTGTTTGTTCTGTGTCTGGGTGTTATAAAATCTAATAAACGTGTATTTAAAAATATATAGGTATTCTATAAGTCATCAGGTTCCTATAACACAAGTTTTGCTTAGTTTGTGGCTAGATGGTGTTGTGTGCATTGCCTACCAATATTTATTTAATTATTTATCTTTTTCTAGTATATCTAGATGTACCTGCATGTAAATTGAATTTTCTACGTTTGTGAAATCCCTATGAAAGGATTTACACAAAAACTTAAGTTTTTCCCTTTGAAGCCTGTATCCCTACTAATATTATAAATGCGAATGTAACTCTGTCTGTCTGTCACGTTTTCACGCCTAAACCGCTAAGCCGATTTTGATGAATTTTAGTATAGAGATATATGGGACCTTGGAAAAGGACATAGGCTACTTTTTAGGTAGGTCTAGGTTCACGCGTGCGAAGCTAAAAGCTAGCTAAAACTCAAACTCAGATCAAGAACTATTCACAAATACTTAACCTTTACAGAAGTCTCATCTGTTTCAAAATCTTTAACAAAATAAAAGAATTGACTTCCCTGGACTTTACAAGTTTGTGTTACTAGCTTTCTGTGTTGACTTGATTCATTGTTTTTACTGGCTTCTGCCCTTGGCTTTGCATAGAAGCGTTCAGATCAAAATGCCATTGGGGGTCATCCATCCAGGTATTGATCTCACAGACCGTTGCTTAAATTAAACTATGTCACGAACGCTCATAATGATAGGTCGGTACACATAATAAAAATTAAACAATTTATGTAAATCTTGCATTATGTTCTGTCACATAGATCACGGGACTGTAAGTGACAGACTGACAGATAGAATACACAGGTCGCCTATTTGTCATTCAGAAGCGTATTTATGTATTTCATTGTGTGTCAGTGTACTTGATAAATGTTATCGTATTGGTCCTATTCGAATTGGTGTTTTCGAGATTAAAACATACGCTATGTCTACGATATTGAATCTCAAAATGCTGTTTCGAAATTATATACGTCAAAATGCATTTTGTCAATGTGAGTTTTAATGAGGGGAAGCGGAGGTTCATGTTTTGTTTCCGAACCTTAGTCTAAAGTTTACCTAGAATGTAAACCAAAGTCTGGGTCAAGACATCGAGACTAGGATGTATAACATACTAGCTGCTGGTCACGGCTTTGCACGCGTGGTACCTACGAGTTTATAGCCTATATCTGTTCTCAAAATACAATCTATCTCCATACCAAATTTCATCCATGGTATTTGGAAATTTGGTAACAAACAACCTGATCGGATCCTGATTCGGTTCGGTTGGATGTTCCTTTTTGCCGGCTTAACGTCTTCATAAATACAAATAAACAGACAGACTGAAAGACAGATACACATTCGAATTTAAAATTAGCATGGATATGGTTACTTACTCCAAAGTATACTATAAATACCTTATAGGTTGCTATAGGAATCATGTATTTACTAATAAATATCTTACATTTTCGCATCTATTGAATTCCTTAAATGGAATTCCAATTAAATTAAACATTATTATAAACAAAGCTCAGACTGTATCATTGCTAAATCACTGTAATTTAATACAAACTATTTTGTAACGGACAGCGGTGGAATTAGATATTTTGTAATCACATATTAAATGGTTTATTCGCGAACTTAATAGAATTGTGTAAATATTATGTGTTGTAATATCTTAACGATACGTGGAGGTGGTTTGAAAACATATCAAGAATATGTAGAATTAATACACCTACATGATACACCACAGGTAAGTACATCAATGAATACAATTAACTCATTCACTGCCACCACGATTTTCTTGAAGTTTATCGAGATGCCGCCGTATAAAACCGCGGACACGCTAGGCGTGCTCGCGGCATTGCTTGGAAAAATAGATTTTAGTAAGTAAATTTATTATAACGTAATTTAAGGTTCTCAAACTTTTTTTACTAAAATTCCCATGCATAAATGAATAAAGTTTTATTGTGAACTGTAACATTGGCATTGTTAACAGTGCAAGTACATTTGTTTTAATAATATATTGAGTGACAATCATATTTAAACGTATTTTCAGTCTTATATGAGTGAATTCATCTACTAATCTAATCATCTAATTATTAAACCAATAAAAAGCTTTGAACTGCAGAAAGTTTGTTTACGTTATTTATCTCGTATTATCGTAATGTTGGTTGATTGGCCTTACCTAATTACATAAGTATGAATTAAATTCAAAATATTCAAATGAAATATATTGATTTCTTATCTTTTTTTCAGGAAAAGTTAAATTTGTACCGGAAACGAATAAATAAATAAATAATGCCGGACATTTCACACAGCATCACTTGGCCCCAAAGTAAGCAGAGCTTGTGTTATGGGTACCTACCACATGACTGATATACTTTTTTTGTAAATACATAATTATTTTACATAGAAACATCCAGACCTAAGACAAATAAATGCAGATCAAACAAACATTTACCCGCGGCGGGAAACGAACCCGCAACGTCTGAGTCAGGTGTTTTATGGATGAAAATATGATATGTATTTTTAATATTTTGCCTCCTACTTCCTCGTTTCAAATTGTCTTGTAGTAACTGAAATAATTATTAAATATTAATGTATCATCATCTTAATAGGAAAGCAAGCTAAAACGTTACCCATTCAACTGTTTTGAATGTTTTCTAATAAAAAATCGCAATTTGAGCGCGAAGTGAAAATCATTTATTGAATACAGTCACGAGGAAACGTCTTATATACTAGGCGCATGTAGTTCTCTATTCCTCCTAACCCAAGTCCAAGAAGAATTGACCAGAAGACTGCCTATCTGTCTGTCTGTCCTCCATAATCAAGGTTCTTGCTCGTAGACTATAAGCAGCTAAAAAGGCTTTACAACATTTTGAGTAGGGCATTGTAAAAATATATATATTTTTTATAGGTAATGAAAAAAAAATAATTCATATTATGAAAGCTATGGAGCATACAAAATTATTTAATATTACTAACTAGATGGCGTTACAAGTCATTTATATTATTTATATAAGTCATTTATTTATTGACTTTGGAAGCCTTTACTGTGCGTGCCCACACAAGCGTTTGACCATTGTATTGGTTTTGTCATTATCACAGACAATTTGCTGCCTGTACCAACCCCATTTGAAAGCGATAAAACCTCGTTAAAAATGTCACAAAAGAAAAGGTGTTGTTCAGTAGTTCTTTACACTGCACACGATTTATTACTCCCACTTATACAGCCATAACTCCTCATTACACGGGCGATGTATCATGTCTGACGTGTTGCCAACTAATAAAGTCAAAATATTTTTTTTGTTCGTCATACTTTAAAATCAATGAAATAAAATGTGTGGCAAATCTCAATCTTGTTATTATCTAAAACGTGTTTTTTTTTAGATTTTTACACTACATCATCTAGCCCCAAATTACCTAAGCAGAGCTTGTGTTATGGAAACATGACTGATATACTACTTATATATTATTTTTTCGGAAATAAATACATATTACATACATCGTTCTGTTTTTGTATATCCTGTCGATACAACCACCGCCCATTTTACAATTTAATTTCTATTATTTCTTCTGTGTTCTTTTTGTGTACAATAAAGTGTTAATCTATATATCTATCTATAAATAGAAACACTCGAGACAAATACTTGCAGATCATACAAACATCTGTCCCGCGGCGGGGCTCGACCCGCAACCGTCTGCATCTCAGCCGGGTCTTGTCTCACTGCGCTACAGAGGTCGTAAAAAGAAGATTATAAGATAGACTTTTATAACCGCATTTACAGTCTTTAATGGTTCCTTAGTAGCTCCTTACTATAGATTCTATATTAAGTAGTATACTAATGTACCATTACATTTCCCGTTTTTCTAAATAACCTACCAAAAATCATTATTTTGCGTTATTTGGGGACACCTAGGTATGTATCAGCAGAATATTCAATCTTTTCATACAAAGAACCTATGTACTTATTTAGAAATGCACCTACCTAATATTACTTTTCTCCAAAATGAAAAGGTGCTTCAATAATACAAAATATTGTAGGTACTGCATCTAGGTAGAGCACTGGTGGTCTAGTGATGGTCGTGGGTTTAATTCCAGTCATGCATGGGTTTTTCTGATCAATATATTTATTTAACGGGGAAGGAAAATATAGTGAGGAAACTGGCAAAAGTCAAAGTCAAAAGATACTTTATTAAATACAATAAATAATCAATAAATAAATATTGCTGGACAATGCACACAACAACATCTAGTCCCAAACTAAGCATAGCTTGTATTATAATGACTAGATGACTGATAGAATACATAAATATTTTCAAATACATACTTTTCATACTTTATAACACCCATACACAAAACTAACACCTATGATCTTCACAAAAATGTTTATCCTGGGAGAGAATCGAACCCTCAACTTACAACGCAGCAGACAGAGCAATCACAAGGATCACTTTGAAACATCTAACATACTAGGTGAATTTAGGTGGCACCTAAATTCACCTAACCCAATTCCTCCTAACCCAACCAAGGCATTAGTTCGAAGAGATATGCCAAGTGCACGAAAGGAGTCATTGATGCGTACTTTAATCCTTCCACCACACTGGTTCGAAATAACTAGTGATCCGATAAGAAGAAGGTACGGCATCAGTCAGAATTACCACACTTTTTGATATACATAATTGTAGGTATAGAACTCAGTTCACCGCAGTTTCAATTAGTCGCTAAATCCTTCTTTATTTACGAACATGCGCGATTTATGATTGTTATTCTTTCAGAAATCCCCGTCTGAGTTTAAAAATAAATTTAAAAATTATGTCGCCATTTTTAAATTCTGGTAATGAATTAGCTGAAAGATTATTGAAGCTTAAAGGATTTAACGGTGCAAACTATATCAGGATTTATCAATATTACGGTTACCTATGAAACGCAACACATAATAGGGTGATAATTTGTATTTTGGAAACCATTACTTATTACAGAAGAAATAACAGAATAGTGATGAAAAAACGCAGAAGTACCGACCCACGCAGAAGAAAAAGTAATACAAGCAGGTTTTAATAGCAAAAGCATTTATTTATAAATAAAGGAGTCCTGCAAGGATCGATACTACTCGATATGTACCATGGATAATATTTTGCAAACGTAAAATATGATGTATACCTACTTGACATTATTATGTAACTAGACTCAAATTTGAAGGTACTTTTATTAATTAACAAGTAGGTACTTTATACCTGAATAGTGGGTGAATCCACGTTGGAAGCCACTGCGCTACTATCAAAAACATCAGACCACCCAAAACTCCGTGATAAAAAAAAAATGCACGTCTCGCTACAAAAATAGTGAGTAACAGCATGCAGTCAGACAGAGGTCGTCAAATCGTAACGTATTGGGGTATCGCCTGCCAAATAGTTACGTGAAAAACTGCGGTGCCGGCGACGACCGTGATATTTCTGGATTACCGAATATACTGAACCTCCTTATTAGCGAAGTTGCAGCAAAACGTGATAATATCGCGTTACAATCGCGTTGACGTTTACGTTATCAACTGTTGCGTACGCGCTAAGCGAAAATTAAAATTCACATATTAAACATTTTTAGAGATTTTATGAAAATGAAAATATGTCACAAGGAGGTATCACACACACGCTACTCTAGATATAAGTTATTTTGTCTGTTTTCTCAGTAAATTCACTCGCTCCAGTGACCTTCAAACCTGAATAAAGTAATAGACTTACACACAACAGCTTGGAGGCAGAATATCTGGCACTCACCAAGACTAACTCTTGCAGAAGAGTGTAGGACTCTTCAGCAAGAGTTTGTCTTGGTGAGCCACCAGATAAAAGTATGTCTTAAGTTATGATTACAATATTTGCAATAGAAAATTTTAGTTGCAACGTTTCAAAAGATATCAATTCAACGATTGGATTTGTAGGTACCTTGCATGCTTATGGTGAAACATTTTGCCCTACTAGACGTAATCATACATGACATTTCATGAACCCTGTAGGTAACCATAGAGAATCCCTTGCTTTAATACTTGTTGGCTTAAGTTCTACGTCTTTGGAATGACAGCAAATTTATTTAGGTATCTATGTTTAATGATGTGGTACCCAGTGAATAAGGGGCAAATGTTTGACATGTCGGATCGGAGATCAAAACATAACTCTTCACGATATACTGATGAAATCCTCATTATTCACAGTTTATATGGAGAATAATGACAGAAAGAAGGCGAGCACGAGGGATCAGACGATCGTAAAACACAACTTTATGTCGATGATAGTGTGAAAGATTGAGGACCATAGCAGAACAAAACTCAGTTCAAGAACTGTCAGGAAATCTATGCTTAGCTCTGATCTGAATTTCAGTTTCGTTTTTAAAAATGTTAGCTTTAGAAGTATAATAATGAAATAGGATAGTACTCGTATATGTAAGTATATTTGGTAAAATGATGATTGTATAAATCTGATATGTAACATAAAATATTCTTTTTCAATTTCTATTTCAGTATAAATATTAAGAAAAACTTAAACTTATTCAATTTCAAAAACTGTTTATCGATTCAATCACTAGGATCACATAGTTGTTTTTGATATTTAGCCTAAGACACGTCAAATACTCAGAGACGAAATCAAGCGTCTGTAAACGGTTAAGCATTGAATCTTTGAATACTATCCTCAAAACTGTACACGATAGAAATACGGAACCGACATAACCAGAGCTACAAGTAATTTCTGGATTAAATTCGGTAGAAATAACAGTCTCACATTTAGACGGTGATTTGTCTAAACTCAAAAATATGGAGTCATAAATTTGAACATAAATTTACAAACTGTCTGTCGTAGATATTTCACTTTTTTTCAGTGATTTTCATAGCATAAAGATAGTCAGGTTTTGATTGTAAATATGTAGTTTTAGTAAACATTTGCAAGTCTAGACTGAGGAGGCGGTTGGAATGAAATATTGCTAAATCAGTTTTATTTCACATGTTTTATTTCATTTGCGAATCTAATGCTTCTTTATTGAAATAATCTTTGGTGATTTATTTGGATATATAAAATGTTTTATTACTCTATTTTAGTATAATAGACTTTTTATAGATAACTGTAAATAACTTGTTGAATAAATACGAGTTTAAGAGCTCATAACTTAATAATTTAGTATAAGATAAGCTTTGGTTAATTTGTAGACATTTCTGTAAACAAATTTTATAAAACTTTAAAAAAATATTGATATGTATTATTACGATTGTTTGATAACACTTATATAAGTTTACTTGAAAAAAAAAAACATCGTCATCTTTTATAAATATCACGCTCATTTTACTAATCTGGAATTAAAATATAAAATATAAAATTCACATAACGGAGCGTGGATCTGGTTAGGTAGGTAAGTGCCTCCTTGTATTTTGTCTGCGAGATGGTGTGACCGTCTGTAGTAACAGACGGAGTAATGTGCTCGTAAAGATCGGCCACCTCGGAGGAGTGCCAAGTACCCTTAGCACCAATTTTATTGTAAGATATGTGGTAGTTTACTTTTTTCACATTTGCGTCTTTCTGTCTTCTATTGCATTACAGATGCTTTATTCTTAATTGTTTGATTAAGCAATTAAGTAATGTTTTAGAATACAGTTAGTCGTCTTGCTAAATATTTTGATTTGTCCTATATTTCACATTATTATTAATATGTTACTGGTCACTCTGCGAAGGATTTAGTTTATAAAAAAATATATGAGAAACTAGTGCTATGGGTACTATATATAAATAAATATTGGTGGACAATTCGCAAAGTATCATCTAGCCCGAAACTAAGCATAGCTTTCGTATAATATATACTCTTAAATCTTAGATGGATTATCATATTATTTAAAAAAAATAACAGATATGTACAGAATAATATAAAAAACATGTGAAACAGACCTTTAAAAACGATCTATAGAAAGTTCAACTTATCCAGATCACCGCCATCGTCCCTGGTACACTGGCGGCCTTGCCACGTTGAATGCCAATGCTAATACTCGGTACGTTATACATTAGATGGTGTCGTGTGCATTGTCCACGAATTATTTTGTATTCATTATTTTTTACTAGCGACCCGCACCGGCTTCGCACGGGTGCAATGCTGATACTAAGAAAATAACATTACCTAAGAGATAGACATATACCATCGCTGACTTTTTTGTAGACCTTTTTAAGCTGTACAATACTGTATTACATTTATTTATCTAATAGGGTTCAGCCGGCGTTTGCAATGTAAGGGCAAAAAAATGAGTTTATTTACGACATCACATTAGAAACCTCTAAAATTAATATATTTATATAATTAATAATTTACCTCTAATATATTATGCATGTATCATACATACATACCTTCCTCTTGAATCATTCTATCTATTAAAAAAAACCGCATTAAAATCCGTTGCGTAGTTTTAAAGATCTAAGCATACAACAGACAGCGGGAAGCGACTTTGTTTTATACTATGTAGTGATAACACCCATACAAAGATTAATGTTATGTTCATCTATCACACAAATGTATGTTCTGACGATGCGGAGTCCATTCTGTATAAGTTGCAAATATCGATATCTGACGTACCTAAATATATTTTAAAGTTTTACCTGGTTCAATTTTAGCTTTAGCATTTGAAATCATGGTGTAGAATGTAGATTTATTAAACTCATCCAAATTATCAATATTTCATGTCAAATTAAAAGGTTACCAGCAGTTAAGTTGCTACTAACATTAATACATTCCATACACATCGTGTTATTTCGGCAACAGACGTCTATTGATTTTGTTCAAACCGATAAATTACTAGGCAATAACATTTATCTATGTCCTGCCACATTCTTATTAGTAATAAATTTGTCTATTAAACCAACAGACCCCAAGCCTTGGACCCCCAGAAAGTAGGGGCCACTGTTCAAACTAACGGTTTACGGTTCAAACTAACCTCATAAATCCAAATTAACTTTAAAGTGTTCAATAAAACCTATGCCATTTGGTACGAAGCTCCTGAATATTTAAACATCGATGTAGGTAAGCTCTTAAACGTGGGAAGTTGATTTGTGGCGTATTAGCACGCGATCAATATATTTTGAACATTGATAATACATCACGATACATCGGTGTACCATGTTTTATAATGTTACATAATAATTCAAAGTCAATAATGTTCTACCCATAAAATCATTAACGTGAATAGAAATAACAAATATATTTTAGTGTACGTTTCACACAATACTGTTTAGCTGCTTAGTTTGGCACTAGATGGCGCTATGCGAATTGTCCACCAGAGACTATTGTCAATATGAGACGCAGAAGGTTGCTGGTTTGATATAATCCGCGAGGCAAACGTTTGTATTGTCTGCAAATATTTGCAAATATTATATTAATATCTAAAGTTGTAACCGCCCAACGAAGTGGGCACGGGTCAGCTAGTTTACATTATATAGTTCAAAAATGTCATGTATTTTTATTGTTTTGTTAAGGCCTCACGAAGCAGCAACAAGCACTTCTCATATTCGCCCAAGGCTATTAAAAGCTTTTTATTCCTCTTTAAGTTTGCTTTCTTTTATTCGTGTTCGTTAATTAGTAGTCATGTTCCGCCCGATAGCATACAAACAATTCCCTGGTCATATTTCATGAATGAATCAACTTTAGTTTGCGAAATGGTAGCAATATACTCTTGTGAGGTTAGCACTAGATAGTCTACCATGAGGAGCTACAGTTGTATCTTATCAGGATTAATTTAAGATTTTGTGGTAGAGTCGGAAAGCGGAGTTTTGAGAGGTGATGCTCAAATGACTTCATCACCTCATCCGAAAAGTACCGTTATACCGTTTATTTTAGCACTGGTGGGCAAGTGGTAATATTTGCATTCATCTAAATTGTGTTTTAATTTTATAATGTTTGTTTCCCGAATAAAATAATCCATATCCATATCCATACTAATATATAAATTTAATGGTGCCTCTATCTGTGTGTCTGTTAGCTTTTTAGGTTAAACGGCTGGGTGGATCTTGATAACATTTGCTAAGCAGATAGATTGTATCTTTAGGACGGACAAGGCTACTTTTTATGGAGGTACCACGCGACCAAAGACGCGGGAAGCAGTTAGTATAAAATAACACCTTTAGACCCATATATTTTTATAACCATATGAGACAAGACATGTAATTAAAAAGTCGCAAAATCTACGGCCTTTCTCTTGGAGATTGTATGTAACGGTATTTTCTTTCGCTCCAATTTTTCCTCTAGATTTTCCTAGATCTTTGATTATGGTTCAATCACGCTAGAACGCCTAACTATTTATATCTAATCTATGACAATATACTTCAATGCGGCGATCTATATCTATATACTAGTATATAAAAGAAAGTCGTGTTAGTTACACCACTTGGATTAGGATATAGGCTGTTTTTTATCCCGGAAAAATAACGGGAACGGGGCGGGTGAAGCCGCGGGTGGCAGCTAGCGCCATATTATCCGCGAGTTTTTTAATCTCTGTAATTATTACAATAATTGGAATATCTTCTTATTAATAGCGATATTAGTACTTTAATATTTTTTGTGAAGTTGTAATCCCCAACGAAGTGGGCACGGTTCAGCTAGTATTATACAAAACAAAGTCGAGTTAGTTACACCATTTACAACTAAAGAACTGTAGGACAGATTTTCATGTTTTTTGATTTGTTGGATTTTTCTCTGTCCCGAATAGTAGAATAACTATCAAAAGATGTTAAAGTGGTGAGTTTAGTTTGATACAACCTTTGACGATGTTCGGTTTGTTAAGTTATGATAGTTGTCATTGTGCGCGGATGAACAATTGTGTCCATCACAGTCAAGCAAAATGTTTTATTTTCATATAAAATGCGCGGACGAAGTCTCGAACGAAACAACTTGCAATTGACTAATTTGGAGTTCATATTTCGCATCGGTTTATGGGTTCAGACGTCTACAAGGAACCCTTATAGGGTAGTATCGCCTTGTCCATCTATCTATCTGTCTGTATGTTTCTATGTCCGCTTCTTATCAGAGCTCTTGCTCGCAGGTCATTAGTCTTATCGTAATAAAGTGTTTCGTATTAGTGCCGATTGCAAATGAAATGAAAAACCGTAGTTTATTTTTTATTTTTCTACCTCATCGTGTGGCATATCGTTGGATAGGTCTTTTAAAGATATGGGATTTCTTGAACTGTTTTTCGATACAGATATTTGCTTGATAAAAGTTAAGCTTTGAAATGGTCATTTCTTTATAGACTTTTTACTGTTTATGAACGCAATGTTTAAATTAATTGGGTGTAAAAAAATACAAGGCAACTTATCACGGCTAGTAAGGCTTCACGAGATTTGTAAATGATAAGAAGATTTGTTTGATGGTTTGATAGTTTTGTTAGTGATCTGTGATCATTTCTATCGCTACTGTCTTCCGAACCCTTCACTGTACGTGGTCAGACACACGCTTGGCCAATTTATTGCTTTATTCTCAGATCTTGATCTTGATGATAACCGCGATCTGTAATAGACTCGTTTTAAAATCGGCCAAACTAGTGCCAGCCTCCGCATAATTGGCATAAACTTTGTATATTTTTTTAGTTTTATAATTTCATTCATAGCTACTTGAAGTGTTCGAGCCTGCGTTTTCCATCTCGCTTTCTCGCGGTGAAACGAAAGAGAAAGGCTAGTCAATGAGTTGAACAGGTTTTAATGAGAGTTGTAATAAAACAGGAACTTATGCTGTAGGATATCTTGTAACTTTATCTTTGCATTTTATAATTCTGTTGGCTCTGATGTCTTACCTAGGTTATACAGGCTAGTAAGGCTATATTCGGCTTAACCTACGAGCACTTTATAAATAGATAATTAAATCCCAAAATTCCGACACCGGGTAGTGTGTAATGCTAGGCAACTCATAAACTAGGATTCTTCTTGTGACATTTTGTGAAGTAAAATTGTTTCTATAAATTAACTAGCTGTTGCTCAAAGGAATTGTAGCTTAAATCCTTACCCAGGATCCTTATCCTTATCCTAATCCGAACCAATCATCTGACCACCCATTAAAAAGTTTCCATACAAACATTCACACCTCATTTTACTCCTTTATGAGGGTTATTTTGAAAAATCCTGAAACACGTGTCCATTTGCATTTTGCAAATGGACACGTGCATTTTAAGTATCCAAACCAAGTTTCTAAAAAATCACACCACCTGAAAAAGTTCCCATACAAAATTTGACACCCCATTTTGCTACTTTGTTAGGGTCATTTTGAAAAATCCTGAAACACGTTTCCATTTATTTTAAATTTTATTTATTCATATCAAGTTTCAAGCAAATCACACCACACGTTAAAAAGTTTCATACATCCGTTTTCACCCTCTTAGAGGTTGAATTTAAAAAAATCCCGTCTTAGTGGATTGTTTTACTGTAAAAAGAAGCTACCTTCCAAATTTCAGCTTGCTAGCTTCAGTCAGTCACTGTCAGTCAGTCAGTCAGTCAGTCAGGTTAAGCACTTTTACAGGTATAGATTAGTTTTTCTTGTGTTATTCATATTTGATTTGATAATCTTAGCGGAATTCTAATCAATAAATTGTGACTATTATTTTGTTTTGTGCTTTGTACGCCGAGAAATCCATGTAAATTTTAGGCGGTCATGCTGCGAAGACGTTTAGAATAGACAAATGACAAACGACGGCGACATAGAGACGATATAAAAAAAACACTTGACATTGGCAAGTTTCTCACCTAGATAGATGCCATTATAAGATGAAAAAGAAAGAACTTATACCTATATATACCTAACCTATACCGATAAATCTTTATAAAAATACTGCCCTACATGCATATGCCTGAAAATGCAAAGTTTAATTCATCATCATCAGTAAATAATAATAATAATAATAATAAGTTTTATTTCAGGAACACGTCCCATATTGTACATACATACTTAAAAAAAAACCTAACACAATACACACAGAAAGTATAGTAATAATAATATAATTAATGATAACAAGATACATAATTTTAAACATTTTTACCTCAAAGTTATGGAAACAAATAATAATCGGACGAAGCCACATTTTAACGATCTACAGTGAGAGTGATTCGTAATAATAATATACATATTTTTTATTTTCTTTTTAAAAAAGGTGTACCTACAACAGATGCTACAATTCTAAGGACATCCTATCACCTGTTTTACGAGAGACTGGTGCCTGAGATAGGTTTTGTAATAAAACCTGTGGTACTTGATGGAAACATAAAAAACCTTTTTTTTATACAACTTTACCAAACTAACAACCATTTGGCCCATCTAAAGGTTAGTGGTTCCCAGGACTTCCATTTGGAATACGGAAAGAATATGCATTTTGAATATCATACGCACGCTGCCAGCCCTGGATGTAGGTACGACATAGTGCTGCTGATTTCAAGGTTTTAACTTTATGAAACATATAATATCAAATCAACAAAATTCCGTGCCTAAGCCCAATAACTAACACAACATGGGCTTTCACCAGATGCCAGTAAACCAGATGCAAATTGAACTTGCTCTTGGAATCTAGCGGCATTTCTGGTCAAGTAGTAGAAATACCACCATGCTTGTAGGTCTATCTCTATCTATCTACATAGATAGGGAAAATAAAATAAATAATGCTAGACTATTTTGCTACATTTTTTTTTTAAATACATAAATATACATAGAAAAACACCAAGACCCGAGATATTTGCAGATCATACCCGCGACGAAAATTGAACACGCAACAAACTGCATCTCAAGCAGGCCTTCGCTCACTGCGCCCAAAATTAATTATCCAATCAAAATCTCATTAAGTAGGAATGTAATCATATTATTTCAAACTAAAATCACCAATTTCCAACTGTAGGTATTTCCTGCCCTAGTCTGTTCAAAATGTGTAGAGTCGTAAATCATTACATCTTGTATCTTACCTCATCGACATAAATGTCACTACAGCACTCTTCTCTTAGCGTATAGATTGTAGCCGGTTGGTTTGGTGATACACGCAGTATGCATTGGAATTAAATCGTTTCCCCCACACACTGCTCTACCTTGATCGTTAAGCTACGGCTACACCGACGCGATCAAGCGACAACGACGCAACACGGCACCGAACGCCAAACGCTGTCAAAGCTAGTTTTAAAAGGTGGCTTACCTTTAACCAACCTTTATTCCAGTGAGGGTAGCGATACCTAAAATTATGAGCTACTGCTCATTCACAGCTCTGTTGTCCAAGTCCATAGAATAGAATAGAATAGAATAGAATAGAATAGAATAGAATAGAATAGAATAGAATAGAATAGAATAGAATAGAATAGAATAGAATAGAATAGAATAGAATAGAATAGAATAGAATAGAATAGAATAGAATAGAATAGAATAGAATAGAATAGAATAGAATAGAATAGAATAGAATAGAATAGAATAGAATAGAATAGAATAGAATAGAATAGAATAGAATAGAATAGAATAGAATAGAATAGAATAGAATAGAATAGAATAGAATAGAATAGAAAATACTTTATTACACACCACAAATACATTAGGCTGTGATAAGAAAACAATGTTTAGCTACACGGTAGTGCAATGTCTTACAATGTCTTATCGCTAGATAGCGACAACCTCTGCCAGACAACCTTGACATATATTTAGTGTTACCCAGCCAATCTATGCTAATGAGTTAAACACAATGCAGGTATCTTCAGGAACAATTGATTTGCTCCGTATTTGTTCTTCGTGGAGAGGCGAAACATGAGTCTAATTTCTTTTCGAGGTTGCATATGTGGATGGTGTGTGCTACCTTTGTATTGACGGTTTGCGTGACGTTTTATTGAATTGTGTTTAACTCATTAGGAATAGATTGGCAGAATAGTACCAAATATTTGTCTAACTATTCAACAATATGTAATGGGTTTCTGTAAAATTACGCCTGAATCAATTATTATCTATTTTAGGCCTTCTCTATCGCGTCGGTTAGACATAACTTTAATTAAGTCATCGATAGTCCCACATAGATACGACTGTAGTTATTGGACGATCAGCATCGCCATCAGTTCTTGTCGGCCAATCGGTTAAGTTCAACTCAGCAGAAATTATGGCGTTCGCAATAAACAGTGACACTGTTTTTTGTGATTGGTTGACATACTTATGATTGATTTACATTGATGGCGGCAATTAAGCTGTTTTATTGCTTGTTAAGTCAGTTTGTCGTATAAACGGTACTCCTACGCGTTTATGAATATGGAGGCATTTAAAGCAATCATCGTAAAGCAAGGATGCGATATTAAGATGTTTAATAGTTTAGATAATATAGAGGTGGGTACAATGTGGCATCTGTTTTATTTACATCATACAAATTTTATCTTGGTATTATTTTACATAAATAATCGAGTAAGTCCACATAAGCTCATTAAAAAGGCCTATTTATTTAAGTATCAATTAGAACGGCGAAAACACCAATTACACTAATTAATTATATATATACAACCAATGAAACTTATAAAACTACATTAAATTAAAATTATATAAATTAAATAAATGTCACAGTAACATTATGCAACATAAAATTGACAATATTATAAAAAAAACATAATAATAATAATAATAATCGATCATCCATCCCTCTCACAAAAGAGCAGACAAACTGACATTAGCTCCTTCCATTCGTCCGCAAATATGTCAACGTCTGGGAAAGCTAAACCATTGAGGGCGTCGAGAGCGCGAGACAGCGGCGACTGATGGTGGCCTACAGTATGGCATGGTGGTAGAGCGAGGAGCCTGTGGCTTTTACCGCGAATATAATTGTCCGGCACATACAGGCGAAGCAACTCGTTGTGTAGATCGGGTCCGTCAATAATATTCCTAAAGATTTTAATAGTGGTTGATAACTGATCATACGCGCGTCGCGTATTAAGAGAGTTATAACCCAGGGAACCTTGCAGATATTTGGTGGGATACATAAATGGGTAATAACCTGCCACGCGCTTGTATAGGTATCTTAGAAATGCCTTTTGAACTTTTTCCAAAAGAAGATCATATTTCTTTTCATGCGGACACCATATACAGGAACTGGTCTCCAGCTTGCTACGGACCAAAGTGCTGAAAAGAAGCCTTAAGACGTAATCGTTTTTAAAATCACGTGCGTTCCTGAGTACAAAACCCACCCTCCTATACGACTCCTTAGCTACGATAGAGATGTGGCCATGAGATGTAGACATGTGACCGTAGCCATCGGTTTCTTATAGTTTATCCACGGTTTTATCCTGGCATTGATAGGCCAGACATCTATGGAATAGCACATGTTGTAATAAACCTCTGGGACTCCGAGTTTGTATGACTTATATTGCGCTTTTGGTGTAAGCTCTTCGACGGTAGTCTCCCGTGGGGCATAACTTTCTTATGTATTCAAGAACGTCAGCGCAGCTAGAAGCCATGTTCCAAAGGTGTAGGTATTTGATCGGCTCTACTGCCTTCGGCGATGTTATAGACGGTCCAGCCGCTCCGCGTAAGGAAGTGGGTCCGCGGCTTTTTCGTTGTCTTACTTCAGTCCACTGCTGGTCATTTTCGACCTCTGTGGCGCAGTGGGCTAAGGTCTGGCTGAGACGCAGAAGGTTGCGGGTTCGATTCCCGCCACGGGACAAATGTTTGTATGATCTGCAAGTATTTGTCTCGGGTCTGGGTGTTTCTATGTATAATATGTATGTATTTACAAAAAAAAAAAGTATTTAAGTAGTATATCAGTCATGTGGCACCCATAACACAAGCTCTGCTTACTTTGGGGCCAGATGATGCTGTGTGAAATGTCCGGCATTATTATTATTATTATTTGTATAGAGACTTCTTCTACTCGGTATAATTTATACCGGATTCATTGGAGCGCACGGGCCTAAGCCAAGTGCGCCCCAGTATTGTTGGGTTGGGGTTCACTAGGAAGTTCCGTTTGCAAGAACTTTCTTACAATTCTACAAGTATTCAAAATGACAGCTTTTTGTAGCGAAACATACGTATGCTTGGGAAGGTGCAACTGCTCTAGAGATTGGAAGAGTTGTTTAGGAATAACGCCGGTTGATGACAAGACTATCGGAACTATTGAGACCTTTTGCAAACGCCACATTCGAGTTATTTCGTTTTTAAGGTCAATATATTTAAACAGTTTCTCTGCAATGGTGGTCTGCAAGTTATGCGTGTTGGGTATGGCGATGTCAATGAGAAGTGCTGTGTTATTGGTTTTGTCTAAAAGAGTCAAGTCTGGTCTATTAAAATGTGTAGTTTTGTCGGTCAAGATTGCTCGATCAAAATAAAGTTTGTGTGTAGTATTCTCCAGTACAGTTTCAGGGGTATATTTATAATACGGTGGAAGTTTTTCAGTTGTGTTTACAAGTTTATATTTGAATGCTATGTTTTGGTGAATAATATTGGCCACTTGGTCGTGTCTAAACTTGTAGTCTGTTTGCGCGATGGCTTTGCAGGCCCCCGTAATGTGTTGGATTGTTTCGGGACTGCTGTTACAACGTCGGCATCCGTCTCTTGCTATTGTTTTCATTATATGTTTTTGATAGTTGCGTGTTTCGATTACTTGGTCCTGTATTGCAATCATGAACCCTTCAGTCTCAGGAAAGAGTTCACCGCGACTGAGCCATTCGTTCGACGCCTGTATGTCGACGGTGGGTTGGCTCAGATCGTGATGGTGCCTTCCGTGGAGGGGCTTTCGGGTCCATTCGGTAATTAATGTCTGTCTATCTGTCATGTTTTCGTTGAGCTGTTTATTGCGATCTTCTAAGTTAAGCGGTGTTAATTTTCGGTCTAGCTGAACTACTGACTTGTGCAAAGAGGATATTTCAGATTTACTGTGGAAGTATGATCTCAACGACGTTATTTGTTTATTGTGTAAGTTATGTATATCGATGATGCCTCGTCCACCTTCTGATCGTGGCAAGACTTGTCTTTGTATGCAAGCTCGTGGGTGATGCTTTCTATGTTTTGTCATGGTAACATTGACAAGGCGTTGTAGGTTTTTTAATTCCGTTTTGGTCCACTTTAATATTCCAAATGAGTAAGTTAAAACTGGTATGGCATATGAATTTATTGCTTTAGTTGTGTTTTTAGAGCATAGCTGTGATTTTAAAATAGAATTTAGTCTGTGTTTAAAGTTTAGTGTAAGTTTCGTTTTAGTTTCTTTAGAATTAATTTGTTTTGCCTGATGATAGCCTAAATATTTGTAAGTTTCGTTTTCACACAAAGGATCTATGGTTTCGCCAGTTTGCATTTGATATTCATGTTGGTAGGTTTGCCCAGCTTTGATAGAGTTTATCTTGCATTTATCAATGCCAAAGCTCATTGCAATATCGTGTGAAAACTGTTCTGTAATTTTTATTAGGTGTTCTAACTCACTTTGAGTAGAGGAATAAATTTTAATGTCATCCATGTAAAGCAGGTGGTTAAGTTTGCATGCTGTGTTGTCTGTCTGTCCGTCGTCTGTTTTGTTTAGAGAATACCCTATATTGGTTGAATTTAAGCTGTTTGATAAAGCATTTAAAGCCAAACAGAACCATAGGGGACTAAGCGAGTCTCCTTGAAAAATACCTCGCTGTATTCTTATTGGTTCCGTATCTATAGTTGTGTTAGACATTTGTGCATGCAATCTAGTTGTCCACCTAGTCATGGATTTATTTAAAAACGATACTAGTTGGGGGTGTATTTTATAGATTTCTAGAATTTTTACAAGCCCTGTATGTGGAACGGAATCGAACGCTTTTTTATAATCTATGTATATAGTATATAGGTCTTCTTTAGTTTTTTGTACCTCGTTTAAAACTACTGCATCTATAGTAAGCTGTTCTTTGCAGCCTTGGCTGAATTTTCTACATCCTTTTTGTTGCTCAGTAAGTATTTTATTGTTATCTAAGTGTTTATTAATTAGGCGCGACAAACACGCTGTTATAATTTTGTAAATAGTTTGCAGACATGTGATCGGTCTATACTTTGCAGGATTAGCTGTGTCGTTTGTGTCTTTAGGGATCATGTGAGTAACTCCGGTAGTAATGTAGTCAGGCATTTCTTGAGGGTTATTGATAAAACTATTAATGTGGTTGTATAAAAAGGGGTGTATGGAGGTGAGTTTTTTATACCAATAACTATGAATATGATCGGATCCCGGCGTTTTCCAGTTATGAGTTGCTTTTAGCACTTGATGGAAGGTTTCTACAGGTATTCTTTCATAATCCATAGAGTCTATAGCTGCGTGATTTGCGTACTCTTTCTGTATCCATTCTGCTCCGTCTTGAAATTCAACTGGGTTTTCCCATATATTTGCCCAAAATTGGCGTAGGGCGGCAGGGTCCAAGCCATTAGTTCGGGTGTCGTTAGCATTCGTCTCAGACGTCACCGTCTGATTGCTCGTGGATTTTGATAAGGTTTGATAAAATTTCTTTTCATTGTTATTGAACTGGTTGTTCTGCGTCTTACGGAACGTGCAAGCTTTGTATCGTCTTAGGCGGCTGCTTACGACAATTAGTTTTTGTTTCAAGGTGTCTAGGTAATGAATTAGTTCTGTATTTGGTTGTTCATGTGTAGTGTGGATTTTGTTTTGTTCTAATATTGAATTGACTTGTTTAGTAAGAGCCCCACTTCTGTTTCCATTTATGTATTGAGTCAATCTACCAATTTTTTTTCGTAGGTCTTCCAATTTTCTATCGAGACGTTTTTGCCAATTAGGTGTGAAATTTAGTTGCCTTTGATTTTGTACTTCTTCTGGCGGCATTTTGAGTTTAGATCCATTAATTTTGGCTGATGTCCATGCCACACAGTATATTGTAGTTTGGAGAGTTTCAAAATCAGTTTCTACATTAATATTTTCAGGTAAGGTTACGCAATTGAGGTAGTTAACAAGCATTCCGAGTTTTTTTGTAGCCTTTTGTTTCGGAATGAAGGGTCTCTCTGCTGGACTAGTGTTTTTAAAATATTGCAAAGCCTCATTAAATACTTGGTCTATTTCCTGATTTCTGTCGTGATCATTGGCACTGTTGTCTGAAATTATTTGTGGTTGGAGCTGTGTAGTTGTAGTGTTGTGATTCTCATTATCATTTAAAGCATTTAAATCGTTGAGTGCATCATACCATACTGTTCTATTTAGATCCTCCTGGATGTGTTCGTTTGGATTTAAATTCTGTTGTGAGTTTGTTGTTAGTGTACCTAACTCTCTAGCAACATCCTGTCTTATTAAGTTTAGTCTATCTTTATCAATCAAATTGTTTGCTATGATTAACCTTCTCTGATCCGCTATTCTTTGCTCACTGATATGGGCAAGGTGTGGGAATGCGCTAACAAAATTTTGGTGTAATGGTTTTCTGTACGCTGTTTTATTGGTTTCTAAGTTTGTAATCCTATAGTATTCTTTTATGATTGTTTCGTTCTGTTCAGTAGTCCAGTGTCTTCGTTGAGTAGTTTGCGTTAGAGCCATGGGCGGTTGTGTTTCATGTTGGTTATATAACAAATAGGACTCTGCTTCTGCTCGAATCTTAGTTATACTAGCTGTTGATAGAAGTTTACTGCGAACTATTGCCCTGCGTTGATCACCTACGCGCTGTCTACTAACATCCATATTAGGAAATTGCTCAGTGAACTTGTTGTGCAGTTCTGTAAGGTATGATTTAGTTTGCGTTTCAAGTTTTGTAAGTATGAGATATGTGCGCAGGATAAAAGTATTCATATCTTCTGTCCATTTTTTGCGCGCACGTGGTTTAGCTTTGGCGGGTACAGGACCATCGACTGTTGTCGCCTGTACAACGTCCTCAGCTAATGAAGGTGAAGATCTTCGAAAAGGAGGAGAAAAAAAAGAGGGGTTAGTATCAAAGTCAAGACAAGAGGGTGGAGAAGAAGAGATAGAAGAAAAAAGAGATTTAGATGAGGAAGTAGATGATTGGACTTCACGGTTCTTTTCAGCCAAATCTGCTCGGCTCGGGACTCGTTCCTCAATCGAGTCAAGCCGCATTGCTCCCATGTCAGCTGCACGCATGCTGCTGCTACTTCCTGTGCCGGCTCGAGTTATGCTCCGGTTTGATTTTTTTAGCGGTCGTAGGTTGTACCTCCTTTTGGGCTCACTTTGTTCGGGTTCCCCGGCAGAGGGTCGCCCATTACCCTCGCCACCGATGGCTTGCATACTGTGACGTCCAGCATCGGCTCCAGACGTGCCCCGGCGATCACCCCCGGGAAGCGACCATATACGTACATTCTTACTGTTCTCCATCATAATGGGTTTGCCATTGCCCTGTTAGTGATCATTATTATTACTATTATTATTATTATTATTATTATTATTTGGGGCTCTGCTCTGCTCATATCCGGCAAGACCTCGCAGCTAGGGTGATTATCGTGTGTGGCCGCTATCACAGAGTTGGTGCGGGGGACTATGGCGGCAAATGTGTATGGGCCATGATCCGATACACCTACTTGTTTCATTCGAGACTGATTCTCATTACGGGGTAAGTGATCTTTGGGTCCTTTCTTTAAAGGTGTTACCATCTTGGGTGGTTGAGACTCTTGAGCTCTAGATGGACCCTATATGGACCCTATGTGTATTGTATTAGTATCGACGTATGTATCTTTTGCTTATCCTGTAAATTTGTATGTACACATTATTTTCATTATTTATCACTTATTATTATTATCATCATCCTTTTTTCAGCTACATTTAGTTCAATCCATCCCAAGGTTTCCTGTCAGAGATCGCTACATAGCAATAAGACCCATTGTACTACCGACTAGCAAAACATGGTATCAGGTAGCGAGAGATTGGACTAGGGGAAATCTTTATAGGAGGCTTTTGTCGAAGGACAAGCTATTTCAGAAGAAACGCATCAGGTACAAGTTGATCCACTTGTATGCAGCACTCAAAGCATATTTTATTTATCATGTGGTACTAGTTCCATAGAATGTGTTATTTTAAATGCCAACTCAGCCCACAGTCTAGTAAGAATGGAAAAAAAACGAATTTTTGAATTGTTCACCTAATACATGTTCACAGGATTGAAATTTAGCGCGCAAAGAAAAGATAAAGGTGCTCAAGAGTACAAAATGTCATAACGTTCCAATAAACATGGGCCTACACATTAATTTAATCGTGACTCAAGCATAAAGATGAGAGCTGATGCTCAAATAGTTAATCAGAAAGAAATTAATATCACGCAAATGTCGATGTCATCTCACCCAAAATCCCGATCGATAACGTCATCTAAGAAACATCCCTCTCTTTCCAAACATCAGCTTAAAACAAGAATACTGAATAGGTATGAGTCGAGATACAGAGAGCACAACCTGTCATGTCATGTAACCAATACCGATTGATTGAATTTCAAGAATGATTTCGATTTCATGTCACTGCTTTGATCCACTAATGGGACTAAGAGCATTTTAGCACTTGTGTTTCTACTGCTTGACATGGGTAGATTTGTAATTACTTCTGTCTTCACCCCTCCTGTTAATACCCGGATTGTATTAAATTATCGAGAGTGACCCCCCAATAATCCCTGGAGCTTTGTATAAATCTTATTTCCTAAGATACTGATGATTCATAGTATTTTAAGAGAACCTCTCAAACGCGGCTATATCCTCAAACCGATTAATGAAACAAGTAATTAGACAACTGGTTACCTATCAGAGAAATCTTGAATATAGATAAGGTAATTGGCAGATAGGCAAGTGTGGTTGATAGATCAGTAATAAAGTTAACAACCTCACTGATGTTGAATTCAATGCAGACTTGAGTGCAGTCGAAATAAATACTTAAATATATTGATGGTCAATTTCCCACAGCACTACCTAGCTCTAAACTAAGCAGACAATGAACTATGAAAACTAGATGAATTATGTTTTTTTTATATATGCGAGTACTTATGATAGATACTTTAAAATGCCAAAACATAGACTAACATCTCAGTTCATTTAAATGTATGGCTCATTTAAGTAAACTATATAAAAATAAATATAATATTTTTTATTTTTATTATATTATTATTATTATTATTTATAGCGTAGAATACAAAGCTACCAACAGAGCTATGGTACATTTTTTATTAAGTAGATCAAGGTTTCTAAATTAGTAGACATAAAATCCGCTACCATAAGACGTAAAATTTCACCGTACACAAGGACTGCTCCTTACAAGTTTTTATCTATGCCCGATAATAAACTACATGTTAATTGAATCAATTATTAAATACCTGTTTAGGTCAAACGTTTAATCGCTACACCTTAATGTTGTTGTATCTCAGCCTAATAAAGCCCGTGCCTTGTTGAGAATTGATGTTAATTTTGCATTGGCATCGTAATTCGTAATGTGGTGTAAGACTACGAATAAGGAATCACTTTCGCTTAGTTCAACATGATTCCAATAAGTATAACTGTTGTAATTACTGACTAATTTCCTGTTTGCAATTCAAACAGCGTCTTTAGCACAAGTTTGTAGTATCGAATCACTTTTAAACATATATGACGAGGATTTCTAGTCAATTTACTTAAAAGTACCTGTCTAAATCATAATTATCTTCTTTCTCTAATTTAAGAGCTGTGCTCTTGTCGGTAAATGATGCAGCTCCTTCCACCTGTTCCTCTTCTAAACAGCTTCTTTGATCTTCTCCTTAATCCTTTGGCTCTCCATTGGCTCATGGTGCTGATTCGTGGCCTTCCTCTTCCTCTCAGGCCTTCAACTTTCCTTTCTATAATGGTGTTTATAAATCTGTAAAAGTTGGTCAACCATTGTTCCTTTTCTATTTTCAATAATTTTCAGTAGGATCCTATTTTCTTTACCTCTGCTTAAAACCTCTAGATTTGTTAATCTTTCGGTCCAGCTAATCTTTTCCATCCTTCTCCAATAAAATCTTGAATGCTTCAGGATTTGACAACCTCTGTGGCGCAGTGGGCCAAGGCCCGTCTGAGACGCAAAAGGTTACGGTTTCGATTCCCGCAGCGGGACAAATCTTTGTACAATCTAAAAGTATTTGTTTCGGGTCTGGGTGTTTCTATGTATAATATATAGGTATTCACAAAAAAAAATGTATATAAGTAGTATATCAGTCATGTGGTACCTACATCACAAGCTCTGCTTACTTTAGGGCCAGATGATGCTGTGTGAAAAGTCCGGGTCATTATCTCACTGGGTCCCATCATACTCTACTATTTCTCAGAACTTTTAGAATCGGTTCATGACTTTCATATAAGTTGTATAAAGGCAATATCGCTAACAGCGATATCTGCCAGGCAACCTTTGCCATTTCGAATAACTTCTCTGTTTATTTATAGTCCAGTCTCTCTGCCAGGCAACCTTTCGATGAAGGTTGCAAAAGTCATGTTGGATTCCTCTTCGACAAATCCCAATGCAACAGTACAGTACAATCAGTACATATTTTTAAGTCCCCCCGTCTGTTTGTCTGGTCGCGATAATCTAAAAACTACCGAACGGATTTTCATATGGTTTCACCAATGAACGAAGTGATACATAAGGAAGATTGATTGTTTAGTTCACCCATGCGAAGCTCGGACGAGTTGCGAGTACACTTATATTTCAATTAAGCTGAGAAGCTGAGCTCTTGTGCTAAGAAGTCACTATTTACTTATTGAGCTGCTGCGTTTCATATTTTCAGTTGTAACATAATGCACACATGCAAACATAGTGCACTTGTTTAAGTCATCCATTTTTAAACACCCACCCATCTAAGTGACACCACTGCATTATGAGACTTTTGGATGCCTTTGTCATTGTTATGGAATCAATTTCACAGTCGTTACAAGCTGTGGTATGCTTTCCTGTGTTTAATAACATCAATGTGGTGATTTCTACCATTGTCATTGGATCTGACTGTAGAAATGAGATCCCAAATTAAACTACTTGCACTTTTTCTATTTCTTATCCTGTCACTAGTTATTTCGAACCGGTGTAGTTTCGTTCATCTTATTAATTTATTCGTGTCACCCTATGGATAATCGTCCACACTAAAGAAAGGGTCGTGACGGAAAAATCTAACACTCTTTTTCACCTAGCCTCCATCTGCCAATTCCGTATCATAAGGAAAATCGTTCCAAAACCCCGTATTTCTTAAAATGTAGAATAAAGTTTTATTCAATGCTAGGTCCCGAATCCTCTTAAGTCCTGAAGAGTTACTCAACAAACACGTTTTGCTTCTAGCGATTTTTTATAGGAAACCAGATCATTTTTAGCTTCGAAAATGAGGTTGATGAAGGGCATTGGACAAGAAGATTTTATCTACAGTTTTTTTGAAATCGAAAATTAATGAACAAAGACACAGTTTTCACTACAGACAAGGATATTAACAATGATTTGTGTTTTTCGTTTATGGTGAAAATTAAGTAATTAACCATGATAGTTTTAAAAGAGTAACACATTTAGCAAACAAAAACAATTAAAATAAATCAACCGATATGTCAAAAGGTCACTCAACCAAGGAGTGCGAGAAACTATTCAAATCCAAACACGAACCGGGCCCGTGTATAATCCGTAAATTCGATGTATTAACTAAACTTTCACCTAATTACGGAGTGCCACAGGGTATAAACTAAACGATTTATTTTATCGCCAGATGTTTGTCGCTTCTTATGTGGGCGATGTCATAGACAACGTTTCGTCAAGACGTTTATGATTTTTAGGTTTCCTGCTCGCTGAAGGAATGTCCTGAAAAATCATTCTTAATGATGCTAAACGAAGCAAAGTACAATGTATTTAAGTAAATCCCATAATATAAAATCTTTTCAAATCATTGCTTTTTTCTAAATTGTTATCTTATTGTATTATTTTGTTGACACTTGATAAAATGGGTCGGTTAAGTATTTGGTAGGTACCCACAGTCCTAAATCAAATCAAATCAAAACATTATTTATTCCATTAAATTGCAAGGACCACTTAGAATCATCTTCTTACATGCTAGTGAATCTAGGTGCCGGTTCCTCCTAACCCCAGTTCAGGAAGAGTCCGGTAAGAAACTCGTCTAAAGAAATTAATATAATGACAGTGCCTTGTCAGTATATATACGAAAATTTAATATATGCGCACAAAAATGTTGAATTATTAAAAAAAAAATGCGATTATCATAGTATTAACACTAGAAAAAAAGATAAACTCGCTGTTCCCACTGTTAGGCTCGCTAAAGTTAATAAGTCATTTATAGGGCAATGTGTACGCTTCTATAACAAGGTCCCAAGCGACGTGTTAGACTTGTCGATTGGCAAATTTAAAAACATAATTAAACAGAAACTGTCTATTAAAGCATATTATAAAATATCTCATTATTTAGATGACAAAAAAGCTTGGGATGAATCTGCTCCAACTTGACTCGGCATCCGTAACAAAATTGGCAAGGATCATAAACAAGTGTTAAGACCAGACGAGTTTCTTGTCGGTGTCTTCTTGGACTGGGGTAAGGTGGAACCGGCACCTAGATTCACTAGCAGTGGTCCTTGTGATTTTATTGAATTGAATTGAATTGAATTGTCTGGTCTTAACACTTTTTTGTATGATCCTTGACTTGCCTTTGTTACGGATGCCGAGAAAGAAAACTCAAAATATATTAGAAAACGTGTTTCGTTACTGTCAAACCCTTCAAAATCTTGCCCGCGTCTGCATTTATGATAATTATCAATTTAAATGCTGATAAATATTCCAATTTAGTGTTATGGAGTTGCCACCGGAGATCTTTATCTGCGAACCGACCAATCTAGTCAAATTTGACTTGAGGTAGCTGAATTTATGGAGTATAAATAAACATGTTCATTTGTTGGGCTCCGCTCGTTGCGATTTGAATATTCCAGCCCCTTTACCTAGTTATACTATAACTATAGATTAGACTTGAGAAACCACACTGTTGGTTCTGGTAAAAACGATAATAAAGTAATTTCTTGGAGGTTCTCAATTCGGCTGTTCACCTAGTATGTAAGACGTTTCAAAGTGATCCTTGTGATTGTATTGAATAAAGTATCTTTGAATTTGGTTGTTATATTTTAAATGTTTGTTATCTTATATTTTCCTGATTTGAAAATATTTTTTTTATGTGATCAATACTTTCCGATTGGTCTCATAGAAATTTCATCAAATCGGTTCAGTAGTTTGGTTTTTAAATTGAAAAAGCTGCGAAAAAATGTCAACCAAGTAAACAAATTTCATATTTTGCTTTCCTGTGATTTTCTAGTAGTACTCAAATTAATTGAAATTCAAATTTTATTAAATCAATCAATAAAATTTGGGTACATAAAAAGTAAGGCGGTTTTCTTTTTTCTCGTTTTTAAAACGAAATTATTTACTTGCTACCGGTATCTGTAGCACTTACCTATAACGTACATACACATAGTAATCTGCAGATACGAGTGACGGCCTCTGTAGCGCAGTGGGCTTAGGTCCGGCTGAGACGCAGAAGGTTGCGGGTTCGATTCCCGCCGCGGGACAAATGTTTGTATGATCTGCAAGTATTTGTCTCGGGTCTGGGTGTTTCTATGTATAATATGTATGTATTTACAAAAAAAAATGTATGTAAGTAGTATATCAGTCATGTGGTACCCATAACACATTTATTTTATTTATTTATTTACAAAAACAAACTATCCAGAAAATGGGTTTAATATTATTTATAGCCACATTTTCTAAAAAAAATATGAATAAGTCCAGTGCGAAAGTCACACCTGAGAGGGTACCGTACCTACCTACGTTTTCCAGCATCTTGGTTTTTTTACCATCAGTAACCATAACTAGTCCAATTATACCGTCATAAACTATTTGTCTGGCAGAATTACAATTTACCAGTTTTTGGATTGTTTTCTTTAATTGTGCTGTAAGACCTTGCTTTTTGCAAATTTTCATGATTGTTGTTCAACGGGAAGTACCCCATATGTTTTAATTTACTGGCAATCGTCAAAATATGCGAAATAAATGACCGTTATTTATGATTGCGTTTACAAGAGACTACATACTTCCTTATATGATATTAATTTCAACTGAATACCTCCACACGTTCCTATGAAAAAAGGTCTTGACACACAACAGACAGACAATGTAATCCTAAAAGGTTTCAATTTTTCCCCTTGAAGTGCGGGACCCTAAAAACAATGTTAACAAAACAATTTCCTTAGGTTATTATAAATATGCAAATCTCAACATTGGTTGCCCAAGAAGCGGTCGTGCCATAAATTAAAAGCGTAACGTAGAACTCAACAAAATTATTAACTCTACGTCAAAGATTTAATTGACGTTTACTACTACAACTTTATTCATAACATTGTTTAAAGTTGCTACTTCACAGACACGCCCGCTGGTGTCAAATGGAGAAGATTCTCGATTCGTCGGAATCTTTTTTTTATGTATGTTCACCGATTACTCGAAAACGCCTGAACCAATTTAGAAATATCATTTTTTGTTTTTGTTTGGGTATACTTCCTAGGTATCGGAGTAAACGAAAATATCATCGATGTATACAATTTTAGGATTTTTGTTGATTTTTCAGCTTGACCGATTTCGATAAAATTTAAATGGGACCACCTGTGAAGTATACCCTTTCAAACAAAAAAAGAATTTTCCAAATCGGTTCAGCCGTTTTCGAGTAATCGGTGAAAATAAAAAATAAAAAAAGATTCTGACGAATTGAGAACCTCCTCCTTTTCGATAAAGTCGGTTAATAAGAACTGCAAGACACTATTTATAATGATTTTGACAGGCATATTTTAATTATATAAAAGCTTTATCGATTCACCTATCCAGCTGTGTATAACAGTCAACCTGAAATGTTGCCAATCAGTATTTACATAACATTTGGTTTGACTCATTCTTCAAAGCATTTTATAAATTCAAAGATCTAATTCATCACCTGAATTTATCACAGCCAAGCTTATTCACAATTCAATTAGAAGTATTTTTATTTTAGTGAGTGTTGAGTAGTTTTCTAATAAAACGCGTATTCGAAAAGCGCACATCGTTGCGTTCTCTTTTTCTGTTGACTGACAGTACCAACCTGTCATCAAATTTGAGTGAGGTTACGATAATTAATAAATATTGAAATAGTTTTGCTCATTTCATCTATTTTTGGCCCCAATTCCATAAATTAAAACCAATGAACGCGCGCGTGGTAGAGTTGCCCGTAAGATGGTACCAACCCATTTTAAAAGAGTTGGTACTGTCAGCCAACAGTGTGTGCGTGTGAGTGACGAGAAAGAGAAAGTGAAATAGAAAAAGAGAACATATCAGATGTGCGCATAACCCACCGCGTTGTGTATAAAATGTACTGTTATATGAACTAATTCCGGATACAATGTTAATGTTGCTTATTATAAAGGTGAGATGTCAGATGTTACACATAATTATACGACTACAGTAAGGCTCCTTCGTTTTTTTCTGTCAAAATAGGCTTCAAACGTCAAAAGTACACTAAGTTCATTACCATTGCCACTATAGAATAGTTCCTCTGGTTGACGTCATCTCCTCAATGCCTCAGATCTTGCAGTAGCTTTGAAGCTGTTCTATTTCTTAACACGCATCAGCATCACACGACAATTAATTATACTGCTACTTATACATTACCTATTAACAGATCCAATCGGATGACACTTTTTTTGTGAAGATATCTTTGGCTCCCTGCCAACTGTCACAAAAAGAGCCAACACATCTTGACCTACGATACCACAGGTGTTACGTTCTATTCTGATCCAGTTTAAAGTGGTTATTTTGAGTTGATTTGATACTTCTTAATTGAGAGAGTGATGTCTCCTTGTGGTTTCAAAGCTTAGACTCTGTCAAATCAGTGTTTCATCTGGCTTTTTAGCGTTTTGTTTTTTTTAAACTTCTAACGCACTCAACAGGAGTATGTTAATGATCTTTTGTTTTGTAAAACAAAGGGTTAACGACGTAATAGGAATATCGAAGCAATAAAGCATTGATTTAATTCTAAATAGAAATTTGACCTGATTTCCTCACTCGGGTGCTTAGCGCCCTATGAAAGCAAAATGAGATTTTTATAGCGTGCGTTCACCTGGCACTGAATTACGCCAATTCCCCTGAGACTTAATGTGAAGCGAAAAGTCTCTATTACTTGTATTGATTTTACCTTTAATCACATCCTATAAACTGGAACACATCTTGCTGAATAGACTCTTAAGAGACTGAGGGGAACAAGGAAGCACACACAACACTCACACACATACATATATACACACGCAAAAATACACATACACACACAGCATTGGCATTATACCGTGTTAATTATAATTTTATTGTGACCCGCTCCACTTAAACACTCGGTTAAGAACTATCCGAGGGGGGTAAATTTAAAATCAGCGCTGTACCTAGGTGCAGCTTTCTGCTGAATGTATCCCCTTTGCCCCGTGAACTAGTTTAAATTTGTATAATTAAGTATGTTTAATTTTTTTTTTTGTTTTTTTTTTAGTTCATATGTGGCAATAAAGGATTTTTTATTTTTATTATTTTATTAATTTTGAATAAGAAAGTAGGTACTTTATTGCATTGCAGCAGAAGTATTAAAGATATTGTGGTATAGCATAGTACACCTACTTCCTCTAGTTACTACTAATACTCTGTTAAGAAAAGAGTGGTAGGGTGACATGCCAATGACCATAATATACAAAATACAATACTTAACGACTCTTCCTTCTCATATCGTTGTGAGGTCGTGACGACCTCTGTGGCGCAGTGGGCTAAGACCCGGCTGAGACGCAGAAGATTGCGGGTTCGATTACCGCCGCGGGACAAATGTTTGTACGATCTGCAAGTATTTGTCTCGGGTCTGGGTCATTCTATGTATAATATAGAATAGTATGTATTTACAAAAAAAAAGTATATAAGTAGTATCTCAGTCATATGGTACCGATAACACAAGCTCTGCTTACTTTGGGGCCAGATGATGCTGTGTGAAATGTCCGGGATTATTTATTTATTTATATTGAACATAACCCTATAATCAATGCTATAGTTGTGCCAATTCTATTGCAGGAAAAACTTACAAAGTTTTTCAATTATTTTAAGGCACCATGATTATAAGTCATTTTCTTCTTTCTTTCTTTCCTATTTTTCCGTGGACTCAGTTATTCAGAATGCGTTTGACATACGGCTACTTTTTGAGATCCATGGGCTGGTTCGGTAAGCAGGCCAAAGCGCCCGAAGACAGCAGCTGACCTGTAATTATACGAAGCTCATAACACGGCTCATAATTTGTGAACACGTAAGCGATGCGGAGGAAAACAAACTGTCGGCCGTACCCTCCAATTGTAGCGAGTGCTGAACAATTACCTTGTAATTGGGTTGTGGCAGAGTGCGAGTGGGTAGCGGAGCGGTTCTGTCAGCTTTACTATTTAAAAAGTTGACTAAAACTGCTCTGCTCTAGCAAGTGCGTACAACAATAACCCCAGGTATAGATATCGGATCCAATCTATAAATTACCTAATGCTAGGATGTGAGAAATAGTACCAATTGATGGAACTAGTTTGACTGCTAATGCATGTCAGGCACACGTAGTTTTGCAATAAACGAAACATCTCAGTGTGATACCTCCTGGTATTGCAAGCGTATAGGCTACAGCAGCCACTTATCAGGTGGGCCGTATTCTTGTCTGCTGGCTGAATTATATAAGGATGCTACGGTTTTCAACAAACACGGATTAGGTTAGATGTTTATATCATTATTATTATACGGCAACATTGTAAATGTAGAAAAGCATTTAGCCCGGCCACAGACTTCAGGTTCCAAACCTAGTATGAAAATCTATGAACTATGCCTTTAAGATCCCGGATCAGGTAAGCGCATCGGTGTAAAGGACTCAGTTACGTTTGCAGCCAGCCTAACCCACCGTTTTAATTACTACCGTTATCATACGCTCTAAACAGCGGGAGTAAACTGTTAAAATATGCATATCGATATCAGGTGATATCCATAAATCAAGGTAGAGTGCAGTCGCGCACAGACGCACCAGGCCCCGTCACCAGCCACCCGCAATTATGCCGCGATAATGTTTGACGACGCGTTTAATATTTCGAGTAGGGCTGCCAACAATAAAGAACTAAATTCCTACTCATTTTTTCAAAATAGTTACATATAGCTGCACTTAAGTCATTAATGGATAGTTATATCGCTCCTTGGTACAGATTTTCTTTGTCAAATCTACGAGTATACAGAGGGTAACTTAAGTAATCCCTAAAGACTCTATAATCCCTAAAACGTGTGTATTAGGAAGATAAAACATCGCAAAACTTGTATGAACTCAATCATTAATTTAAGCAATAATCAGTGCGGCTAGCGACAATATAAAATATAAATATAAATGTCTTTCTTACAAATACACATTGGCTAATGTAGGTACATTAGCCAATGTGTATTTGTAAGGAAGTATTGTTTAAATGTGTTGCGATATTTATTCTATGACATTAGCATATCAAGAACATATCATACTTAAACGCCGCATAAAACGCCGCAAGAGGAAGAACAACTCTACGAATAGAACGATCTTTTTGAGAGATTTATGGACTCTGAATGCCCGTAAACTCAAATACATAGCTATGTTAATATAGTGTTGGGAAAGCACCGTAAAAATTATCGATTTATCGAAATTCTAATAAAATAAAGTATGATTGACGTTTAATTTTCTGAATCACCGTTCTGCTCCGATCCGGAAATGTAGAAGCCAATTAACTTATCGCCTCTCCAATAAGAAAATAATAAAATAGGCGTAAATCTGGTCTCTTTATGCGATTTAATAGAAAACGTCTGTGGAAAAGTCGTAAAAGTTATACGAGAGGAAAGCAATAGTTGAAGAATACTACAGATGTTTTTAGCGGTAATGGATTACAAGCAACTACAAGTAATTATGTGTTTTACGAAGCAATTTTCAATACCAATAAGGTTTTACGAAATACGCAAATTTTTAGAACGAAGTTCCTTATCGCACGGTACGGACTTGGCAGATGGGGCTAGAGGAAAACATGTGTAAGAATTTTCCGTCACGAATTTCCGTCACGATCCTTTCTTTAGTGTTGACGGTTATCCATGAATTGATACACGCGAGCGGTGACACGAATGAATTAATTAGATGAACGAATGAACGAATGAAATAGATAAATTGAATGATGTACAATAAAATGTATTTTTAATGACGAAATTTCCTACCATTCCTTCAATTCATTAGTTATTTCTGCGTTTCATTTAATTGCTCTCAGACGTAATTAATTCATTTGTTTTTGTTAATCAATAATATAATACGTTTATCTATATTAATATACCATGGTTCGTTCCAACCGAGTGTTCCTATGTCTAGTTATCTTGTCATGTAGCTAAAAGAAAGCGAAACCAACTTATTTGGGCTTTATCATAATTCCTTGCAGCATGCAAGGCCTATATAGATGTTGAGTTTAAGCGACGCCTAAAATGCACTTACATGAGTGAGCATACAAATACTATCTTATAGAGCATACAAAAACTATCTTATAGAGCATATTATCCTAAGTTTAGAAGCAATCTTAGCTAAAAATAACTCGTTAGTAGGCACATAGATATCCAAGATAATGAACTAAGGCATAAATCAGTTTTCAACAACACGTCTTAACTAAAAGGACCAAGCATTTTAAATTTTTTTAAATAAAGAAAGAGACATAGAAGGTACATTTATTTGTACAATGAAAGTGGAGACTGTTAAAAAAACTTATCAAGTACTAGAAAAGGAAATATACTGATTAAAAAAAATCCTAACTAGTACGTTTGCTTTATATAGTAAATGCCGAGCAGGGGTGCTTTGCAAATCTTCGTACAGCAAGTTAGTAATGTTATTCTTAGACAGCGAGGCTCACAGCATAAGCCACAGTTAGCTCAGCACATCTTAAAATTTTCTTTGAATCCGAACTCTTTATAAATGAGTCAAAACTGATACTTCGTGTGACAGACAACCCTAAAAAATATATGCAGGTTATGCTGAACTCGTGATTACAAACATCCTTCCATCGATCGTTGAATATAACATGAAGCGTCTTGTTAAAAACGCGTCCATCCACTATATTGTTGGTTTATCGACTCGCGAACGAAGTGTCAATTACATTAATCTATCGACAGCCCGTGATTAATAGACCGATACGTGGGACAGCACTAGCATGGGGGAGTTTAATCGGTTTAAATTTTAGACTTGGAAACAGAGGTCTTGAAATGTGTGTAATATAGCGGAGAGAGAATCACGCGACAGACATCTCTAGAAAGCTGAACTTAAGAGTGATCAAGTCGATTATCTTTCCATACAAACGTCGAAGGGGGATCACACCACCGTCTGATGATGAACAACCAAAACTAAAAGGGATATAAATTTGTCTTGTCATAATCTATGCTTGTATCAATACAGAATTGTGAAAATAATATGGGTTTGAAAGATACAAGACTCAAAAAAAACGTTTTACATCGCTGATTTTAGCGCAACTTTAGGTGTGAATAAATAAAAAACGGAGTACGCAAACTAAAAAATTGTTCAGATACAAGCATAGATTATTTATTCAAGAGCTCAAATAACTTTTTTTTTATAAATAAATTCAGTAGTTTTTTCAGGAGAACCCTTGAACCAAAGGTCTATTCATTATTTTTACGCAATCGTTTTATTTAGAAATCATAGATTAATCTGATCATATGACTCGAAATTATAATCACTCTATTTCCTTACTGCTCATCTCTATCCTTGGTGCACGTCTATACTTTTCTCACACTAAGCTAGGTGAAATAGCATGCATTTTAACTGCGCCCAGTAACGAGTTTGTGCCACTGACTTGTGTATCCTTAAATGTGCTTTATCAAAAAATATGGTTCCATTTAACATGAATTACGTTTACGACCGTAACAAAATTAGCAATAATCGTAATAAAATGCGCGAGTTTCTTGCTGGATTCCTTGTGAACTGGTGTTAGGAGGAACAAGCACCCAGATTCACCTAGCATGTTAGAAGACAATTCAAAATAGTTCTTTCGATTTTATTGAATAAAAAATATTATCTTTTATCTATCTTGCAACATACTTTACCTAACTCAAGACCGACAATAGAAGGAACGGCAGAAGATAATTCCCAATAGTGGGTTAATAAAATCGTTGGAATAAAGTAGATAGTAACAAAAGAAGTAGTGCATACTACCAATGAGAAATCTAATCAAACACATTTTCTGAATGTACGAATACTGAAGCTCATACAACCCAGGTCATTGCCATAGCTACAAGCAGTATCCAGTAAAATGCATTCATAAAATGCTTACTTTAATACTTAGAGTTGGCAACGCAAACTTAATGTCCCATTGTAATAAAGTCACAGAATGGTGGCAGAACTAACTATTTTATGCTTAAGTATAGCTTTACACCACCGCGGTCGATGAAGGATAAGGAGAGAAAGAGGGGCAAAAGGAGTAACTACTATAATATAACTTATAATCTATAAGAATGAATAATTGAGCTTTCTTGCTTTCAAAGTCCAAATATTATTAATTCAATAAAATCACTTCTTACTTGCTAGTGAATCTAGGTGCCGGTTCGTCCTAATCTCAATTCAAGAATAATCGGGCAAGAAACACATCATCAAATAGATCATTCAAAAAATTGACGACCAGACGTCTTAACACTTTTTTGAATGATCCTTGCCAATTTTGTTACGGATGCCGAGTCGGGTTAGAGCAGATTAATACCAAGCTTTTTAGTCATCTTAATAATCTGATACTTAATAATATGCTTTAATAGACAGTTCCTGTTTTATTACGTTTTTAAATTTGCCAATCGACAAATCTGTCACGTCGCTTGGAACCCTGTTATGTATCTCATTTACTGTTTTACTCAATACATCTTCCATTCTGCCTATCTCCTCTATATTATCCATATCCTCTCCGCTATCTATATTAATATAAATGGTTACATTCAATGACCCTTTCAGAGAACATTAGCTTAGGTACGATTAGGTAAGAGTGATCTACAGCTTCCCTTTTTTTACGCAATGAAAATCTGCAAGCATAGCATCCCGTCGCATTGAGATTAGTTTAAGGTTTTTAGTCCGTAGGAGTCTGACATAACCATTGGTCAATCTAAAAAGCAAATGCAAAATGGCAAAGGCACATGGCAACAATATGGGATATTCCTCAAGAATAAAAATAAATGTTATCAGACTCGACGACTCCCTAAAAACTCGGTGCTATTCAATAAGCTCCAGTAACCCTTGATCTAACTACGGCCCTGCTCAGCCGTTAGAAAGTAGAAACCATAGATTTCCGATTCTAAAACATGAAATCGGACTATCCCGGTCGTTTCAATGATTTATCGGCAGTCAAACGACCCTTATGATGGCAGTCAGACGAACCTTAACATTGAACTTCAAAAAGCTCATTGAATATCGATGTTTGTCAGCTTTCTCGCAATATCTCTAATGTTATGGTTTCTGAAGTAACAAGCGAAAACAATTATTACTACTATACGTTATTTATTTTACAATATATTATTACAGGGCTTACAATAACTCAACTGATCCAGATCACGGCGAGAATGCAGAGTCCCCAAGACACTGGCAACATTGCCACGTAGAATGTTAATGCTAAGGTAAGCTATATTGGAGCCAGCTCTCGCGATGCTTACTTGGTTTAAATTATTGAGATTTTGTAGGTATTTCTTGTACAGGAGTAGTTAGCTGCACACATTTTATAGGTTTTACTTCTACTTAATACCTGTCAATTAAATTACATGTTAGCTAACATGTTCAAGCCCTAGGTACAGACACTCGGATAGTCGCAATCCCAGGAGTTTATTATTCAAGTCATTCTGGTTTCGCAATCATAGATAAGGAGAATTTGTCCCACATCGATACGAATATGAGCTAACCTGCTCATGTCTTGACAATGCTAAACTATTTTAAACTGATAAAACTCTGGGATCTGTTTTAAAAGCTACTTCAAGTTTATAAGTTTTATAAACAAATAAAAAAAACGCGTGCGTCTCGGGATGCCCGTCAGAAGTGATAACTTAAACTAATATAACTAGCGCTGTGTGTTAGAGTGAGAGAGGAGGAGCCTGCCGTGTGCGTGAGAGAAAGGGAAGCCAGACAGACTGGCGCCGTAACGCGTTACGTAATGAAGCGGTGTACCCTCCCATAAGAAGATATCACTTCAAAATGTATTTAAAGAACTAAAACGGCTTCTATGATTTAAAATTGCGTTTTTTTTAATTGCACCTGATGGCTAACGTGGTAACCTGATGGACAGTGCTGTCTAAGTCGGTCAAAAATGTGTTGGAGCGACGATTTCGACACATTTGAGCGGGTGTGTCTCGGATAAATAAATAAATATAGGTGGAAAAAGCACACAACAGCATCTAGCTCTAAACTAAGCATAGCTTGTACTATAGCGACCAGATGGCTGATAGAATACTTATATATTTATAACACCCAGACACGGAACAAACACCGAATGTTCACCACACAAATATTTATCTTGAGAGGGAATCGAATCCTCAACCTACAGCGCAGAAGGCAGAGCTACTACCAACTGACCTGACAGGCCAGTCAATAAATAGCTAAGTAGGGACAATTGGAAGTATTTGGTGGTGACCTTTGCACAAAGTAAGACTAAATATGTTAATAAAAAATAATATGTTTAATGCATCATGAAGGAAGGCATCTGTATAAGCGAGGCTTCAGGGAATCAGAGGTTTTTGATCATATATGAACTTTCAAAACATTCGTAAGTTGTACTATACATTTTGATAATCACGGGCTTTACTCACGTATTATTTTGCCGCTCGAGTTCGAACCGTGCGAACCGTGAACTCGAGCGGCAACGAGCGGACCGCGGATCAAACTCACCCTGAGGAAGATTCTCAAAATGAATCGAAACAGTGTCGGTGCCTTCATCGACAAAATAATACGTGAGGCCGTGTTTATCAAAATGTATACTTTAATGAATTTGTTTTTAAACAAAATGGCCTAATTACTCTCGGTTACAAAATTTCAAAATAATAATGAATTAAGTGTGTAAGTATAAATGTAATTTATTATGAACGTAACATGCCGACCTCCGCTTCGTGAAGGAGCAAAGGCTGATTTATAGGTCTAGACAAGGGAACATCTAAAAATATCCTTCACACTGTCACTAAACAAAACTTCCATTATTTTTACCAAAATGTCAATACCCACTGTAGGTACATAATCCAATCCTACACACTTTAATGAAAAAGCTCTCTTACGTAATGGAGATAAGGTTTAGTAGTCGTGTATTGATGTTTGTAGACATCAGACCCCCACAGTTGTAATCCCTAGGGATTAGACAATTGTTTTTAGGAACATGGAATCGCTGCCGTATGTGAAGCTAGTACGAAAATAGCAAAAACAATTTAAATGCCTGTGTGAGACTGCATAGTTTAAATATTGTGGAAATCGTCATATTAATGTAAGTATCGTTATAATTAATTCTAAATTTAGAATTAGTTTTTCTCGAAATATTAAATTGGTTACCTGATATATTTATATATGTTATACTAGCTGGTGCCCGCGACTTCGTCTGCGCAGGATTAGTACTTCGTGTAATTCTAACGGTTTTTGCAGCGCACGCCAGAATAGCTTGCAGATGGCAGATCTTTTTACCTACTTACTTGACACTTATCGTTATATTCACACAATATGTTTATAAATTATAGTCTATGTGTTATTCTGATGTATAAGCTATATTATTGTAAAGTTTCATTAAAATCCATTCAGTAGTTTTTGCGTGAAAAAGTAACAAACAGATAGGAGCCAGCTCTTGCTATTTATATTTTGTTATAAAAATAAAATACATAACTAATCGGCCGCACTGTACAAAAAATATTAAAGGTGATCATAACTATTGCGAAATATCAGGAAAACATATTATTTTATATCAATTTATTTATTTATATATTTTGTAATTACATTATTAAAGTTCTCTTCTTCTGGTATTTAGTGACCAGCGCCAGTGAGAGATAATAATCTGTGTGATATCATTTACCTAAAACCCTATGATCGCCTTTGAGACTTTGTTTTTCTTCCAACATTCGGCTTTGTAGCTTAGAACACAGAAGAGGCATAGTTCACCGCGTACATATCTCCAGCAAGATCAAAGACTCCGATTGAATATAAAGTATTTCGATGAGCTTTTATAATGTTTCCTGTCACTGTTCTTCTTTATGACATTTTTGTTCATAAATAGATACAAAAATGTCTTATAAGCTTTGATAATTTATAATCAAAGATTAAGTATTTAGTAGGTATTTACTACGAATTTTATGGCATTTCAGTTCCAGAATCCGAATCCATATCCACACAAATAATGTAAATTAGAAAACGTCTCAGTCTGTCCGTTTGTTTGTTACATTTTCATGGATTAACAGTGATCGGATCATGGTGAAATTTGTCTACTTTTTATGAAATACTGTGTGAAGCCGCAGGCAGCAGCGAGAATCGAAGGTTAGTAAGGCCTAGCTTGACGATTACGAGAAGGCCTTCGACACTTCGAACATTGGAACTGTGTCCCTTACTATTCATGGCTGCCATATCGATTATCGCTACGTGAACGGGCTCCGGGAGCTCTAAACTTCGGCTACTCTGCAAGTAATAGTGCACGCTCTAACAAACCCTGTGTCTATTCAAGGGGTGAGACAAGGTGATACCATTTTCCCCAAACTATTTACGACTATCCTTGAGGATTCCATTAAAACACAAGAGTGGAATTAACATCAATGTAACACCATTGATGGTAACTCCGTCATTACCTGATCTAAAATTCGCATGTCGATTTCTAAACAATGTTACAGCAACTTTTTGGTACATCTTTGAGTGTTGACTTAAAAATGAATATGTTCAAAGCGAAGGTTATAGCGTATGTCTTCGGTGTCACAAATCCCACTGCTATAGTGGGAAATAAGATACTGGAGATATTTTATCGGGATGTTTTTCTGCTACATATTCTATCTTTCAGTAAAGATCATCAACAGAAAGAGATCTCAAGACGTATATAGCTGAATTAGGCTGCGTTCGGCAAACTAGATGACATATTACTATCTGCTAATACTCGACAGGGTCTGAAGACCAGCTTATATAATCAATGTATTCTGCCTACCATTATTTATGGTGATGAGACATGGACGCTCACACATGAGGCTGTGTACCGTATGCGAGTTGCACAGAGAGTCATGGAGCGAGGCATGCGAGGCATCAAATTCCAAACACCGAAATCCAAGGATGCACTAAGATCAAAGACATCAGGTAATGGAAATCAAATGATGCTGGGCAGGATACTTGATGAGGTGTTGTGATGACAGGTGAAGTAAGGCAATCACTGCATGGTGGCCAAAAAATTGTTATAGGAACATCGCTCGTCCTTTAGCAAGATGTGAGTAGACGATAGAATCAAAGACGTACGGACAAGATTAGCACTGGATGGTAATCTTGTCATGGTACAAACTTCTCCCTATGTTTGTACCATCCACCGCTTTCTCCCATTAAATTAATGGCTGTGGATGATGATGATGAAGGCCTAGTGAGCATTCAGAAAAGAAGTTAGAGTATTATACAGTAGATACTTTAGAATAGTGTGGATTAATTTGATAATACGTGCTTAATGTTAACATTTACCGTCTTACTTATAAATGTCGCTCAACTTTTGCCAAGATCAAACACTGTTTAAATAGTGCCATCCCTTTTTGTAAGATAGTGACAAATAGTGACAGGGCGAATGTTGAGCAGTGTTTAGGATTCTTTGTCTGTCATTTCATGGAGTAACATAGCTCTGCAAATTTATTATTTTTAGCTGTTTTACATGCAATAAAACTGGTAAAAAATATTAAATTCAGTAATCTTGTCGGAATTTTAATAAATAAATTGTGACTACAGGACGGGTAGTCCTGTATTAAATTATCCATGAATGATATGTGTATTGTAGTGAAATGTGATTTGAACGACAAGAGTCCCAAGAAAATTCTAGAAACCATTCCGCGTGACGTCTAGAATTGACAATTGACCATCGACTAAAACAAACAAACTGACTATAAACTATAAATACTTGACATTGGCAGAATTGACATTAGTATGTCACAGGCCATTAACAAAGAAGAAGAAGAAGAAGCAGTGTTTAGGCATTGTTCAAGTTGAAAGGCGTTTATAAGTAAGACCGTCAATGAATAGACCTTGTAGCAAAAAGCATGATTTGGTTTCCTCTTTACTTTGACGAAGTAAAATAACCCATCAACAGTCATTACTGAAAATGCATGCTGTTTGCCAAAACCAAACACATTACAATATAACTGTACCTAGGCCCTTACCAAAGACAAATGTCAATTGGAGTTTCAAATTACAAGCCTATTCCACAATTCCACATTTGAAACCGATTGATGTTTTATTTCATACAAATGATCCTGTTGTTTAAAAATAAAACAAGCATACGACCCACCTGGTGGTAAGTGGGTACCGTTATCTATGATATTAGATACAAATTATTTTATCTGTTTGCCCAGTAATCACACTTGCTCTAGTGCTCTTCGAACCTAAACTGTAATGCTTGCGCACGAATTCTTTGAGGTAGAGGATCTGGCACTGTGCAGGTACCCTCTCTTACTGAAGAGTATACTATCACCAGGTAAATGCTGTTCCAGGTATGATATAATGTGACAACAAACTACAATTTAGATTTTTTTGTCAAAATCATCTTGAAGTTCATTATTGTCACTTATTTTAGTCTCTAAGTGCTCTTTTTCACAAATATTAATTACTAGCTGCCTGTAAGCACCTTACAAAATTTCATGAAGGTCCGCTCAGCCGTTTAGCTGTGAAACAAACAAACAGACACACAAAGAAGGAGACAGAGACAGACAGGCACCTTCGAATTTTTTATATTAGACTAACTAAAACAAACAGATATATATCAAATAAATATACAATTACTTATAGATAAAAAATACAGTTCAGTTCACTGACCGCAGGTAGAGTGCCCAAAAGGCTGGCAACGTTACCTCGTTGAATATCCATGTTTTTTTTTTATTTATCATCAATATGTCAACCTACGTTTGACCACGATCTCGCCTGATGTTAAGCGACGATGTGGCCGACGATGGGGCACGCAGGTCTAGAAGACACCTATTTACTCGAGACTTGAAGAGACCTAGATTGTAGTTTTCCTGCTAATCCTTTGTCCGAGAAGCACCAACCCTTTGATCAATGGTCTTGTCCACCAGTCTCTTTGATAACTCTCTGAACTAACTAATAATTAACTAAAATATATTTTAGACAATTCCTAATTTTAGAAATGAACCAACCGAATTTCCAAATATCTATGTATAATGTTTATGTATTTACAAAAAAAAGTATATATGTAGTATATAAGTCATTATGTTACCCATAACACAAGCTCTACTTACTTTGGGCCCAGATCACGCTGTGTGATGTGTCCGGCATTAATTATTTATTTATTAGAAAATATGGATATCTAGGTACAGCTATATTTTACAATTAACTCTTCAATCTCGACATCAAAATGTCAAAAAAAATATGACAGCCGCCTTAGACATGTTGGCTTTGAAAATACTTCATTGTACAAAATATTTAACATACTCATACTTACATACCTACATCGTTGACGAAATGAGAGTACATTAGTACAACTTTTTTTATATGTCATTAGAAAAATGCAGTTCCAAAAGTTATCAAGTTAACCTATTATGTATATAAAGAAAGTAGATGCGTCTACGCATAAATACAAAAATTAAGCAAGTACATACCGTATTACGCCTAAGTAAACCACTCGATAAGCATAAAAGGAAGAAACAAAGCTAAATAGTTATAATGTTAAATACAATATTTACTCTTTCCACTAACACTGCTAGCTTGAAGGTACCTTTTTACAAGTACTTACACATTTATATCTCAACCTACCTAGGCTGTACAGTTGGGGTAAAAACGTCTTGACCAACCAAACAATAAACTCTACAAAAAGTTAAAAAATATTCCCTGTGTTATAATTATAACTTATAAGTGTCAATAACTAAAGCAGGGCTATTACGCAAATTCAGGAGTAGCGTCAATATCTGCAAAATAAATCACCAGTCGTAAAAAAAACGCCTTTTATTCGCCTGTCGCTCACCTACAGACAAAGACACGCTATTTGCTGAGATATTCGTGTATGAAAACAGTATTTGATAGCAGTGATCGTGCAATTTACGCCTGCTGCTGTTTTTCACGAGTTACGTAATCAGGGACATGAAGCAATCTTACTCCATGTTTTCAAAACAAATGATGGAGTTCCATCCAAGTTTAAAATAAAGTGACTGGAAATTGATATATATTTTATTACCAAAATAATATACATCCTGAAATAAGAACGTGGCGACTGCTTGCAGGGCAATTTGTTTCCTTACGCATAGTTGTTTTTGTGTTTGTATAAATTTCCCCTTGGACTTTTAGTCTTTTTTCCGTAAAAATATTTTAAGTACTTAAAAATATTTATTTAGCACACACAAAACAAAAGTGTTATGTTTTCACTTTTGTTTTGTGTGTTTTGTATGTCTGTTAAATAAATATTTTTACTTTCCTTTTTTCTTTTTGATCTTACAAATATTTGCCTCACCGTTGGATTTAAGCCCGCAATCAGGTTTATTTTTCAGGAGCAAGATATTTTGCATGCAACATTTTTCCGTCTGATACTCTACTGAATAAAATGTCTCAGAGCGCTATCACTATTAACCGCGACAGTACCTCGATGAAAGTTACTTAAAGTCAGATTTATTTACTGTGACTTGTTGTGGTATTTCTCTGCTACTTAATTATAATTTATTCAATTCGTAATTTGTTTATCTCTACTCTCGGCCACGGCTCATCACAATAAACTATGCATTTACAACTAGGAAGGTAATCAACCTACAGCCATCTTCAAATGGTGAGCTATGAAGATACGAGTTTCTCATCACTGTGTCCACAGAACAGTATGTCATTTCGCCGAGATTCTAATGCCACGTCACTGAGGTCTTTAAACAATCCATTTGAACAGGTCAATTTAGAAATCTTACAGTGATTTTTGAACGATAATATATTTCAACGCTTCGATTATTTATTCATACATACCTACGTTTTCATCATGTCACTAACGCTCGCATACTGAAACGTAATTTTTGATGGTTACATAGATGACATTTACGCCATTTTCCTTATCAAATGCTTAAATGGTGTAGTAAGAGTATGTCTAAGATTCAGGGTAGATAATATGCATGAATTTACTCACCTGTTCGTCAACATTTTATGAAATTTGATATTAAGAAGCAGAGTTTAGTGTATGTTTTCATTTCTGAATCGAAACTTAATAGTTGAAGCCCTTACCTAACTGGATCCACAAACTACTAGTAGTCCATTGAAAAGTTACATTTGGGTATGCATTTGTCAGAGGACGCAATTTTATTTTTTTAATGTGTAGGGGGGGTCAGTAGAAGCTTAAGTTCAAGTTTGTGGGGTCGGCACCCTTGTCCCCCGGCCGCCATCTTGGAAAAGGGGGTGCAAAGGGTTTTCGCGCTGTATCTCGTAAACTAGTTACCTTACAGAAAATTTAATCAAACATAAAATGTAGCAAATTAAATTTCCTACAATTTTATTTCTATTACTTTTTATCGTCAAGTGACCAACAAAAAAGTTATAAACAAAAATAAATGAAAATTTTGTTTGTTTGTTCTAGGTTTTACAGCGCTCCAAACTTAAACGGATTCTCGAATGCTCATAGGGATGCAATAAAAACTAAAAATTAGGCTTACTTTTCTATCTATATTTTTTTTATTCATACAATTTATTATGATCTTAACATTCCTATGCTATTATTGAACTATGTTTGACCCTTTTACCCACCACCTATGAGGTATAACATGGGCAAAGTCAAATTTATAAAAATTTTGCAGAAGCATCCAGAGTTAGCAAGTGGAACTAAATTATTTATGAGTGAGAAAGTCGAGTCATCGTTACTCAGTGTTGTTGGCGAACGTTTTTTCGTCTTTTTATATGGCGGAAATAAAGACGATACTCTAGACACTCTGCGATACAAACGATTTGCTAAGACAGTGACAAAAAATGCATTAAAAAATGCATTAAATTTTTATAAATTTGACTTTGCCCATGTTATACCTCATAGGTGGTGGGTAAAAGGGTCAAACATAGTTCAATAATAGCATAGGAATGTTAAGATCATAATAAATTGTATGAATAAAAAAAATATAGATAGAAAAGTAAGCCTAATTTTTAGTTTTTATTGCATCCCTATGAGCATTCGAGAATCCGTTTAAGTTTGGAGCGCTGTAAAACCTAGAACAAACAAACAAAATTTTCATTTATTTTTGTTTATAACTTTTTTGTTGGTCACTTGACGATAAAAAGTAATAGAAATAAAATTGTAGGAAATTTAATTTGCTACATTTTATGTTTGATTAAATTTTCTGTAAGGTAACTAGTTTACGAGATACAGCGCGAAAACCCTTTGCACCCCCTTTTCCAAGATGGCGGCCGGGGGACAAGGGTGCCGACCCCACAAACTTGAACTTAAGCTTCTACTGACCCCCCCTACACATTAAAAAAATAAAATTGCGTCCTCTGACAAATGCACACTAAGGCCTAAAAAATGTAACATTTTAATGGACTATAGATAGACAGATAAGTCAGTCCATCAAGTGCACGGCAAAAATTATAGTGTAACGTCTGGAGAAGCGGTAGTCGTGGTCTCAACATGACCACGTGGGCCACGTGTAGGTCTTTATTCGAATTGTTATTTCATACTCTATGCTCAGCGAAGTAGTCTCGAAAGTGACATAAAACCTTTTCGTAGTTTCTAATAGGTTTTCGTTCATATTTGAAAACACGGAGGAAAATACTAGTACAATACAAACACTTTTTAAATGTTTTAACAAACTACCTATATACAATAAAGAATATAGAAGGACATAATATAAATGATTTTTATACTTACTTAGTTCCTGTAACTTACCTCAAAATTGCCCATGCTGCCAGTACTTATACTTCAGCAAAATAGACGTATATCTACGTTCAAAAGAAAAACAAAGTCACACACTTCAAAGACACAACACTTCACTCGCACTCACTCACTGCAAAATTAAAAGGGATTTTGAAAATAAAACGCTAATTAAATAAAATAATATTTGAGTAAATGGAACGTGTGACGGTTCTCGGTTGGTGATAGGTGGGATGTTGTGATACCGGGAGCGCGCGCGCAGCTCGCGTCCGTTTCTCGCACTGAGCCGGCTACGGGACAGCAATAACCACCTCGGATTTTATTTTTTTATATTTACTGAAAATCTGCAAGATTGACGCTGCTTCGCGGTTTTCTTTGATACTTTTTAAACGTTTTTGCGGTACTCTGGTGCGTTATTTTGGACGCCCGCATGCCAGCTTGACGAGCAATCGCGTTCTACTCAACGTTTTGCTTTCTTTTTACTTCTGGTCACGTTTCTGAATAAGAAGTTGCATTTTAAAATTTATAATTGTTTCTCTGCTGTCTTAACTAAGTGTACACGAGCCACAGATTATGTTAGGCTGTGATTTTTTAATAGATACGTACAATTAGGATCGAGAGATAGGTAACTCTGAGAGTGCAAAACTGCATAATTATTTGCACAATTTTCTGCTTGATGACAAATTTAAATAATAAATAAAACGTACCGTCAATGATTCTAATTTTGCTGCCAAGGTAGCTAGTAACATGCGGTTTACATTAACATTATTGCTGCTCTTTGTGGTCAATGCGGGCAATATTCATAATTCATACGAGTTTTCTCAGGCGCATTGCGGATTAATACGCGCCGATTTTTTTCGTTTTTGCGCACGTATTCGTTTTTTTTTTCGCCTGGGCCTGATCGGCAGCTAATTCATATAGCTTGTTAATTTAGGTGACGATGCAGGGTTCGAATAAAATTTAGATGCACAGGCCACTGACCTCAATTCTGTTGGCACCAACCTAACTAATTTTAGCTAAAATTAGGTTTAGACTGTCAAATGAAACATTGGTATTCTGCTGTTACCAACTTATCCTAATTTAATTTTATCTAATTTAATTAAGCGTTCCTTATTTAGTTAGATGGTACACTAACCGAATAGGTTTTACAAATGCTATAGCTAACTTAAATATATTTTATAATTCCTAATTTTAGAGATAACCAATCGAATTGCCACCATTATAAAGATATATAATTATGGGTTTACCTTTTTAAAAATAGTTTCTTTTATTCCACATTAAACAGTGAGGTTAGAATTACAGAGATTCTCTTTCTACTACTACAAAGCGATTCCCAAAATCCAATGACAATAGAAAAATTTCATTAGTCTATGCATGTAGGTACCTATTGCGCCATAAACGCCTAGAACATTCTCGATACGAGATTGTTTAAATGACCGCGATCCTGTCCAATAACCATAACTCGTTAATTCCTAGATCTCCCGATCACCATAATAAAGTTGCTCAGCATCGCGTTTTGTTCTGATATCTTCGGTTAATCTGAAGAAGTTTGCATTCTTCCAAAGTTGAAATATTGGTGTAGCAATACAAAGCATCGAATATTCTGGCAATAGTCGGAATCTTTTTTGGATAGATTCACAGGTTCAGGTCAACCGCAAGAGATATTGTACAGTCAGCTACTGTTGGATATACTACCTCGTGTTATTGGGTGCGGTGCGGATTATATGGTAACGGAGATGCGGTGCGGTTTATTTTGTGAGCCGTTTATTTATTTACTAGCCAGCGGATTCACACGGGTTTTAATTACTTACAACGTAGCTTATTTTCGTACATGTAAAGTCTATTTCCTTATCAAATTTCATTATGCTCCATCCAGCCATAACCGTAAAAACGTTAAAAACAAATACAAAGACAATTACGCATTTTATGGTATTAGTATGTATTAACACCCTCATCATACATTTAAGATATTACAATGTTATTATTAACAAACTACACTTCTGATACAAATGCATGATAATTACAAGTATGCGTATTTAAATGGATAATATTTATATAAGTAATTAACTATGATAACTTATAATTTGCTGCGTTTATGTCACGTAACACATAATTTGTTTTTCGCGTCCGCTTCATCTAGAGAATTTTCATCAAGGTGAGTTTGATCCGCGGTCTGAGAGTTGCGGATCAAACTCATCCTGATGAAGATACGCGAGTAAAGCCCGTGTTTATCAAAATGTATTGTACAATTCACGACAGTTTTTAAAGTGAAATTCAATGAGATTTAGAATTGTTTTTATATGTATTATTTTATAATATGAATTCAGAGGTGTAGTGCAATGTAGATGGATGCAGTAAGTATAACATAATAATAATAATAATTTATTTCAAGTAAAGATCTAGGTACATTTTGTACAAATACACATGATCTGTTACAAGGAGGGACAAAGTAATGTAGTAGAGCTGCCAGTGAAAACCAAATCTTGGCCTTCTAGAGTGCATTATTATAAATATTTACGGGTATTTATCGCGTTTATTTACCTATTTTTCCCGACGTTTCGACAAGTTTACACTCTGTCGTGGTCACGGGATGACGTCATACCGTCATAGAGTCATCCCGTGACCACGACAGAGTGTAAATCTGTCGAAACGTCGGGAAAAATATGTAAATAAACGCGATAAATACCCGTATATATTTATAATAATGTGTTCTGATCGCGTAAGTTTATAAAACTTTTTTTCTAGAGTGCATGTTACATGAAATTGAGTTTTATGTTAAAGATGACTGCCGACGGCTATTCTTTGGTCCAGCTGTAGTACGATAACGTAACATTCAAATTCAATTATATACTAGCTGGTGCCCGCGACTTCGTTTGCGCAAGATTAGTACTTCGTGTAATCCTAACGGTTTTTGCAGCGCACGCCAGAATAGCTTGCAGATGGCAGATTTTTTTCCAGCTTACTTGACGTTTATCGTTATATTTTAGACAAATCACACAATATCTTTATAAATTATAGCCTATGTGTTATTCTTATGTATAAGCTATAATATTGTAAAGTTTCATTAAAATCCATTCATTAGTTTTTGCGTGAATGAGTAACAAACATACATACAAACTTTCGCATTTATAATATTAGTAAGGAGTAAGGATTGGACTGGACTAACTGGAGTCTAACTGGAGAGATTAATTAACCTTGGTTTTTAATGTAGATAGGTAAATCGTTAAAGTAGAGCTACCGTTATGCTAAGTCTTTTCCTTGAACCTTGAACCGTTGAACCTTTACAGTGTATGATTTACTTTTGTAATCAAAATGATCAATATAACAGTGAGATACTCGTTTTCAGAGTTAATATTATATTAGTAGTTAAGGTGTATTTATCGTGTACCTTTTAGTTTAATTTTGACGACCTAAGGCGCAGTTGCCTAAGATCTGGCTGAGACGCAGAAGGTTGCGGTTTCGATTCCCGCCGCGGGACAAATGTTTGTATGATTTGCAAGTATTTATCTCGGGTCTGAGTGTTTCTATGTATAATAAATAAAAAAAAAGTATATAAGTAGTATATCAGTCATGTGGTACCCATAACACAAGCTCTGCTTTCTTTGGGGCCAGATGGTGCTGTGTGAAATGTCCGGGATTATTTATTTATTTATTTGATTCTCGAAGTTGTGATTGTGTAGCAACCAACGTGGTTGCGGCCTGATCAGCTGATCTAATAGTTAATTTATCTAACTAATATTATATGTGTGAAAGTAGCTCTGTCTGTCTGTCTGTTACGTTTTCATGCCTAAGCCTCTGAACCGATTTTAATGAATTTTGGTATAAAGATATATAAAACTTTGGAGAAGGACATAAGCTACTTTTTATGTAGGTACCACGCGTGCAGCCACCGGCAACAGCTAGTAATTTATATAAATATTTTAGTAATTTATAAACATTTTTCTCGTGGCCGGAATCAAACCCGCAACTGCAACTTTTGCTTCTCAGTCGAACTTTGGCCCACTGCGCCATAGAGGTCGTCAATACTTTATAAATACTTAATAAATAACTACTAAAACAATAACGAATTCTAATCGCGCAAATTTAAAAAATACTGCCAGAATATCAGTAACATCTGTAGCTGACTGTATCTATAGTTATCTAATATTTAACGTCGTGTAATAAATAAGAACGTTTATCGAGATTTATGTAATAGTAATGACTATTTAGTATGCAAGAAACTGGGCGACATAAGGAAAGGGCCGGCGGCCACATGGTATGTAACGAGATATTTCCTATTACTGTAAATTTACCTAATTGAATTTTTCCTCTCAGTTTGTACAGCTTCTTTCCAAACGTGTAGAAAGAAGATAAAGAAAAAGTAGCGTATATCCTTACCCAAGACGAAAGTCTATAATCAGTGCGTGTTGCCAGTGATGACATATGGAACTGAGACTTGGTCGCTAACTATTGGCCTCATACACAAGCTCAGAGTCGCGCAACGTACTATGGAGAGAGCTATGTTGGGTGTTTCACTACGTGATAAAATCCGCAACGAGAAAATCCGTAGAAGAACCAAAGTCACCGACATATCACTCAAAATTTGCAAGTTGAAGTGGCAATGGGCAGGCCATATAGCTCGCAGAACTGATAACCGTTGGGGAATAAAAGTTCTCGAATGGCGACCAAGGACAGGAAAACGAAGCGTAGGACGACCCCCCACCCGATGGACTGACGACATTGTAAAGATCGCAGGAAGTCGGTGGATGGAGAGGGCTCAAAATCGTTCTTCCTGGAAATCTATTGGGGAGGCCTATGTTCAGCAGTGGACTTTATAAAGGCTGTTATGATGATGATGATGATCCTTCCCCAAAACATAATTTTATATCCACACAATATTACAATATTAATTGTTTTAGACTAGTGGCTCTGTGAGCGATAGACCTCGCGAATATTTTTAAAATATAACTTTTTTTATGTTTTCAACCCCCATATCTCAACCCTTCCAAAAACTGAATCGATAAAAAATTATATATAGCTATAGAACCTGCTCACAACATTTCACGAGAATCGGTTGAGAAATGCGACCTGTAGAGTAGAACAGGCCGACGCGACGTACCGGAAGCATTTTCGCCTAGGCTGAAACGGAGACACTCGCTCGCGCGTTCAATTATAATACAAATGACTAAGTATATTACTGATAAGAATACATCGCCTCATGTTGCTCTGCCCTCAGACAGTTAACCGACACATTTGAAATGTATAAACTCTCTTGTATTAGTTCTTCGTAGTTATGGTATTTAAAATAAGAAGGATCATGCAAAAAAGCGCTAGGACCAGGACAGGTTTCTTGCCAGTTCTTCTCAGGTAGGAGGAATTGTCACCTAAATTCACCTAGTATGTAATATGTTTAAAAGTGATCCTTGTGATTGTATTGAATAAAATATCTTTTGACTTTGACTTATTAAGATCCGTTTAGTCGTTTAGCCAAGACAACAAAACAAAAAATCAGACAAACGTAAAACAAGTGGAATAATATGTAATAGTATGGATACAGAAACATACGTCTGTAACTTTTACTGCCTATTTAGGGCCTAGCGCACTGCGGATTATAACGTAGCGAATGTTTTAGCAATTGTCTGTGGAAAACGGAATCAGACGTAGACGCACGCACTAGCAGAAATTCACGTTGGAAATTACTTGGACATATCATACATCAGCACAGAGCGGTTAAAACCGCGCGGATTAATTTGCTGGATGCTAAGTTCTAAGATCTTAGATTCAGAAATAAAACTAAGAGTGAGCATGTTTTAGTCCTTGGATATTAACTTATAAATCTGTTCATCCGTTTCATGATACCTGATTAGTTATGTTGTTAAGTGATATGCTGATATTTCGTATTACTTTATTAATTATTAACTTATGTCAGTTTATTTTGTTTTAAATTTAATAAATAAAATAAATATGCTAAAGTTTCAAGTCTCTATGACCATGCGTTCAGGCTGTGTTTATAAATTAATCAGCCAGCCAGGGCCAAGATTCTTATAAATTTTCTTCCTTGTTTCTCACTGGTACAGATCTCTATCTTTTCCAAACAAAAATCTAGATCTGTGGAATCTCATAACATTACTAACGTGCACATCTCTCTGAGCTTATCCTTTTTACTAAGTTTTTTTTTTATTTGAAAATAAACTTGGCCGTTATTAACCTTATTTAGACTTTGTACAGCAACATACCACCGCGCGTCCTGGTCCGGCTCCCAAACAACTGCATTCCCGAAGCTCATCTGCGTGAATCTTCCCATATTTTATGTTCTTGTCCATAATTGCTAGCCTTCCGATATCTAATTACCTACTTATGTATCTGGCTCTACCAACAATGTAGGTACTGTATACCATGTATACCACCGTATTTATTGAACAGATAAGCCAACATCTAGTACTATCCTGCCAATCTATTCATATAAATTAGACTTAAAAGAAATTCAGCAAATGTTTCGCCTCCACAAGACATCCTCGGGTATAACTGACTCGCTCCGCACTGTACCGAAGGTACACCAACACCACAAACAGCATCCCTCGTAACGAGCATCTCTGCAGACTTGTTTCGTCGTCGAGCAACAAGTTAATTCAACAAGAAATTAATTAGTTAATTAAATATTATAATAGCGCCGGACATTTCACCCAGTATCATCTAACCGCCCCGCAGGACAAATGTTTTTGTCTCGGGTGTTTCTATGTATATGTATTTACAGAAAAAAGTATGTAAATAGTAATATCAGTCATGTGGTACCCATAATATACGCTTTGCTTACTTTAGGGCATGTGTCATAGTAATGTAAATTTTACCAGTGTCAAGTGTTTATATTGTTTATAGTATGTCACAAAATTGTCGTTCGTAATTTGTTATCACTACATAGTATAAACAAAGTCGCTTCCCTCTGTCTGTCTGTCCCTATGTATGCTTAGATCTTTAAAACTAAATTACAAAGTTTCACCAAGGTTTTTCTAAATATACAAAGTGATTCAAGAGGAAGGTTTATATGTATAATACATACATAATATAGTAGAGAAACACTGTTAATTTTAGAGGTATCGAATCACATTAGACATTCTATAGTATATTTTAGTATCAGCAATGCACCCGTGCGAAGCCGGGTCGGTTTGCTAGTGTTATATAAAATGGTGCCTTTCATATAAAATAACTACGGATTAATTTTGCTTGAATCACAAAGAAATACAAAACTTTTATTCCATATATTCACACCCGAGTCACTAACTCTAGCTCTATTTAAATAAAAACGCCAAAAATACTAATAAAACCAGAAACAACTTGAGAAAAATAATTAATAGAAAAGAGCTATATTTGCTATATACTCGTATATTACAAAACGCTATATAACGGATCACACCCCGAAGACAAAAGAAGTCAAAAGTCACGCGTCACCCGGAGGCGTAAGCTTGTATGGCGTCAACCGATTATAACTCACCACTTGAGATATGTTATAACACACACCGCAAAAACAACCCTAATACTAACAAAAGAAGAGTTTTACAAATGTATAGGTATTATTGGTTTTGGATTGTACAAAGGATTTATTTGCGAAAATTGCGAGCAGAGTCATAAAGCAAATGGTGTGTAGGAAGGTATGGAAATAAATTATTAATTTTCAGGTTCATACAAAGTTAAATTGGAAAGTTTTGTTCGTAGATAAGTACATAACTGTATTAAATTATCCTTTGTTCTCTTTAACTACCTTATTTTAAGCAGGTAAGTCTATAAAACTAGGCCATTCGGTTTCCAATGACAATGGCGACGATTTTAAAATAATGTCTTAGCTATATAAGTAAATAATGCCGGACATTTCACACAGCATCATCTGGGCTCAAAGTGAGCAAAGCTTGTGTTATGGGTACCACATGACTGAGAAAGAAAGAAAGTTCATGTGTACAAAACATTCTATATCTGGTAAAAACATTGCGTAACCCAAGAGCTGGCTGCTATCTGGCCAAGCGTATTAGCATTGCGTTCAATATGGTAATGCCGCCAGTGTCTTAGGAACTCTGCTCTCTAGGATGGATCGGTTGAGCTATCTATAGATCGATTTGAGTAGTCCTTGGGTAGTACAACTGTTTGCCTGTATTTTATATTAACATACATTAGTCTGTACATTTCTTTAAATAAACCTTTTTTCCCCATAAAATATGATGATTTTACGGAAACATCGTAATACCTAAATGTGAATTAGATTAGAACATAACTAAATACATAATGTAGAACATAATATGGTACATAAAAAAAAAAACATTCACTGTAAAATCATCTTCAACAGATGAACTAAGGCCAATGATGATGATATAAATGACTATATTATTGATAAGAATGCATGGCCTCATGTCGCTCTGCTGTCGGACACTTGAAATTTATAAACTCTTTTGTATTAGTATTTCGTAGTTAAGGTATTTATAAGATAGATCATGTAAAAAAGCGCTAGGACCAAGACGAGTTTCTTGCCAGTTCTTCTCGGGCTTGGATTAGGATGAATTCGCACCTAAATTCACCTAGTATGTAAGACGTTTTAAAGTAATCCTTGTGATTGTACTGAATAAGGTATCTTTTGACTTTGACTTTGATGAGGTATATATATTTATTGTAACAAACTTATACGAGTACTTACTTAATTGTTTCGATGTCAATAAATAACAGAACCGGTGACGTAATTATTAAAACCACAATCCATGACTACATTTTAGCTACTAGACTCCGTAGTCTATGGTCACAGATAGAGAAAATAACAAAGTTTTGACATTAATTGATGAGATTTGCTTTTTCGATTACGGGTCAAAAGTTCAGTCGTAATCGATGTTTTAATCAATCCATACGTATGCGGTGTTAAATCTGTTCACACAGCCAACAGTATCGAATAGCACTTTCAAATTCAAAGCGGTGACACCTGTCAGTCGGTAAACTTTTTGGTGTCACTTTACATAAACCTCATAAATGAAAAAAACAGTGCTCTGGGCTAGTTGAAATAATGGTATTACCAAGAAATATCCTCACACATAAATAATTGCAATATCGAAATTTTCGAGACATTACTTTCAGTCTCTATTCTCTCTATATAATTTATTGTACTACTTATTGTTTGTCCTTTTCTGTATATCCTGTGTTTTGGCCACCAGTAGATTGTATCTTCTTAATCAATGTTTGGCTATATACATATTTGTATATGTAAATTGATAAATAATAAATAAATCATTTTGGATAATTCACTCGGCATCAACTGGCCTAAAAATAAGCAGAGCTTGAGTTATGTGAACCACAAATACTTGCAGTTCATACAAACATTTGTCGCGCAGCGGTAATTGAACCTTTTGAAGCCGGCCATTGACCAACAGCGCCACAGAGGTCGTCAATATAAATAGTAATATAACGCTAGTAAAATATCCGAGTATTTATCCGGCTTCCTTTATTTCAATCAACTGTTGGTAGGTGAATGGAGAAAGTTTTGTTTTATAGGTCAGCTTCATGGGATAGAACGGTCTTGATTTAGCGTGTTGAAAGAGTTTTAATTTTAGAATAATCGTTTTCGATGTAATCGTGATATAATACTGGCCAGATGTAGAGAAACATGTACAGTGGGCGGCAAAAGTGAATTAACATTCAGGTTTTTCTATATCAAACGACCACTACCACCGCGTCTGGTAGATACGTTGCATGACCCAAGAGCTGGCTCCTATCTGGCTCGGCGTATTAGCTTTGCCATTCAACGTGTAATGCCGCCAGTATCTTGGGAACGCTGCCCTCTGGCAGTGATCTGGATCAGTTGAGCTATCTATAGATTGTTTTACATGGTCCTTAGATAGCTCAACTGTTTCACGAGTATTTTATATTATTTTGTACATTTTTGTAATTATTTCTGTAAATAAGCTGTTATTTATCAATTGAACTTATATTATAAAGATTTTAATTGACCTATAGAATGCTACAATATCAGCGAATCGGACTAAGACTTGGGTTAGGAGGATTTGGCAAAAAAGTCAGATTTATCGATTTGCAAATTTAAAAACGTAATATAACATTGTCTCTTAAAGCATATGATAAAATAACAGATTATTTAGATGACAAAAAAGCTTGGGATCAAGACGAGTTTCTTGCCCGATTCATCTTGAGCTAGGGTTAGGAGGACCCAACACCTAGATTTACTAGCATGTAAGAAGAAGATTCAAAGTGGTCCTTGTGATTGCATTGCATTGCATTAAAATATTTGACTTTGAATTTGAGTTTGAACATATATTAATTTTATGTTTTACTCACGTATTATTTAGTCGATGGAGGCACCTACACTGTTTCGATTCATCTAGAGAATCTTCATCAGGGTGAGTTTGATCCACGCTCCGCTCGTTGCCTCTCGCGTTGACTGTTCGCACTCATTCGTTCATTCGTGCGTTTAAGTGCGTAAGTGGCCTAAAAAAACTGTTTTTTTTTTACTCTAAGCCTAAAAAACAAAGGTATAACATACAAAAATAGTTTAGAAAGTCTGTTGTTTATTGTCTGTTTTGTTTCGTAGTATTTGCTTAGTAACTTAACTGGTACTTAGCAAGTAGCGCATCAAATGGAGCATGCTAATCATAAATTGTGTGGTGTAGGGTAAGCTTACGCGTGCCTGGCCTGTATCCGCACAGGCGCCTATTCATTGAGACTTCACTGTATTGATCATTGACCATGACAATACGCGATATTGATCATTGACACAGTAAATTGACCATACAACCCGCGTCCCACATGTTAGCACGATAAGACCTGAGACCTAGACTAGAAGTATTTTGGTGCATATATAAAATTTAAAAATTTTGCAGAATTAAGAGCAAGTAAAGGGTGGTTTTACAAAAATAATTACAGAAATGTACAGAATAATACACAATAATATAAAATACATGTGAAACAGTTGAGCTATCTAAGGACCGTTGAAAACGATTAACGGATAGCTCAACAGATCCAGATAACTGCCAGAGGGCAGCGTTCCCAAGACACTGGCGGCATTGCCACGTTGAATGGCAATAGTAGAGGGCGTGCGATAAATAAGGAATAGGTGCATTAATTTGTAGGTCGGCTAATAGGTAACGAGAAATTCGTTCCAGCGCTCGACGAAATAACTAAATAGTGACTGCTATACATAAAATAATCATTATAATGCCGGAAATTTCACACAACATCATCTGACCCCAAAGTAAGCAGCAGTAAGCAAAGTAACACAGCAAGAGCTTGTGTTATAGGAACCACGTGACTGATATACTACTTATATACCTATTTGTTTTGTTGTTAATACATGGAAACACCCAGACCACAAACGAATACTTGCAGGTTATAAGAACATGTCACCACAGAGTGGCAGTGGCACCACAGAGGTCGTCAAATTAACAAACCCTCCAATTCAGAAACGTCTAAAAATTCTGAGCAAATTTATATAGCAATACCGATAAAAAAATTCACGATCATAATTTTTTTTTCTAGTTTATAAATGAAGAATTTATTGAATGTGCATCTTAGATTTGGCGTCTTGGATTACAGATTAACAGATTTGTAAAGTCACAGTACAGTACAAGTCTGGAAAAATAAGCAGAAGGAGAAAACCCAAGCGAAAATTAAGGAAGGAAGTAATGTATAAAAACCGCAAACGTCAAACACATTAGTAGAAGAAATCGGAGTAGGTTTATGTCAATATTCGCAGATTAAATAAAAATAATGATTAGGTTATGTAAAATCAATATACAGTGGTGGTCAACTAATTAAGAACGCTGATATAAAGGGAAGATTTTTTCAAACTAAGACGCAAAACTAATTGCATGCAATTTTATTTATTTCTCTCGGTATCGTAAAACTTTTCCATAATACCACTATATTCATTGATACACATGATTAGCTAAAAATAAATAGACAAACTTTTTACACTACATCTAAACATAGTATTCCTATTTACTGGCTGGTCACGTAATTAAGGACGCTAAATAGTTTATATACCTTTATTCAAATTTAAATAGAGAACACTCAGCCGATTTGTTACTGTTTGTATAATGTTAGTTGCGCCATTTAGTGCTGTAAAAGATTAAAAGTGATTGCTTCTTATGAAAAACAATGGGAAAAAATAAAAGCTGTGATAAATCTACAAGGAAAGTAATAATAAAACTTCGCCGGAAGAATTGGTCTTATAAAAAGATAGCCGACCATCTGCAATGTTCAAAAACGATGGTTTTTCACGCTTTAAAGCATTTTGCTACGTATCAAACTACTTCGAATGTTCCACGTGTACCTAAACAGAGAAAAACAAATCCTCGAGATGACCGAAACATCGTTTGTATGGCAAAACAAAATCCTTTTAAAGGGTCCAATGAGCTGAGAAAAGAATAATTTGGTGAAAACAACCCTTCAGCAATCTCAGCACGCACTATTCGAAGACGTTTGGTAGAAGAAAAATTGCATCCCATGTTGAAACTTTGCCACAGACAAGCCCGGCTTGCATTTGCGAGAAAGTATGAAAACTGGACTATGCGACAGTGGAAAAATGTACTTTTTTCTGATGAAACGGAAATAAACAGAGTATGTTCTGATGGAAAACGATATGTCCGACGTCCCCATACAGCATTCGACCTTAAGTACACAAAATTTACATTAAAGCACGGTGGTGGAAAGTGAAAATTTAGGGGTGCTTTTCTGGATATGGTGTTGGATCTGTAATATTGATAGAAGGTAACGTGGACATGGATAACATGAAGTTCCAATACAAGAATATATTGGAAGAAACAATGTTACCTTATGCTGAAGACGTTCTACCGGTTATTTGGACAATACAGCATGTCAATGATTCAAGCACATGTCAATGATTCAAAGCACACTGCACGCACCGTAAAAGAACTTCTAACAGCGCAATTAGTTTCTGTCTTAGACTGGCCAGCTAGCCCAGATCTAAACCCAATAGAAAATCTGTTGTTCGAAGTAAAGAAAAAGGTTTCAAATACACAGTGTGGGAATTTAAGAATGCTGTACGACGTTTTTTTAGGTGAATGGAACTCTATTTCTCTTGCGAAATGTCAAAAATTTATAGAGTCAATGCCTCGCCGGTGTAAAGCAGTAATTAAAAGTCGTGGATATGCTATTAACTATTAATTTTAGTTAAAAATGTATTAAATAGATTTTTTAATTTTCTGCGCTACATATTATGTGATTTTTTAAATGTAAGTGTCATACAAAACCATTCCCGAGCAGTTTAATAAATCGTTCTTAATTATTTGTCCAGCTTCAATACTATTTGAATGTGTTACTTTGGTAAAATAAATAAAATGTGAAATGAAATGAAATTATGAAATGAATTGAAATTAATTTATTTGCTCGAAGTATGGTAAAAGGTTCTTACATAATAATTGTCTCACACTCTTCTTCGTTGACCGAATCAACATGGCAACCATGAGATAATTAATTACAATTACAAGTTCGTACGAAAAAGGTGGTCAAAGCAGAAAGGGAAAGAATTCGAAGAAATCCTATCCGAAAGCAAAAGCTTTTTATCTCGGGAGATGAAGATAGCACCTAGAACCATGTCGCGTATTTTAAAATATGACTTGGGACTTGCAGCCTATAAGAGACGTACTGGTCATTTCTTAACTGATAATTTTAAAAAGAATAGGGTGGTAAAATCGAAACAACTACTGAAGCGGTACGCAAAGGGAGGTCACAGAAAAAAAATATTTACCGATGAGAATTTTTTTACAATTGACAATCATTTTAACAAACAAAATGACCGTATTTATGCTCAAAGCTCTAAGGAAGCTTCCCAATTAGTCGACAGAGTGCAACGTGGGCACTATCCGACTTCAGTGATGGTTTGGTAGGGTATTAGCTATGAAGGAGTGACTGAGCCATACTTTTGTGAAAAAGGTATCAAAACATCGGCACAAGTATATCAAGATACCATTTTTGAGAAGGTAGTGAAGCCCCTTAACAACACCATGTTTAATAACCAAGAATGGTCCTTCCTGCAAAACTCGGCGCCGGGTCATAAAGCTCGGTCTACGCAGTCTTGGTTGGAAACGAACGTTTCGGACTTCATCAGAGCTGAAGACTGGCCGTCGTCTATTCCTGATCTTAATCCGCTGGATTATGATTTATGGTCAGTTTTAGAGAGTACGGCTTGCTCTAAACGCCATGATAATTTGGAGTCCCTAAAACAATCCGTACGATTGGCAGTGAAGAATTTTCCCATGGAAAGAGTGCGTGCTTCTATTGATAGCTGGCCTCAACGTTTAAAGGACTGCATTGCAGCCAATGGAGACCACTTCGAATAAGCTTTTTATATTTTAAATTGTTTTATATTTACGTATTAAACTAACACACTGTAAAAGTAATAAATGTTATTTGCAATAGAATTTTTTTTTCTTTTTATTTCAGTATTTATGGCAAGACTAGGTATATAAAAAACAACATTACTTAACATTCGACAAACCTACATCTTCTACACCTGCATACGCAAACTATTACATAACGATATACACACACAAATCTATTTCAAGAAAAAACATGAATATACTAAATATAAACTAAGCAGTGCGAATAATATAAAACTACTCTACTCCACGCACAAACCTTGCTAAAAATGTTTGTTACACGAGGGAGCTCACTTTTATAATGATTTACCAGAAGAAATTAAGCAGTCTAAAACATTATCAACATTTAAAAGGCTGATAAAAAGTCATATTGCAAATAAATACTTCTAAAATTGTTTGAATTTAAAATTTTGATTTCAATGTTCAATGCCACATCCAGTCAGGGAGTACTCCGCAAAGTAAAGTGATTTGTTTTTAGAATACCCACATTTAGTTGCATATTATTGTACCTACTCTAATTCTTAGTAATAAGTAAGTACTTGTATTTTACATCTACAACGTAACCTTAATGTACAAAAGCTATGTATTGTTTGAATATCTCATTAAGTGAATTGTAAATTCTTTTGAGATAATAAAATTTCTTTAAACCGATAAGGTTTCCGTTTTTTCTTTTCGAGGTACGGAACCCTAAGATATGTGATATAACTAAAATTTTAAGGTTTTTGGAATTTTTCCTTTATATGTGCTGTAAAACATTGCTTCATGTCAAATTTCAAGATTCTAGGTTGACTGGTTTTGATTCCCATGCGAGTAGTTGCGAGTTTGAAAATATGTGAATGAAATTGCTGTTTCTTTTGATTGCGTTGACATAGAAGTTGTATTTTGTTACAGCTTAAAGGTATTATAGACCTGAGTATTTGATAAGAATTTCAATTTAATACCTCTACGCGTTCATGAGGAAAGGGGTAATAGGTTTAAAATTATTAAAAATAGTTTTATTATATGATGTAACTAAAAAATTACGGATTTCGCAATTTTCCCTATATTTGTGCTATAAGACGTTGCTTCGTACCAAATTTCAAGATCCTGAGTTCATGGGAAGTACCTACTCTGTAGGTTTTGATTCCTTTGCGAGTGCCGAAAATTTTAGGAAATTTGGGGCATAAACGGCTGTATCTTTTGATTGCGTTGAAAGTTGAAGTTTGATTTTTTCACAGCTTTAAGGGACAGTAGACCTGAGTATTCGATATAAATTTCAGCTTGATACTTCCACGCGTTCCTGAGAAAAAGCTCTTGACAGACAGACGGACGGACGGACAGACGGACGGACGGACAACAAATACCTCAACAACCTCGAAAGGAAAAAACGGAACCCTTATACCCTATAAGGGTTCCGTTTTTTCCTTTCGAGGTACGGAATCCTAAAGACGACAAGCGAGCCTACAGTAGTCGCATATGATGTGTAACATCTTATATCTCACCTTGGTAATAAGCAACATTATATCCTGAATTAGTTTATATAACAGTTCACTTTATACACAACACTGTAGGTTAAGCGCACAGCTGATGCGTTCTCCTTCTCTATTGTGTATTCCCTTTTTCGTCACACACACGCACACACTGTTGGCTGACAGCACCAACCTCTCGGATAATTGGTTGGTACGATCTGACAGCCAACTCTACCACCGTGCGCGCTTCTCCGACTTCCTGTTACACACTTCCGTCCTTTCACGAAATCTCTCCCATAGATTGCAGGAAAGCGGAAGGAAATTTTTATTTTAAAAAGTCAGCCGTTTTTGCAAAACTAACGCACGGCAATAGATTTTTATATATAAGAAGATTAACTGCGTTAAATTGCGCTAAATTCATATTTGTGATCCTCCATTAATAACCCTGCCCTACTAACTCCATCAGTCATAATCACACATACACAAACACACACGCACACACACACACACATAAACACACACACACTTACAAACATCCCCCAAACGACGCGCAGTACTGTCTTTATAATAGTTATAATATTTGCTTTGTTTAAAAATATTTTTAAGTTAACTGAAGTTTAAGTTGATTGTTGATACTCGTACTTAGTAAGTTTTTTCTCTCAGAAACAAGTAACGTCAAGGAGGTGGCGTTTAGACTGCTCCACAGTTTTTAAAACCTTTGCCAATCTCATCTTTATTTTTAACCGACTTCAAAAAAGAGGAGGTTCTCAATTCGTCGGAATCTTTTGGAACCGAATAGAATTATTTTTTTTGGATTCAAAGGGTATACTTCCCATTTAAATTTTATCGAAATCGGTCGATCGGTTTTTAAAATATCAACAAAAATCTAAAAATTGTATCAAATAAAAAATAAATCAAATCAAATAATAATTTATTGAACTTAAATAATAAATAGCAAGTTACAAGATAACTTATAATGCTAATAATACAATATTGGTGCGCTAGGAGCCGGACTAGATGTTTATTTGACGTTAAAATATTTGTGCATGGGATAAATAAAAATGTTTGTATACAAGTAGTGTTCAGTCTTCAGATTGTGAGTGTAATTGTGGGTTCCATGTTCCACCCAGTCTCTTAAGAGTCTGGTTATCACAGCGAGAACCCACATAGCAATATGTGTGTGCACGGGGGTGAATTTGTGTGTTTGTGTTGTTATTGTTTGGTGTTTCATTATCTTAGGACCTTTAGTAGATCCTCCGTGTCGTCATATGACAGGTCTTGCAGCCATTTCGTTACCTCGTTCCTACAGTTATTTGAGTTTAATATGTGAATGTCTAAGATTTTGATAATTTTATTATAAAGATGTGTTGCCAGAAATTCGAATTGATGGTACATGAACTCGGTTTTACATAAGGTGTTCGGTATGTAATATCTTCTACGAGTGTGAGAAGGGTGTAAGGGGATTTTCTTATGAATTCTTAGTATGGCATTGAGAATGTAAAGTTGACGAACTGTATACATCGATGATATTTTTGTCGCGTGGTGCAGTGCAGAGCAGTGCGTTCAGTTAGCCTACCCATATTATATAGGTATAAATAAAATACTCACTTACATCCACTTTCCAAAAAAAAACAAAATTAAATAATTTTATGGTCTCAAATTGTATCGAATCTTGTCTTGTGTATTTTGCTCCGAATATTTTTTTTTTTTTTTTCAAATTTTAAATAAGTAGTACTTGAACCTGTACCTACATAAGATACCTGAGGACCATGACATCAGAATCGGTATCATGATCACAAAAGGTAGTTTCGAAGTTTTTTAAACACCATTGTTATCTTTCTATCGATCGAACATTATTGCTTCATCCATTGTTTTTATAATTACTTATCTACCTACATACAGCACGAGATAGGTATACCTACATACCTACATACATATAAGGAGAACAAATGCCGCTGATACCTTTGTGTAAATTCGTAAATACCACTGGAAAATCACAGGAAAGCAAAATACCAGATTTTCGTTTTCCTGTCCGATTCGAAAACTTTTATTCCCCAACAGTTATCAGTTCTGCAAACTATATGGCCTGCCCATTGCCACTTCTACTTTAAATTTTGAGTGCTATATCGGTGACTTTTGGTTCTTCTACGGACTTCCTCGTTGCGGATTTTATAACGTACTGAAACACCCAACATAGCTCTCTCCATAGCACGTTGCGCGACTCTAAGCTTGTGTATGAGGCCAATAGTCTGCGACCAAGTCTCAGTTTCATATGTCATCACGGACAACACGCACTGATATAGACTTTCATCTTGAGGCTCTGCGGTATCTGTAACGAGAAGATGTGCCGTATTTTCCCGAACGCTGCCCGTCCAAGTTGGATTCGTCAGCTGACCTCTCTGTCGAAGTTAGACTTGCCTAGTTGAATCGTCTTAATTATATTGTTCAAAACTGTAAGTACTTATAAGTAGGTAATTGTGTAATCTATGAAATGGTAATGATATGGTTGTGTTGCATTGTTCAAAACTGAAAGTACTTATAAGTAATTGTGTAATCTATGAAATCGTTTAAGTTATGATATACTTAGGTACCTCTGGTTTTTTCGCGACTGTACCCAATCTATAATTTTGGCTGTGGTATGAAACAGAAACATATTTTGGGTTGAAACCGAAAAAAAATTAATTAATTTTTGAATTGGGTAGAGACGCCGTCATTATTTCGGCGAGAAACAGAAATAAAATACATGTAGAATGAAACTATGGGTTGAGATGGAAATACGCCACATACGCCAATACTAACAAAAAAATATTAAATTATATTATTATATGTGTTTGAGATTGAGTATCCTGTATTTTTATTAGAAAATTATCTTGAGAAAACCGGCATTATTCTAGAACGTAAATTCAAAAATGTGTATATCCTTAAATACTAACATCAAAAATGTAAAAGTAACTTTATCTGTCTCTCTCTCTCTGTCTATTTGCTACGTTTTCACGCCTTAGCCGCTGAATCGATTTTGATGAATTTTGGTATGGAGATAGATGGAACCTTGGATAAGGTCATAGGCTTTTACTTTTTATGTAGGTACCACTACTATAAGGGGCGATGGGCTAGCTACCTATAACGTACGGAATACTAAATTCTATGCAAAACGAGGACTTGTAACCCCCTCAGACATCCACAAAAATTCGAAGTAACTGCAGATCTGGGGGTCTAAAAACAACGCAATAAATTGTAAATAGTAAATTGACAGCAAAGTCGATGGAGATCCTAATACGTAATGTAAAATTTCCATCTAGGGTACCATGATATTAAAATTGGTCGAGGGTAGCCGTTGTACGGTTTTTCATAGATTGCTAGTTTTTCAGTTTCCCGCTACTCCCCGCCAGGATCGCATCTTTGGAAGGTAAAATCCTTTGAAATCATCCGTTTTTTTACAAACAATAATAAAATAAATCAATCAATTAAACCGAACCTAACCAAAACAGTTAGTTACATCTCAAATAAATATATTTTTTAATATAAAAATGCGAATAATGTTTCTGATTTTATGTCTTTCAAACTCTCGATATGTCAAGTCAAATTTGCGTCTAAGGTACCGTGAGCACGAAATTAGATCAAGGTAGCCGATATCAACTAGCGCGCATATCATCGAGAGTGCCAAATGGCATGAAATCGGCTGAAAACCCAAGTTAGGATGATTGGGTTCGTAACTCAACGTAGCCACCCTGAGGGAGTGTTTACCGAGCCTGGGGGTTATGTATAGTCGTAAGCATGTTCGGTTTTTTTTAAGGTATATAAAGGTAGTAAGTACGTACATTCTGATAGGAAAGAATCTCCGTGGTTTTCCGATCGCTCATGATGGATGTACTCACACAATATAGCTGCATTCAAACGATGCAAAAATATCGCTTATCTAGAACGTGCCAGAGCCTGGTCCTGAGACGTGATTATGAATGAATGAATGAGCACTGGTAGTCTAATGGTAGTGACCCCGCCTTCCGATCATACAGTCGTGGGTTCGAATCCGGTGTTAATGAATATATCTTTTCGAATAATTTAAAGTGTGAATGTCCGGCGGCATTAATTCGACGACTTCTGTATCGCAGTGGGCTTAGGTCCGGCTGAGACGCAAAAGGTTGCGGGTTCGATTCCCGCCGTGAGACAAATGTTTGTATGATCTGCAAGTATTTTTCTCGGGTCCGGGTGTTTCTATGTATAATATGTATGTATTTACAAAAAAAAAAGTACCTATATAAGTAGTAAATCAGTCGTGTGGTACCCATAACATAAGCTCTGCTTACTTTGGGGCCAGGTGATGTGTGAAATGTCCGGGATTATTTATTTATTATTATTATTTAAAAATTAATTTATGTAATTAGTAAACAATTCGACAATAATGAGAAAAATTATGTAGGTACTACAATGGGCGGTTGTTTAGGCAAGGGAGTGATGACTAAGGAGGTAAGATTGTAAGTTCTTAGGTAAAGTCACATGTCTGTAATTTCAATAGCACTATACGAACCGGAGCAACCGCATATTAACTGATCGGTGACAGAAACAGGTTTGGTGATAGACTCCAGACAATCTTTAAGATAAGTAGGTAGGTTTGAGATAAGTTCTTTAGCATCCACGGTCTACCGGCGTAGAATGAGCCCGCCCACTTAAGCATTATTGAAAGCGCAACGAAATGCGCCGGCAACATCGCATTACGCATAGAAATCGCTGGCAATCAGTTACAGTGGAATCACTAAATACCTACGTACCAGCTTCCTAGTGCATTATGCTCGCCTGGTACCTAACACAAATGCTGACAAGGTAGAGTATGCTCCTGGTTACTGATGTAACCTGCAATGTTCGCAAATATTTCAAATTTACATCCATCGTCATCAACATCATCATAGCTGCTAGAAGTTCTAGTTCAAAAATCATAATTAAACCTCAATACATTATTAGCCATGTTAAAAAAGTCAAAGTCAAAGACAAAAGAAACTGACTAAGATACTTAATAGTTGGCTCCTATTTGGCTTAACGTATTAGCTTTGCCTGCCATTCAACGTGGCAATGCCGCCAGTATCTTGGGAACGCTGCCCTCTGGCAGTGATCTGGATCAGTTGAGCTATCTATAGAACGTTTTAAACGGTCCTTATATAGCTCAACTGTTTCACATGAATTTTATATTATTGTATATTATTCTGTACCACATTCCTACTGGTCGATATTCGACCATAATTAATTAGTTTTCCATATTTGATATATTTGACCAGTCCCTTTCCAAACTTAAAATACGCCATCAAAGATACTTTATTCAATACAATCACAAGGATCACTTTGAAACGTCTTACATACTAGGTGAATTGAGGTGACAATTCCTCCTAAGCCAAGCTCGAGAAGAACTGGCAAGAAACCCGTCCTGGTCCTAGCGCTTTTTCGCATGATCCATCTTATAATTACCTTAACTACGAAAAACTAATACAAGAGATTTTATATATTTCAAATGTGTCGGTTGACTGTCTGAAGGCAAAGCGAAAAGAGGCCATGCATGCCTATCAATAATAATATAGTCATTTATATTATAATACGCTTTCTTTAAAAGACTACCCTATATGTATGCTTTAAATTTCTTAATAGGTAGTTTAGTTGCATATTCAGGAAGCTTATTCCTGAAAAGCGAACCGTGTTCCCCATAAAAGACTTATTTACTTTTTCTAGTCGAAACCTAGGGATATATAATTCGTATCTATTCCTAGTATTGATTTTATACTAGTTACTTCGAGCAAGCATAAGTTAACCAAGAAAATCCAATATATATGCGACACGATAAACGCGAAACCGCGGTTCGGTTTCGCGTTTATCGTACAATCTCTTGAAGATTTTCCATGAGGTTTATTTCCGTTTTATAGAGCTTGTTCTACAGTGCATTATGCTCGCCTAGTATCTAACGAAGACCGCTGTCTAATAAACGACAATGTCTGTGTTAACTAAGGCGCTGCTTAGACACGGTTATGGCGTAATCTCTGCAGATGGCTAACTGTAAATCTGGCATTAGATAGGAACCTAGTTTGTTTGATGAGTTAGTTGTTTCTCTATAATAATAATTTTTTTAATGAGTAGATGTTACTTCTATGCCCCTATTTTTCAAAACAAAGCTCTAGCTCGATCGATAACTAGTTAACATAGACGGCCATACTTAGAAACGTCTCTCTTTTTCAAAAGTTAATTACTGCTTAAAATATGCCATCCCTTTTTCCAAGTAACAAAATTAAAAAGTGACAGTACGAATCTTATCCTTTTATGGGCGATAAGGCCGCCCATTGTATAATTTTATTTATATTATTGCTTGTTTTCTCGACGACGTCTCGAAGACTCGAAAAAGAAAACTATCTAAGTTTGAGTTTTGTTTTGCAATACAGGCCTTAAACGTTACCTAGGTAGGTACACTTATGCCTAAAATATATTTCTCATATTATTACTAAGTAACACGTTCACTTTCAAATGACTTCAAAGGAGTCACATTTGTGCCAAATGCATACGTCCATGACTCTGGCTGGAGTCATACTGCATGGGTAGACTTGATGTTGTTTATTTCACTGGACGTATGAATAAGAGTAAAAACAGTATCATGGACGTATGATTAAATATCAAGACTACATAAAATTCAAATGAGCCTACGTAAAATATTTCCAGCTTGCCATATACATGAGAAGTTAAATAATAGGTTGGGGAAAAAGTTTCTTCGCATTTTTTAAGAAAATTCAAAACATTTTTTAATATAGTTTATTTACATTTAACTAAAGTATGTAGGTACCATTTTGTTCGATAACTTTTTGCCATCTTGTAGGTAGGGACATGATCCCATTGCTATAGAAATTTTGGGACTTCTGATCAAAATACCGCGACAAGTGGTTTAGGCAGTCCTCTTGTGATGTTAACCTGACACTGCCTAAATAATTCTGAAGAGACCGAAACAGGTGGAAATCTGAAGGTGCAAGGTCAGGACTATACGGCGGATGCATTAACACCTCCCAGCCAAACTCTATTAATTTTTGCTGAGTAGCTAAAGATGTGTGAGGTCTAGCGTTATCATGATGAAAAACCACACCCCTTCTGTTGATTAATTCCGGCCGCTTTCTCTCAACTTCTTGCATTAATCAGTGGTCCTGCCTGGTGGTAACAGCTCATAATGAATAATGCCCTTCCAATCCCACCACACACACAGCATCACCTTGTTGCGAGTTAACCCGGGTTTCGCCATAGTCCGTGGCCTTTGACCACGACCTTTTTGGCACGTTCTTGTCGTACGTGATCCACTTTTCATCAATTTCATTTCATCATTAAGTTTCCAAATTCAAATTAGGAAAATGTGTGATTTTTATTAGTATTGTCAAGATGAGTGAATGTAATGAAGAAATTCTCTACATTTTAAAATTTTACTACAAAAAAGGTAAAAATGCAACGCAAGCCTCGAAAAAAATTTGCGATGTTTATGGACCTAGTGCAGTGTCTGTGAGAGTAGCACAAATTTGGTTTAAGCGTTTTCAATCCGGAAATTTTGATGTCAAAGATGCACGTCGCTCTGGTCGCCCTATTACGGATAAAATGGATGCCATTTTTGAAAAAGTGGAGCAAGATCGGTGTTAACTGTGCCGACAGTGATAATAGTATAACATAATAAGGTTTAAAAATAGTTGTAATTGTATAGACTCATAGCTTGCGTAATAATCGAATAAAGAGACAAAGAAAGAAAATACGTCTCTCTCCCCCTGGCTCTAATGTATTGAAAACGCGCTGCCTGCCTATAGTGCGTATGGAGGGACTCAAAATGATATAAGTATTGTGTGAAATTTGCGTAATTTATGTTCAGTTCAGTTTATATTCAGCTCTTTTAAAAATAAGTAAATAAAACAAGTCTAGTAGTCTGCCAGCATTGTTTCAATCAGCCGAACCAGCCCTCCAGCCGCAACAATTTTTCCTTCGAGCCGGATTGGAGAAGCCAGAAGCCAGAAAACTCAAGCAATGCCGATCGTCCGCTCCAGCTCACCGCCACCCAGGAGAGAGGACTCTACGGAGACTACCGAAACTGATTGGTCCATCAACACATCACCACGCCACCACCTGCCACCACGACGGAGACCGAAAATACCACAGCCTCCGCAAGCACGTCGACCAAGCGCAGCGTCGCCCGAGAGCCGAACGCCCCGACGCATGGGAGGAGTACGAGATCGAAGACGACCGCCGCTGCTGTCGTCTCCGTCGCCACCGCCGGCGACCCCTCTACCCCTCCCTCGGTATCCGCGACCGGCCCGCGTGCCGTATACGAACTACAGAAAATCAAGGAACTAACCAAGATCGGAGACAACCCACGCGACACATGCGTCTTCGCAAGTCGGATAAACAACGCCGTAACTACGATCGCCGCCTTGAATAAGCCGCACTACTTACACTCACCAGAAACGAGTAAGTGCATTGTCGAGAAGCTCCCGCCTGTATTACGACACCGGTGGTTCCACTATAGCGCTCTGGTTGGTGAAAATGAACCTGAACTGATGAAACTAAGAACATTCCTGGACACTGAAGCAGAAGTATGTAGTGCGTACGTGCCCCCCGAGACAACGAACAAGAAAGAAAGAGAAAGAAGATACCCGGTGCACGCAACGCAAGAGGCGGACGAACGCGAACATGAAACTGTCGCCGCCGTGAAAGAACACTACAAAAGGTTCTGTTTTCAATGCCAGGGTGAACATTGGCTGACCGAATGTCCAGCCTTCAAGGAAGCTTCGACGGACGACAGATGGGAAGTAGCAAAGAAACATAAACTTTGCTTTCGCTGTCTTCGTCGAAGACACATGAGATCTTCGTGCAGGGGACAGCCTTGCCGCAAGTGTAAAAGGCCACACCACGCCATTCTGCACTCGGAGCCCGCACCTCGCACCCCTGCACAACCCTCACAGCCAGATGAGGACGCACGAACGCCAGAAGATGATGATAAAAGAAGAATTGTGAAATCCGTATACGCGACGGCAGACGGAACCAAGACCTACCTAAAAATGATTCCGGCAGATGTCTACGGCCCCGAAGGGTCAGCCCGCGTCCGGGCACTGTTTGACGAGGGTTCAACAGTGTCCTGGACGCAGTCGTAGCCGCTCGCATTGGAGCCACCGGCGAGAACGATCCTCTTACACTTGAGACCGTCGGTGGAAAAATAGTGGAAAATCGAAACTCTCAACGCATGAACCTGAGCATTAAAGGGGCGCACCGGAGGGACAAAAGGACCCTCAGAGGAGTACGCACTGGGGAAGAACTGATGCTATCGCCGCAGTACGTAAGCAAAAAATTACTAGAAAATTGCAGCCACCAGAAGGGAATGATCGATAAACTGATTTACGAGACAGAAAAACCAGCACTGCTGATCGGCCAGGATAATTGGGACCTCATCGTGTCCCGCAAAATCCTGAAGGGAAAGCAAAACCAACCGGCTGCTTCACTTACCAGCCTGGGTTGGGTGCTACATGGGTGTACCGGAGCTGCCGCCTCGCCAGTCTGCTACGTCAACCACTGCCGCAGCATAGACAAAGATGAAGAAATATGTGAAATGATCAAGCAGCACTTCGACTTGGAATCACTCGGAATAAAACAACATCGCCCCAGCAACGACGCCGACCAGCGAGCGCTCACTGTCTTGGAGAAAATCACGAAGCAACTCCCAGACGGGAGGTACGAGTCAGGCTTGCTGTGGAAGAAGGAACACGAACAGTTACCGAATAACTATGCCCAAGGATTCAACCGGCTTATGGGCATAGAGAGAAAATTAGACAAAAATGCAAGCCTGAAAGAAGAATACAGAAAACAGTTAAAGAATCTGATGGACATCTGATGGACAGCTACGCAGAGGAAGCCCCGGCCAACTCTACGCCGGGGCGAACTTTCTACTTGCCTCACTTCGCCGTGATCCACCCACAGAAGAAGAAAACAAGAATCGTGTTCGACGCCGCCGCGAGATACGAAGGACGAAGCCTCAACGACGCGCTACTACCGGGCCCAGATCTACTTCAATCTCTGTTTGGAGTGCTCCTACGATTTCGAGAGGGCCCCGTAGCGATCGTAGCCGACATCAAAGAAACGTTCCTCCGTATACGAATGAGAGAAGAGGACAGAGATAGCCTGCGTTTCCTGTGGCGCGACGACGAAAGGAAGACACGGCCGAAAGAATTCAGAATGACATCGGTTATTTTCGGCGCCGCATCATCGCCCGCCACAGCGATCTACGTCAAGAATGGAAACGCGCAGCGCTACGAAAAGGAACATCCCGAGGCAGTCAAGGCAATCATCCGTCATCACTATATGGACGATTACCTACAAAGTTTCGCGACGGCCGACGAAGCAAAAAGCACGGCTGAACAGGTCGACAAGATCCACAGAGAAGCCGGTTTCAAACTCCGTCAGTGGGCAAGTAATAGAGAGGAAACCATAGCCAACCTAAGATGAGAGAACGCTCCAGATGAAAAGAAACTGGGCGAAGAGAAAACCCTCGGCATGCGGTGGCGCGTAAAAGAAGACGAGCTAGCATTCAACATCGGTCTGAGAAACACACCGCCCGAGGTTTACGAACGAAAAAGAGCGCCGACGAAAAGAGAAGTGACGAGTGCCGTTATGTCAACATTCGATCCGATGGGCCTCGTCACTCCAGCCCTCATCCAAGGAAAGAAATTGATCCAAGATTTGTGGAGAACGGGCGTAAAGTGGGACGAGGCCATCAGTAACGAGCAGAGAGAAGCCTGGGACCGCTACATCGACGACATCGCGACGCTGCGCGACTTGAGAATCCCACGATGCCTAGCCCCGGCTACTAGAAGAGGCGAGATACATACTTTCGTCGATGCCAGCGAAAGTACCTACGCCGCCGCCATCTACTGGCGAACTACGGCCGCCGACGGAAACGTTAGTATCTCGCTGATGGCAGGCAAAGCCCGCGTAGCGCCCACCAAAATGACGTCCATTCCACGCCTCGAGCTACAGGCAGCTCTGCTAGGAGCGAAGCTCGCCGCCACCATCTCCGAGGAGTCTGACCTGGAGGTCACATCTTGCACCTTCTGGTCGGACTCTACCACCGTGCTGCAGTGGATGAAAGCCGACCCACGACGCTTTAAAAGCTTCGTCACTCACCGGCTGGCCGAAATAGAGGAGATAGCGGCGCCGTGCGATTGGAGATGGGTACCTACGAAGGAGAACCCAGCCGACGATGCCACCAGGAACCTGCCGCGGGACTTCGAGGCACGAGCGAGGTGGTTCGTTGGGCCCGCATTCCTGTATCGACCGCCGTCCGAATGGCCGACAAAAGTCATAGGAAAACAAGAATCCGATATTGAAGAAAGAAAAGTTACGTGCGCCGTAGTCACAGAAAAACGATGCGATAAGACGCCCGATCCCAGTCGCTTCAGTACTTGGACGAAGCTCCTGAGGACTACGGCGAGAGTGTTTATGTTCGCCGACCGATGTCGTCTAGAGAAAAGTAAAGAAACCAATGAAAAATCGTCGAATAAGTACCCGCCCATAGAAAGGGAATATCTACTCAAAGCTGAGAGAGCTCTACTACGGCAAAGCCAGCGGGATAGTTTTGGAAACGAGATAGAAAGACTCAAGAAAGGGATGGCAATAGAAGGCCCAAGTAAAATAAAGAAGATCGACGTGGCCCTAGACGAAGAGAACGTACTCCGCCTCCGCAGTCGCACTATAAAGCTACAAGACTGTGATAGAAATCAAAACCTACCTATTTTGATCGAATATCATCATAGAAGTTTTCATCACGGGAGCCACGCTGCGGTCGCAAACGAGCTACGCCAGTCGTACTGGATTCTAGGAGTACGAAACGCCATCCGAAAAATAGCGCGCCAATGTCAGTGGTGCGTAGTCAACAAAACGAAGCCCGAGTACCCGCCGTTAGGGAACCTGCCGCCGGAACGGTTAGCCTACAACCGGCCGCCTTTTACGTGCACCGGAGTCGACTACTTTGGCCCGATGCACGTATCCATAGGCCGACGGCGAGAGAAACGGTGGGGAGCCCTCTTCACGTGCCTGACTACGCGGGCTATACACGTGGAGACAGCCGCGTCACTGAGCACAAGTTCGATGATAATGGCGCTAAGAAGAATGGCCGCCCGGCGCGGAACCCCCCGCATCATTTATAGTGACAATGGGACGAATTTCGTGGGAGCAGATCGTGAGTTAAAAAGTGAATCGAAAAACATGAAAAATGAAGATCTCATTGAGGCGGCCGAACGCGAGGGCGTACAGTGGAAATTTATCCCTCCTGGGGCCCCCAATATGGGCGGGGCCTGGGAGCGCATTATTCGGTCAGTGAAAACAGCCCTCGCCGCCATACTGAAAGAGAGAAGCCCGCCGGAGGAGGTCCTGCATACGCTCTTGACGGAGGTCGAGCACACAGTAAACTCTCGACCTCTGACGCATCTAAGTGTTGACCCAGCTGACGAGGAGGCGTTGACCCCGAACCATTATTTGATCGGGAGGTCATGCGGGACTACAATCATGACGCAGAGCGAGGACCAAGATCTCGTTGGAAAAGCGAACTGGAGGACGGCGCAGAGATTGGCCGATCACTTCTGGTCTCGGTGGCTAAGGGAGTATCTACCGGCCCTTATGCCCCGAAAGATGAGCGGCGGACAGCATCGAACTTTTCAACGAGGTGACGTCGTGATTGTAGCCGACCACTCCCAGCCTAGTAACACTTGGCCGCGAGGAGTGGTTGAAAACGCCTACCCTGGACCTGACGGCAGAACCCGCATCGTGGACGTGAAGACAAGAGGAGGAGTGATGAGGCGGCCAACGTCCAGATTAATCTACTTGACGGCGCAGAACCCGGAGCTTTGAGTGCCTGGATCGTCATCAGACACTCGTGGGGTGACTGTTAACTGCGCCGACAGTGATAATAGTATAACATAATAAGGTTTAAAAATAGTTGTAATTGTATAGACTCATAGCTTGCGTAATAATCGAATAAAGAGACAAAGAAAGAAAATACGTCTCTCTCCCTCTGGCTCTAATGTATTGAAAACGCGCTGCCTGCCTATAGTGCGTATGGAGGGACTCAAAATGATATAAGTATTGTGTGAAATTTGCGTAATTTATGTTCAGTTCAGTTTATATTCAGCTCTTTTAAAAATAAGTAAATAAAACAAGTCTAGTAATCTGCCAGCATTGTTTCAATCAGCCGAACCAGCCCTCCAGCCGCAACAATCGGCATATCTGTAGTTACGACGTAGCTGTAGAGCTGGGAATTGACCACAAAACAGTTTTGGCGCATTTGAAAAAAACTGGGTACACAAAAAAGCTCGATATTTGGGTACCTCACGAGCTCATTAAAAGAAACCTAATGAACCGTGTACTCATTTGTGATTCTTTATTACGACGTAATGAAACCGAATCATTTTTGAAGAAGCTGTTAACTGGTGATGAAAAGTGGATCACGTACGACAAGAACGTGCGAAAAAGGTCGTGGTCAAAGGCCGGTCAGGCTTCACAGACTGTGGCGAAACCCGGGTTAACTCGCAACAAGGTGATGCTGTGTGAGCTGTTACCACCAGGCAGGACCATCGATTCTGAACTCTTCTGTGAACAACTGATGAGATTAAAGCAAGAAGTTGAGAGAAAGCGGCCGGAATTAATCGACAGAAGAGGTGTGGTTTTTCATCATGATAACGCTAGACCTCACACATCTTTAGCTACTCAGCAAAAATTAAGAGAGTTTGGCTGGGAGGTGTTAATGCATCCGCCGTATAGTCCTGACCTTGCACCTTCAGATTTCCACCTGTTTCGGTCTCTTCAGAATTCTTTAGGCAGTGTCAGGTTAACATCACGAGAAGACTGCCTAAACCACTTGTCGCGGTATTTTGATCAGAAGTCCCAAAATTTATATAGCAATGGGATCATGTCCCTACCTACAAGATGGCAAAAAGTTATCGAACAAAATGGTACCTACATACTTTAGTTAAATGTAAATAAACTATATAAAAAAATATTATGAATTTTCTTAAAAAATGCGAAGAAATTTTTTCCCCAACCTAATTACTATAATGCGAAAAGACTTTTTCCCCAACCTAATATAACAAATTATGTTATGGAAAATTATCCTTTTTCTAGGTTATCAAGAAGTTTCAGTTGGACGTTAGGGTATATTTAAAATGTTTTGTTTCGGGACAGTGAACGTGTGTAACTTATATGCTGAACAAAAAGTTCCAAAAAAAAACATTGCTGATCCTGAGCACAGACCTTCATAACCTTGTCTTACTATAACTGCAATGGATTAAGCCCTTTCAATAATAAAGCGATCTTATTTGTGTAGGTGTCGATCCGCGTTATCTGCTTCAATGCGATAACGAGATAAGTCGTCTAACGGCTTTATTAGCGAGGACTGACACTGCTGGAGCCTGAACGGATTGACACTTGCATAAAATACGTGTCTGCATAGAGTATTTAGAGATACAGCATAGGTCCTTAGTTAAGGAATTCATGCTGGTGACGTGAGATGTACTTGCTACCTATTTCTTTGTTGGTCAAAACAGTTGACGTAGTAATAATAATAATATATTTATTTATTCAGACAACAATAGTCCATAGTGTTAGTATGCACTTAAAACTAGATTAGCATTTAAAAACTACCAGTGATTTAGTCCTCTGGATGAGTTACCAACCAGAGGACAATTATAATAAATAGCAATCGCTGTTGCTGCTCACGCGAAGCCTGTTTAGCTTTTTTTGCGCCAGATGGCGTCGAAGGTGACGGTACGTGCCGCCACAAACATTGCCGAAAGCACTGCAGTAACGCGGAGGACGCAACAGCACCCTAAACGCATTGTGATATTGGATCCGCAAAGCGTTGTACTGTAATAGACTGCCCAAAAGCCTCTATCATTCATGGCACACCCTACCGTTCTACGTAGGTACTACTTAGTAGTAGTTTACTCGCTTCCAGGTTAAATCAATGTCTTCAAGGCACTGTTGTAAAAAATAGCTCAAACAAAGAACAAGTAAAGCTGTGGACCTATTCGCAGCTCTGCTCTTATTAAGGCTCATCTGATAAAGCCTACAGAATACGTTACCGAGGAAGTATGGAAGAAACTGAAGCCCTCCAACCCAAATGAAGCTAGCTCGTCCTGTAATAGAGCTGAAGAACTTTGGTAGCTGAGTTATCCATAAAAAAAAGGTTATGCGTGCAAAGCTAACATGAATGTTGTCAAGCATTTATGTGCAAACTGATTTCAATATCCTCCCCCATTAGCATTAAGATGCACGTTGCGATAGGACGTGTCACCTCATTCATCACCTCTGGACGTGAGCTGTTCGTCGACATCGGACGTGAGGTATTTTTGCAAAGGCCGGTAAAAAAAGCACTCGTGATTTTGCATAGGTGTCGTTGGAATTGACAATGAGGTGTTATTGTGTTTAAGGGATATAGCTGGGTTAGTTTTGTTTTGCGATGCCTCTGTTGATGTCTAGTAGGTGGTACTGGATTTATGCTGATGATGATGATGATGATAATCAAATTAATCAGGGGTAATTCTTTTAATTTTCTTAAATTTATTGGAGTCGAACCGCAGCCGAATGACAGGACTTAACGTGTTTTTGTATTTTGGTAATGTACAACGGCTCAGCTTACGCTACGTTTACAAAGTCGTTAACGATCGATTGAATGTATTCTTTGTTTGGTCATACAGATAACAGAATAGATTTTTAGGTACCTTATTATAGAATCGTAATTGGAGCCGAAACGTTGATTGAAATAGAACGATAACCGTTGTAAGTTAACAGAATTGAGGCCCAAATGAGAGTAGGTAGGTACTGACATGTTATTCATTTTATTGTGTATGTCCTAGCATCCTAGCAGTTACAAAATCGGTTGATTGGTGGTAAGACCCTTACCGTAGGGTGTCTCCCTAGGTAGGTACCTACTATACCTACTGTTATATTTAAATGCCATTGGTAAGTGAGAGCCCCAACTGTTCTCTGAGAGCTGTATCCCTATGCACCGGTGGGAATTGACAAAAATGCATTCCGTTGAGGTCGAATTTGCAATGAAAACACCGTTTCGTTCAATCGATGTAGATTCGTGTGTGAGAGCTTTTTAGATTAGGGATCTACTCTCTCTCTGTCTATTTTAAGTAAAATAAACCAACGATTTTCTACCTCTTACTTACTGTAGAGTCATCAACCCCCAATGGTCCACTGCGAGACATAGGCCCCCCAATACGCACCGCCTAGTGGTTCGGCTCTTCTTATCTAGTAGGCCAGCGAAGTGGAGGGTTGATCCATTTATGCCCCAGCTGTGGTAGTAACTGGCAAATAAGTGCCTAGAACTTTAAATTAAAATTATATCACCCTATTAAGCATCTTCCCTTTCACTAATGATACCGCTGTGGATTCAGCGGAGACACAATAAAGTGCATAATTTGTGGAGATGATCATGACCACCGCCAATTAGGCAGTCTTGAACCCAATCACTAGTCATTGTCACAGGGACCAGCGGCTTTTAGAGGTAGCGAGCGACTACAAACTTTTGGATAGCGGTGGCGTGGCGACAATGGCTTCCAAATCTTCTCAAGGATAATCTCTGCTGTTGTTTCTGATCGACAATTTATTAATTCGGCTTTTGGGAAAAAATACTAAGTTTCATCACTACTGTCGCCATCTAGTGTCAAACTAAGTATGGATGGTTTTTTAACAGCGACATCTATAATCAGTACGAACAATTAAAACTTCACTGAAATAAATAAACTAGCAATATTTGTGTCATTGATAAGATCAAGAAGTAGTTGTCAATGTCACTGTCACAATCACATGGCATATTAATCTGTCATCATAATTCCTTCCGCCATTGTTTATTTCCTTTCTTTTTGACGTGCTTGTAGAAATATAGCACGTGTAAACTACGCAAAAATGCGTATAGAAACTTGTTATTTCTGCTCGTCCAGGATATATCCTGGACACGGGATACAGTTCGTCAGAAACGACTGCAAAGTAAGTTATCCATAAGTGATAGACTTCGTGTTTTGGTGTATTTCATAATATTGTATCACTAACCCATAATGCTGGTCAGATTTTCAGATTCTGCCGTTCAAAATGCCACGCTGCATTTAAAAAGAAGAAGAACCCGCGTAAAACTAAATGGACCAAAGCCTTCCGCAAGACCGCGGGGAAAGAATTGGCAATTGACCCAGCTTTCGAATTCGAAAAGAGAAGGAATGTTCCAGTCAAGTACAGCCGTGATCTTTGGAATAAGACCATAGAGGCCATGAAGAGGGTTGAGGAGATCAGACAGAGAAGGTCCAATAACCACATCATGCAGAGATTGAGGAAGGGGCGAGAGGTTGAATGGCAGAGAGACGTTCGGGAGGTACAGAGGGATATCTCATTGATAAGGTAAGATAATTTCACACGATTTGAAACTTAAACCCATGCTATGGGCACAACAAGTTTTGTGCAGGCTAAGAAACCATTCAGCTTCTCTAAATACATTTGGACATACTGAAATATGGCTATGCATGTTTTCATCTCTAAATCTAAGACCTTAGGATATGCTAGTCAGTGGCACAAACTGATTAGAGTAAGGAGAAAATTATGATATTCAATTAGATTTCCACTTAAAACTACAGCGTAATCAACAGACCTTTGGCTTGAGGGTTCTCATGAAAACACTACTGAAAAATCTATGCAAAATAAAGTTATTCAAATTCTTGAATAAAGAAACTATGATTGTATTGGTATCATTTTGGAGTTTGCATACTCCATATTTTATTTGTTTACGTCCAAAGATGTGCTAAAATTTGTGTTAAAGGAGTTTTTTTGAGTCTTCTTTCAACCCCATTTACGATTCTGTTGCAACACAGAGAAAATGTAATATGGCTCTTCATATTGGTTGTTCAATATCAGATGGTTGAGTTTTGTTTCCTCCAGCGAACATTTCTCCTTTTATTTGTTTATCTAGTTCTATGATATGTTGTTTTCGCTATCTCTTTGGATAACTAATAGTGGACAGATGTGCAGGTAGTTGGTTTGGGTGTGCATTAAGGTGTTCTTTGTATTTGATGGAGTATTGCTTTATTTCATTGGTGACTGTGGTGACTTGTAGTTCGTTATGTAGCTCATTTGACTTGAGTTGATGGAATTATCATTCATTGATCTTTGTATGGAAAGATAATCAACTAGTTCACTCTTAAATTATACATGTCCTGTGAAACTAAATCCTCAATTATAATTCAAATTTCAGATCACCAGCAGCAGGCCTGAAACAGAGACAAATGGAAGAAGACATGGAAATGGAGATTGAACCTGAGACCATCCAAGTCATAGATTCTAAGGGCCGGAAGACAACTATTGAGGCACCAGTTATGGTTCCTGCTGTGGGCGAGATGATTGCGGATGGCGGTGATATTGAACTGTAAGAAGTGAAGATGGTTGACCTTTAGTCTGACATGATTCTGAATAGTTAATCTGTGTTTCATCCAGATCAAGATCAAAGTTTCTGTTGGTAAGATGTATTTTTCACAACTTTCTAACCAACCAACTAATTGTGTAGAAAGGAATAAGTTTTCAATATCATCTGGCATTCTTTAGATGAGTGTACAATAATTAGTAACAATATGACACAAGGGTGTCACTGGATTCTATCTCTAAATAATTTGTTTTTGTTAACAAACATAAAATGATAATGATGTTATAGACCATCAAAATGTGAGTTTCTACACCACACAATGTTTTGTATAATTTGATGTAACTAAGTTTCTGAATACAAATTATAAGATCACAGTCATCTTTTAATTAATGAAAAGATCCTACACATAAAATCCTAATTTCATAGGCTCCAGAAAAACGAAACTGCTAGCACAGTAGGTCACTATAATTCATTTTCTTGCAAAAGAGTTTAGCGATGATAGTTCTGCTATATGAGCATAATGATCTAGCAACTATTTAAACTATATTATGGCCTGTCGGCTCATTTGGTAGTAGCTTTATTTTCTGCTCTGAAAGTTGGGGGTTAAATTCCCTCCCGGGACAAACATTATCACATAGATGTTCTTAAAAATAGTATGTATTCTATCAGTCATATCAGTCATTTGGTTACTATAGTACAAGCTATGCTTAGTTTGGGGCTAGACAGTGTTGTGCGCATTGTCCACCAATATTTATTACTGTGTACTAGCCCATGGCTTCGCACAAGTGCTACCTACATTAAATGTAGCCTATGTCCATTTTCAAGTTATTATCTATCTGCTTACCAAACTTCATTAAGATCTGTTCTGCCGTTTAGCCATGAAAAGGAAACATACAGACAGACAGAGATATGTTTGAATTTATTTATTAGTATGGAGTATGTATGGATTATTATTATAAATAAAATTAAAATATATAATCCCAGACATTTCACACAGCATCATCTGTCCCCAAAGTAAGTTTGTGTTACGAGTACCACATGACTGATACACTACTAATATACTGTATTTTTTTTGTAAATACATACATATTATTATACATAGAAACACCCAGACCCGAGACAAATACTTGCAGATCATACCAACATTTGCAAGTATTTGTCTCAGGTCTGGGTGTTTCTATGTGTAATATGTATGTATTTACAAAAAAACAGTATATACCTAAATAGTTTATTAGTCATGTGGTACCCATAACACAAACTCTGCTTACCTGGGGGCCAGGGCCAGACAATGCTGTGTGAAATTTACAGCCTCATTTATTTATATTTATGAAATTGATTTTGTCTAATGTAAAATCGATTCTGAATTAATTTCAAATCTGGAAATCAATTGGAGAGGCCTATATTCAGCAGTGGACTTCTTAAAGGCTGATATGATGATGATGATGATTATTAATGTAGGTATTCGATATGTTACCTAACACAGCGCGTGACATAATTATGAAGAGAGTATTGATTTACTGCCGGCGGATACACGTTAATCCTCTTAAGTCAACAGGGGTGGTCAACATTTTACTAATACCTACTCAACAATACTTGTCGTGCTCAATGTCGTGTTTTAGCTCAATTTAGTCATCATGTAAGGAGGTGTTGATTAAAACTGCGTTTATTTTCCGCAGTTTTTACCAACACCTCTAAGTATGTATACATTATTTTCAATAAATGAATTAATTGGAATAAAAATTAGAGATTTTTTTTTAGAAAATTTTAGCTAGTCAGGCGAAACAACAGAATTACCAGCAAAAATTCTAGTATTCAGATACCTATTATACCTACAGATAAGTACGCAGATTCGCACGTCTTCTTTTAGTAGTTAAGGGGTTTTTATAGCGTATTATCTTTTAATTTATTACCAACGCTCATTAATACAATATAAACAATACAAAATAAATTCTGATCGCGAATGTTTTAAAACATACAAAGCAGCGTTAAGAGGTTTTGTACAGACAATGTACATACCTACATACTATCAGGCCAGTTTCCCGACGGGGTAGGCAAAGGATGACATATTTTTTCCAGCTATTTTGATTTAAAAACCAAACTGAACCGATTTAGATGAAATGGGACTATATCTATGGGACTAATCGAGAAGTATCCTTTCACATGAAATAAGATTTTTTCAAATGGGTTCATAAAAGACGGAATTATGAGGTAACACCTCATAATTCCGTATGAACCAATAACTTAAAACATAAATAAAAAAAATGCAACTGAATTGAAGGTCTCCTTTTTTTGAAATCGGTTAAAAAGAGGTGTTTGTCAACCCGTGACCACGACAGAGTATAAACCTGTCGAAACGTCGGGAAAAATAGGTAAATAAACCCGATAAATACCCGTTAATATTTATAATAATGTGTTCTGTCTGATCGCGTAAGTTTAAAAAACTTTAGGTGTTTGTAGGTTATAAACACAAATAATTTATAAAATATTTGAATTGAAATTGAAAAAATATTGATAAAATATTGAATTGAAAAAATATTTATAAATGGCAAGTATTTAATGAAGTATACTAGGTTATTTGTTCTTTATTTGAAGTTAAATTACGAAGTGTGAAGCTTATGTTGTCGACTCCTGAATAATCCAATTACAGTGCTGTGTCTCCCATTCGAATTGAAACATTACATAAATCAGGAAGCTACCGTACTTGCTAGGAAATGTCTATTTACTCCACCATTTTTGCGGCTTTTATAGCCTGCGCGTCCTACGTAGCCTATCAAAAGTACGTCACTGTGTACACTAGCTTTATTGTGAAACCGCTGAAGAGCTATGACTACATTATTGGTAAGTAATATTTGTTCATCATTTCTTTATTTGCCATTTGGTTGACGCTGCGAATGGTGTTTGAGGTACGTAATATAAACTTTATTAGGTAATACACAACTTTACAGCAATGTTTTAACTGATCTAAAATGATCGTGTAAGAAAGAAGTTTGACATAGACTAAAGAATTGGGTCTAGTTATAGGTATAGTAAGTATATGAATCAGTATCATATTATACGAGTACCTACTAATAAATGGTTATTATTATTAAACAGAGCTTGTGTTATGGGTAAGTACCACGTGACTGATATATAATATATTATTATTATATATAAGATACATGTATGTTTGTTATGTGTACCTACTGTTGGTGATTCCTAATAAATTATTATTATTAAATAAAGGCTTTTTTTCCAAATTTATAATTCATATTTACATAACGTTAAATTTCAGTATTAGATACTTATATTAGATTATTCATTTCGTAATTATATTATAATAGCTGCTGCCTGCGGCTTCGTGGTACCTACATAAAAGGTAGCCTATGTCCTTCTCCAAGGTCTCCTCTATCTCTATACCAAAATTCATCAAAATCGGTTTAGCGGTTTAGGCGTGAAAACGTAACAGACAGACGGACAGACAGAGTTTCTTTTGGATTTATAATATTAGTAGGGATTATTATATTATCATTTGGGCACCCAAAAATGGATGTAGGCCTACTCCATGCGATTCCATTGCCGACGATCTTGTGCTGGTCTAGTCCATATCCTCCCCGCAACTTCTACAACATCGTCATTCCACCTTCTCTTCGGTCTTCCTCGTGTGCGTCTCGCGTCACGTGGGTACCAGTGTAGAATGCGTTCGCTCCATCTGCAATCTTACCGAAGTAGGTATACGAGTACTTACTGAAGATAATCTTAATAATCCACACAGTGCTCTAGTGGAAATAAAACAGCACCTGTTTAAAAATAATAGCACGTTCCATGGAACGCCTGCGACATGTTGCAGTGCAGGCTAACCGCACCGCTTCATTTCAATTGGACGCCTTAACAAACAAGAATAGCAAATCAATCTCCGCCTACATGGTAGAAAAGAAACGAATAGGCTCTATATACTCCTCATTCTTTAACCCACGATTACAAGCATACCTAATATAACCTCGCTGCGTTTGTGTGCAAACTGTCTTAGCATCCTATATACTCTTTAGTCGGTGCTGGAACATCAGGATGCGTGCTGGCTGCCCGTCTCTCTGAAGACCCTGGCACAAGTGTTTTGGTAGTCGAGGCTGGTGACCACATGGGGTACTTCACCAGGATACCGCTCACAGCCACTGCGGCTCAGCAGGGGCCTAATGACTGGACTGTGAAGACCACACGCCAGAGACACTCCTCTTTTGGGATGTGGAATCAGGTTATACACAGAACAGCCTACTTGTAAACTTGAAATGCCTATAAGATAGGCTAATACCGAGAGCTTATAATTTGTCCTGCGTCCCAGTTTGAGTAGATAGTGTGTAAAGTTATGGCTGAGGCGCAAAAAGTGTAGATTTAATTATACTGCTGGACAGATGTAAAAATAAATGAGCTAGCCTTACAGTAGTCGCATAATGAGGTGTAATATCTGGCATCAGACAGGAAAATGGGTTGGTACCATCTGACGGCTAACTCTACCACCGCGCGCGTTAATTAGTGAAATGCAAATACTGCGCGCTCATTGGTTATATCAAACATGTATATGTTATATTGGTTGCGCGCTTCCTCGGCTTCCTGATTCCAGAAATCTGAGAGGCAAGATGTTACACATCATAAATTTCCATATCTGTGTAAGTACAATAAGTAGGTAGATACCACCTTGATACACACGACACAGGAAATTCTTGAGTAAAACTGTGATGGATTGTTATCTCTGTTCGCATAGACCAACAGCACCAACCTGTTTCGGTTTGGTATGCTGTTCTAACCTAGATTATGCGTCAGTGGTATTGACCTACAAAACTCTTAATCTGTCTCATGTAAAACCTTTTTAGACGCAATTTATACCCCGAGGTAAAGGACTCGGCGGTTCTGGACAGATAAACTTCCTACTGCACGGCTTCGGCCTTCCATCAGACTTCGCGCGGTGGAGTCGTCTCGGCTTCAAGGGCTGGTCGTACGATGAATTGAGGAGATACTTTGAGAAGGCCTTTGGTACTGTCAGGGACGAGTTCGACTCGGATCATTGTCCGGTTGATGGGGATTGTCCAGGAGTTAAGGTGGGTTTATCAGGTACTCTTCAAGACAAGACGAACTATCGTCTCGTCCGGTGCTATTACAGTCTCAGATTTTTTAAGGCCAACCTGTAGTGTGCAAGCAAAGTATAAGTACGTATCTAATTAAAAATCTGCAAATATTATATCCAGTCCTCTGGTCACCATAATACAAGCTATAAATATATACCTAATATTAATAAATATTGATGGACCCATCTAGCCCTAAACTTAGCATAGCTTGTATTAAGGGACCAGATGACTGATATAATACTTATAGGTAGGTACATTTTTAAATACATATTTATGATACATTGTAACACCCAGACACAGAACAAACACCTAAGTTCATCACACAAATATTTATCCTGGGAGGAAATCGAACCCTCAACCATCAGCGCAGAAGGCAGAGCTACTCTACCAACTGATATGACAGGCCTGTCAAAGCTTTTCTTAGTTTGGGGCTATATAGTATTGTGTCTATTGTCCACCAATATTTATTTTACATACGATATTTCGGTTCAAAAGGCACTTTTAGTAAGAGAATTGCTGATCGAATGAGGCTGCTAGTGATTGTTTGGGCGTGTCTTTCAACTAACCTTGTTACTAATCAGTAACATGAGATCTGCTGTTTGTTTAACAAAATCATGAGCATATTTCCTTATCCATAGATGTTGAGCATCTTTAACTGTCTTTAATAATTACGTTTTAAAAACTAAAAAGAAAGCCGCCTTCATTAAATAAAAATTGTAATAGTGGAAAGTATTGTTTATAATAAGTAATTTAATGTGGGTAGGCCTACTAAACGCACTATTCCATGAGACAGAGACGTTTCGGAGTAAAGTAAATTTTTCGATTTTTGTTGATTTTTTAAAAACCGCTTGACCGATTTCGATGAAATTTAAATGGGATCACCTGGGAAGTATACTCTTTGAAATAAAAATAAAATTCCAAATCGGTTCAGGCTTCTTTGCGTAATCGGTGAACATACATAAAAACAAAAAAGATTCCAACGAATTGAGAATCTTCTCCTTTTAAAAATGGTGGAGCAATGAACACTCACATGTCTATTTACACGGATGATATTCCAGGCACCGATGAAGCTGAAACTGGCTAGTGACCACGATGAGCTAATGACCACCTTCAGACAAGCTTCTGCCTTGCTCAAAGATGACCAGACGGCGTTCAAGCGAGCAACCGCGACCGTTAAAGATGGTACCAGACACTCCAGCTATGACGGGTATCTGAAGTCGGCGTTGGGAAGGAAGAACTTGCATATTTTGTTGAAGACCCAAGCTGTTTCCGTAAGTTTAAACAACAAGCATTTTGAGAGGCAAACTACATTGCTTCCATGACCAATCTTGAAACTCCTCTATGCTTTAGAACTGTCTACCAATTTCAGGTTCGTTTTGAGAGCAACATCGCGTCTTCCGTTTATATCCTACAAAACCACCGTCAGCTGGACAATATCTTCGCGAACAAAGAGATTATTTTATCAGCTGGCGCTATCAGAACTCCACAGATTCTAATGGCTTCTGGAATCGGTCCGAGGAATGTTTTAGAGAAGTAAGTTTGACGCTACTAGTCGTAAGGTTCCTTTAGCAATATGGCTAGTGATAATTATCATTTAAAAACTAAAACCGACTACCGAATATCATCGATGTATGTTTGTTTTTTTTGTTAACATTTTAAAAACCGCTTGACCGATTTCGATAAAATTTAAATGGGACCACCTGGGACGTATAAAACAAAAATATAATTTTACAAATCGGTTCAGGCGTCTTTGAGTAATCGGTAAACATACATAAAAAAACGTTTCAGACGAATTGAGAACCTCTTCCTTTTTTGAAGTCGGTTAAAATAGTCTAGCAATCGTGAACCATTTTCTACGAACAAACTTTGATTTTATGATCAATTTGGTGGTGGATTAACACGTAATTTCTCGAGTCCCCGGTGATTGAGATTATCACTCAGATTAAATTTGGTCTGAGAATTATTATTTGAAGAGTGTGAAGAAGTAGCCGAATAATGTTACGAACCTTAAACAGGTTCATACCTACTAAATAGCTGCACTAAATACCTTTTAACTAAATTCTACCCGCGGCTTCGCTCACCTGATACTTACATAACAGCTAGCCTACATACATCCTCAAGGTGCTATCTATCTCCTTACGACCCGTTCTTACGTTTAGCCACGAAAACGTGACAGACACTTTCTAATATACAGTAACTAAAGCTTGCTTTCAGACTGAAAGTGAAGCCTGTAGCGGTCAACGAAGCCGTCGGCTTAAACCTACACGATCAAATGAATATGCCGATTTACGTCAGCATTAAGAAACCTATCAGCGTCACTCTGGCCAAGGTGTTCAGCTTCGGAACCGTTTGGCAGTACTTCTGGACTTCGAGTGGTAAGTTCCTGAAGCTCCAAGATGAGGTGTAACATGTGAGCCAACATTAGGAACTTGTTTTGTTTATATGCTACATAGTTATAGAGATCGCCAAACCATATTAGAATACTAGCTGCTGTCCGCGGCTTCGCACGCATGGTACCTTGGTAAGTAGCCTATATCCGTCCCCACGATACAATCCAAACACAAATATATTTTTGATGTGTAAAATCTTTCATCTCGTTTTCTTGTAATCTATGGGAGTGATTTCGTGAAAAGGGACGGAAGTTTGTAACAGGAAGCCGGGAAAGCGCACGTGCTATTCGTTTTGACCAATGAGCGCATGCGGTATTTGATTTGACAAATGAGCGCGTCACATCATATGCGAATACTGTAAGGCTCGCTTGTTTTTTAATCAATACAATCGCAAGGTGATCCTTGATCCTTTGAACCGTCTTACATACGAGGCATCTAAGTTCCTCTTAACCCAAGTCCGAGAAGAATTGACAAGAAAGTTGTCCAAGAAAGCGCTTTTTTGTATTATCTATTTTATAGGTATAGGTGTCAAGTGTTTATAGTATGTCACAAAGTCGTATCTTGTCGTTCGTCATTTGTTATTGTATATAAAATGGTGCCTTTCATATAAAATAACTACGAGAGAATCACGAAACAAACACAAAGCTTTTATTCTAATTATTAACACCCGAGTCAATAACTAACTCTATTTGTATAAAAACACCAAAATTACATAGTATAAAACAAAGTCGCCTCCCGCTGTATGTCTGTCCCAATGTATGCTTAGATCTTTAAAACTATGCAACGGATTTTGATGTTTTTTTTTAATAGATAGAGTAATTCAAGAGGAAGGTTTATATGTATAAAACATGCATAATATAGTAGAGAAACACTGATAATTTTAGAGGTTTCTTATGTAATGTCGTAAATAAACACATTTTTTTGCGCTTACATTGCAAACGCTGGCTGAACCCTACGAGATAGATCAAAATAATGTACTACAGTATTGTACACCTTAAAAAGGTCTACACAAAAGTCCGCAATGCTATATGTCTATCTCTTAGTCTATGTTATTCTCTTAGATAACGTTGTATACACCCGTGCGAAGCCGGGGCGGGTCGCTAGTTACTAATTAAATAGGAAATAACTCGAAAAAATAAATAAAATAAGAGAGCAATGTTTGCTTTGCAAGACGACCGAAAATAATTATAATCAAACACTTCTTTTCGAGATGAATAAAATTCGCTTAAAAACACGTTAGTCACACGTCAATTTAACAAATTTAAAAAGTGTGTTTGTAATTAAACTCCAACTTATATTTTTTTTTACCATAGATATCCTTCCACCTAAACGGCTTGACCGATTTTGATGAAATTTTTGAGAATTTGAATATATGTATAAATATTGTTATTTATTGCATCAATAATCAAAATTAAAGAGAGGGGTGGGTAGAGAGAGTGTGAGCCTTGCACGTTAAAGATTTTTTTTAGAACGCGAGGACGAGTCGCCAACGGGGCAGCTAGTTATTTATATACATGTTACATTATAATAATGTTACTCTAATTTAGACTTTGGTGCAAATAAAATAAGATCGTTTGTACTTACGAAATTTTATTAGTCCTGCGAAACAACGGAATTAGGGTCATTGACTGACCTCAGTTGGTAACCCTGCATTCTGCACTGAAGGTTATGGGTTCACTTCCCCCTCAAAACAACCATTTGTTATTGGTCTTATAAATCAAATATCAAATTCAATTAATCAAATTAATAATTATTGGTGATCAATCAACTTAACACCATTTAGCCCCAAACTTAGCATAGCTTGTCAAAATATCTTAAGTATGTATTTACGAGTAGGTATTTAAGTACTCTATCATTCATTTGGTTTTGAAACATGTGAGGCACGAAACAGACTTGAAGATAGGCTTTTTTTGAGTTAGAATATTTGGATCCAAGACTGCATTGTTACGTAAAAGTATAGTTTGTATGTCACCAATAATTTATGATAAAACTAGCATCTGCCCGCGGCTTCGCACGCATAGTACATAAATAAAAAGTAGCCTATGTCCGTTCGTAAGATACAATCTATATCCATACCAAATTTGATTAATGCAAAAAAAGTTCTGTTGATCCGATCGCTACCAAACTACACAGGATGTTCCGCTAGGCCAATTTGAAGATTTCCTAAAAATTTCATCGGAATCGGTCCAGCCGTTTCGGTGACTATAGGAAACATACATACACGCATCGCCTTTTATAGATATTGATAACAAAAAGCTACCAGAAACTTAATGTTAATTAATTCAAAAATAAATTTAAAATGTATGAATCGAAAAATGCTATTACAATATTGACGAAATCATAAATGGCAAATTTTTATTTCCTATGTAAGTAATTTTTTTTTCTTTAACCTTTAATGTCCCACTGCTGGGCAAAGCTCTCCCCCTTTACCTTCCACTCTTTGCACTCCAAGGCCACAGTTTGCCAATTTGGCTCGAATGCATCTAGATCGTCTCGCCATCTTTTCGCCATTAATTACTTACATCTTTTCATGTATGTAATTATTTGTTTTTATTGTTTTAAGGTGGCTGACATTGAGAGTGACGATGTCTATATTAACTACGGGGTCCCACAAGGTAGCGTTCTGGGGCCAACTTTATTCTTAACTTACATCAATGACCTCTGTAACCTCACCATTGAAGATGGTAAAATACTTTCCTATGCTGACGACACAGCGATCACTTTCACGGGTACCTCATGGAACGACGTGAAAAATAAAACTGAAAAAGGGCTAAAATCTATAGCCAGGTGGTTAAAATTAAACCTGCTCACTCTGAACGTTGATAAAACACACTTCATGTGCTTCACCATGTACAACCGAACCCAACCAGAATTTGATTATACGATCAAGATACATGATTGTGATATGAACTCAGAGGCGTGTCTCTGCCCTATTATAAATAAAGCTGAGACTATCAAATACTTAGGTGTTACCATAGATCAACGTCTATCGTGGCACGCACATATTGAGGTACTTATGAATAGGACGAGAAAGCTTACTTATATATTTAGGAATTTAAGACATGTGGCAAAACCCGACCTTTTAAAACGTATATACATTTCTCTAGCGCAGTCAATCCTAGCATACTGTATACCGATCTGGGGTGGAGCTACAAGATCTAATTTTCTGAACCTTGAACGAGCGCAAAGATCATTACTTAAAGTAATGTTAAACAAACCTTACAGATACCCAACTGAACTGCTATACTTTAATTCAAATATACTCACGGCTCGAAAACTTTATATATTGCATTCGGTACTAAAACTGCACAAATCTCTCAGCTATAACCAACAATTACTAAATAAAAGAAGACACTTTACTATAACGGACAGACAAACTATACATTCAACTTTTGCATCACGCCAATTCTCAAGCCAATCCGCTCATTTATATAATCGGATCAATACAATCATTAACATATACCCGTTAAATAATCACAAATGTAAAATGACGGTAACTAAATGGCTATTGCCAGTAAATTACGATGAAACTGAAAAACTTTTGGATAAAATCATATAATACGAGATAATTCATTGTACACACACATCAAAACACATACACACACACACACACACACACACACACACACACACACATCACACTACACACTCATTAAAACAGACACACCACACCCAGTGGTTAAGACTGATACACCAACTCACATTAGCCTGGTGTTATCAGACGAAACTTTTACACTTGGACCATACATCAATACTTACTTACAAAAACTTACACCTACTCAAACACTCATTCACATCGACACTTCGTGACACTGCACAACAATATTTTTCTACCCACAAAAATTACCTACACCTCACCACAGCACTCGCGCTGAACTTCAACATTCACAACTGACTTTGATAACTGTCTCAAATCTACCCTCAAAAATTCACATGAATGTTATTTAGTATAAGTAGTTAAGTAAATGTTTTAATGTATGTTACAGCAATATAACAGCTATAAACCACAATTAAGAAGAGCGATATTCTCCTAATACAGGTATTTTATACTTAAAAGGAGGTATCCAATACTGATAAACTATGTTACTTAAGTTACTGAAATAAAACATTTTGTATTTGTATTTGTATTTGTTTGAAATTTTTCTTATATATAAGTTATTGTTTACATTTCAGCATGCTATTCTCTCGGTTTGCGCACAGAAATCAGTAAAATATGTTGTGGAATACCTAAACATAGTAATTATCATCTTATCTACACTATTTATTCAAATAAATAATCATTTTCCGTAGCTATGCTTACTTTGGGTTATATAGTGAGGTTTCAAAACTTTCGTGAGTTGTACTATACATTTTGATAAACACGGGCTCTACTCACGTATTATTTTGTCGATGAAGGCGCCGACAATGTTTCGATTCATCTAGAGAATCTTCATCAGGGTGAGTTCACGGTTCACACTGTGCGAACCGTGAACTCGAGCGGCAACGAGCGGACCGCGGATCAAACTCACCCTGATGAAGATTCTCTAGATGAATCGAAACAGTGTCGGTGCCTCCATCGACTAAATAATACGTGAGTAAATCCCGTATTTATCAAAATGTATATAGTGAGGTGTTGTTAGTTTAACAATATTATATATAATTAGTAATGTGTTCGGTTTATACATAATTATTAATGAGTTATTTTTTTTTATTTTAATTTCATTCACCAACTTCATAAAAAGGAGGAGGATTCTCAATTCGTCGGAATCTTTTTTTTTTGTTATGTATGTTCACCGATTACTCAAAGATGACCGATTTGAAAAGTTATTTTTTGTATTAAAGGGTATACTTTCCAGTGGTTATTTTAGTGATATTGTAACACCTCACTTTCGCCAGGGCTCCTGTCGTTCCCTCCCGTGGCCGGGATAGAGTTCCTCGGAAAGTCTTCAGTGGTACTGTTCTCTATGGGCACAGCCAGTGAGCGTCTACTCAGAGATCTTTCCAACTACAAACCTAAGGTAGGCACTAAAACCTAAACACAACTAAACAACAAACTTATGCTATAGCTGAGCTGTGCATTCATAGTGCCTATCACTAATGGCCTGTAAAATATACCTGTACCTACCAACTACCTTTACATATCTGGACCTAGTTTTAAGCTTAGATTCTTGTTCTAATTGTGTATTTTTTATGAGAATTTTTTTTTGTTCTCTGATATGCCAATGTTATTCAATGTGACGATTATTGTGAAATACATAACTGAATCTGAATCTGAATATAGTCGCTCAAACCCTTATATGGGCACTAAAACCTGCAAAACAATCCTGATTAAATAAAAAAAAGGTAATAAAAAAAAATATCACTACTGTAATCTACAGGCTCGTTTGTAGGCTTCTCATAATTAATGACGACCTCTGTGGCGCAGTGGGCCAAGGACCGGCTGAGACGCAGAAGGTTGCGGGTTCGATTCCCGCCGCGAGACAAATGTTCGTATGATCTGCAAGTATTTGTCTCGGGTACGGGTGTTTCTATGTATAATATGTATGTCACTTTCAAAACATTCGTGAGTTGTACTATACATTTTGATAAACACGGGCTTTACTCACGTATTATTTTGTCGATGGAGGCACCGACACTGTTTCGATTCATCTAGAGAATCTTCATCAGGGTGAGTTTGATCCGCGGTCCGCTCGTTGGCGCTCGAGTTCACGGTTCGCACTGCGGGTAAGGTATCTCGCGGCGCGAGTGCAGTGCGTGCAGGTAGAGGGGGAAACGTTGTAACGGCAGGCGGTAGCCAATTTGGTGCTAGTACTGGACCTTCGACTTCGCCACTCGTGCCCACAACATTGGGAACCGTCAAACATACAGCACTGACACTATCACTAACCGGCTCCACATCTTTACTATAAAACGTTCCGTGCAGACAAGGTTTCCAGGCTGGAGAAAGAACACGACCGATTTCGATTGCTTCACGGATCTTTCGAGGCACAAAGAATGAAAAATGAAAAATTTTTATTTTCTGTAGCCAAAATATTACAATAAAAATAAGGTTGAGGTTTTCTTTTAAGTATAAAATACTTGTGTTAGAAAACCCCGCTCTTCTATATCCATTATATAAAGTTACAGAAAGGCACATATATTATACGAAAATAAGGTAATAAGGTACTTAATTAATATAGTTAGCAAAAGAAAAAAAACTAATACAAATCAGATGTTCCAATAACAACAAAAACTACAAAAACTAACCAAATTACACTCTTTACATAAATTTGTAAATGTTCAGCTACACCAAAAATATGCATGATAGTTTGTTATGTATGTTTCTTGTATGACATGTTATAAAGGAGCCCAGTATTCTGTAGGTAAGTAGTTTTGATTGTAGCAAGTAGGTTTGATTAAATAATAATCTATTACAAATAATTTATAAATTAGGTCACAAACAGGAGAAGAACTTCAACTTCTCTTCACACACCTTCACCAGGGTGGTTTGAAATAAATAGGTTCAAACCAGGCACTTGGCACATATCTTCGAACTATCCCAAGAAACACAACACAACAGGACAAGCAGACGTACCGCTCAGTACCATCCATACCTTGTCAGTCTACCACCTTTACGAACAAAGCGCTTTGTTTCCACATTAATAATGCGTAGTCAAGGATTGGAATGCTTTGCCGTCGTCTGTCTTTCCTAAATCACTACAATCTAGGTCTCTTCTAGTCTCGAGTAAATAGTGTCTTCTAGACCTGCGTGCCTCATCGTCGTAGGTTTATCGATGATAAAAAAAACTGAATTGGAGGGTTTTTTACATTCCAGGTATTCCGAGACACGTATGCCTTCCACAACATATCTTCAAAGGAAGGCTTCATGTGGTTATGTAGCTGTCTCCAGCCGCGCAGTCGGGGTGCTGTCACACTTAGTGACACGCGCACGGTCACTCCACCGCTAGTTGATATGAACTATTTGCGGGAGCGACACGACGTGGATTGCATTATCAAAGGTATCAAAGTCAAAGTCAAAAATATTTTATTCAATACAATCACAAGTTTCACTTTGAAACGTCTTACATACTAGGTGAATTTATTTGAATTTATGAACTGCATATGCAGCAGAACTTTTTTAAATTTAAATCCCTGAATTGAGATAACAAGGGGCTGAATATACATGGCAGATACCTGTCCCATCTCCGATTTGCCGATGACCTCGTTTTACTGTCAGAGAATCCAATCGATCTACAATACATGATTGAAACTCTTTGTTTTGAAAGTAAAAAAGTAGGATTAGAAATCAATCAAGAAAAGACTAAGCTCATGACGAATAGGGCTAAGGTACTGATGACTCTTACGACTGCAGATCTAGAGTATGTCGATAAATATATGTACCTCGGACACCAAATTTCATTCGAAGCTTGTACAGAACTGGAGATGGAACGGAGAACTAAAAGTACCTGGGCGAAATACTGGGCAATGAAGGAAATCTTCAAAGCAAACTGTCTACCAAAATAAAAACAAAAACCATGGAAACATGCCTCACCTATGCATGTCAGACATGGTCTTTAACTGCGCAGAATCTTAGACGTATAGGGATATGTCAAAGAGGAATAGAAAGGAGTTTTTTGAACCTTAAATTAAAAGATAAAGTAAGAAACATAGAAATTAGGAAAATAACCAAAGCAAATGTTTTGTGCTACTCAAAAAGTTTTATCCCTAAAATGGAAATGGGCAGGACACATTCAGAGACTGAACGATGAGAGATTGTCCAAAACAATAACAAATTGGCACCCAATCCATAAAAAACGTAAAAAAGGAAGACCATATAAAAGATGGGAAGACGACATTGTAAAAATAGCAGGCAAAAGGTGGAGCAGAGTCGCTAGAGAGAGAGCAAGATGGAGAGAGCTGGAGGAGGCTTTTGCCTCCTCTATAGTAATTAGGTTAAATTAATAGTTAAATGTTTTGTGAAAGGAACAATAAAAGTTTATATTATTCTTATTACTATTATTATATGCAGCGGAACTAAACCTACCAGCAAGCGTTTCAATTTGTGGACCCCACTGTAGAGTTTATACATTTCAAATCTGTCAGTCAACTGTCTGAGGGCAGAGCAACATGATTCTTATCAATAATATTGTAATTTATATTATAATACGCTTTCTTCAAAAACTACTTTTTTTAAAGCTTTAAAGCTTTGCATCTGGTACCCTGGCTCGCTTTGCTCACTTTGAAGCTCGAGAGCGAGCAAAGCGAGTAAAGCTTATTATAAAATATCAGATTATTTAATTGACAAAAAAGCTTGAGACGAATCTGCCCCAACTCGCCCCGCCATTTATAACAAAATTAAAGAGGATCACACAAAAAGCTTTAAGACCAAACGTATTTCGAGAGTTTACGAGATGGGTAGGCTCAATAGCCTACCCATCTCGTAAACATACCAATGTATGGGATGCTACTTGCGTAGACACCCTGACCGCATCCCATCTGTCGGGGACTTCTGTTAGAGCTGGTGCGGCGGCTGAATGTGCCAAGGACCTTAAAAGGCGCATATATGCAAATATTTTTCTATATAAGGGCTACATATTTGAGCCTTTTGGGAGTCGAGACCCTGGGCCCGTGGGGACAGGAGCCCACCGCGTTTCAAAAATATTTCACGGCGTCTGGTAGATACATTGCATGACCCAAGAGCTGCCTCCTTTCAGCGTACTATCATTGCCATTCAACGTAGCAATGCCGCCAGTGTCTTAAAAAAGGCTGCCGGCACTGATCTGGATCAGCTGAGTTATTTATAGATCGTTTAAAACGGTCCTTAGATAGCTCAACTGTTACACATGTATTTTATTTATATTAATCTGTACATTTCTGTAATTATTTTAAAATAAGTCATAAAATAGTTTAGGAGGCTAGTAAGTAATATCAAATCGTTGCAAACAATATTAAATCAACATATGGATTTTTAACAAGGAACATACAGTTCATATAAATAAGCCTCCTCACCTGATGATGGGAATGATGATATAATAGACAAATATTTACATATATATATATATGTATTCTAAACAGCTATTCGTCGCGCTCAACTCCTGACTTCAACGAAACCCTTCCAAGACATCGGAGCAGCGATCCACTGGCCGCGACCTGAACGCTGCTTGACATTCTGGAACTACTCTGTTGAGGAACAGAGAGGCACCAAGAGAAGGAGACGGTTGTAAGTATAATCTAGACACACACAGTGTGCAAAGTACGGAAAAGAAACTGGCCACGTAGTCGTACCGCCAGTGTGTATACACGACACCTCCCATCTCGAGCCACTTTTGACATTCCTATACTTAACTTAAAAACTAGGAGGCCTTCATTCTTGCAATTTTATTTGTTTAATAAGACCACCTTGGACACTTATATAATTCTACAAGAACCACTACTTCACGATGCCTTTGTGCGTTGACATCTTAGACAGTTAAAACATGTTAATTACACAAATCTTTGACCTTAATGGGGATCGAATCCACAACTTACAACCCAGAATTCAGAGTTATTACCAAGTGAGCTGTAACGCCGAAAATTAATAAATGGCGAAAAATACACGGTAATCACATGTTACTTAGCTGGGAAGTGATCGGGTTAGGGATTGATATTCAAAAATAACAACACTGGCGAAGGGGTTCTACAATGAGGATGAACAGCCCCCCAGAAACCGTTATACAGCAATTACCCAGGGGCTGGATATTAAATGACTCATTTTTAGGGTTCCGTATCTCAGGAACCCTTATAAGATCACTTCCTTGTCTGTCTATATGTGAAACGAAATGAAATTAAAAATATTTATTTGACACGACACAACAGGAAATAGACTTAAACGGCTTAAAGGTTGGAACATATAGGTACGTCAGAGGCCTACCCTTCTCTCGGTCGAAATTGAAAATGTATGTATATAAATAGATATTGTGCCTTCGATCAGTTAAATTCAAACATGAATCATTTTTTAGGTTGTTAATGCGTTTGAATATTCATAATACGTAAATATGAGTATGTAAATAAAAAATAAATGAATAGTAACAATATTATGAAACTGACAATAATTCCTATGTAGAAAGTGTAACCTTGTCGGCAAATAACAGCTAAATATGTCTGTCAGTGTTTTTTTCTGGAATGCGTGAAGGTATCGAACTGAAGTTCATATTAAATAGTAAGACCTGCGGTCCTTTAAAGATGTAGAAAAATCAGTCTACTCCCACCTGTTCTGTTGAATAGTTCTGTTGGCATAACTATTGGGTTTTTTTAATCATTAGTTCTATTCACAGAATAAAGTTCTGTTCACGAATCTTGTGACATGAAATTCAGATCGAAACCAGTTGGTTAGGTTATGTTAGTATAGAAAACAATGCGCAAGGCGAGCGAACAAAGCGAGCGGGCCGCGGCAGCGGCCGCCGAAGCACCAGAAGAATATAGTTCGTATGTCTATGAGATTGAAGCCATTAAAGCATAGTCTTATAAGTCACAGAACTAATGGGAAAGAATCCCAATAGTTCTGCCAACAGAACTACTCAACAGAACAGGTGGGAATAGACGACAAATCAAGCTTCTATGTCAACGTAATCAAAAAATACAGCTAAATACGGTCATTTATGCCGCATATTTCAAAACCTATGGGGTAATTCCCCTTGAGCTAAAGTCATGAAATTTGGCAAGAAGCAAGGTATCACAGCGCAAATAAACGAAAATATTCCCAAAACCGTTTACTTGTACCTAAATCTATTTTTTTGTGATTACCAACATAAAAGCAATCTTCAGGTGCTTTCATAGTTTATGGCGAATTGAACTAGTAATAGTAACCGATGGTAAAAGAACCATGATGCTGAAAAAATAGGTTGGTACCTAGGTACGGTACCCTCTCAGGAGTGACTTTTGCATTTATCCGATTATGATGAACTTTTAAGGCAGTTTTTTGGAGATTTTTCCATATATTGTGCAAACTGGTTGGTGTTCTGTTTTGAAAATAATATGGATTTATCCACACAAAACAAAAAATGAGAATTAATTGGGTACCAACTGGTATCGATGGTAAACGGAAAAATCATAAAATAAACAGTTAAAACCACAATTATAATATATACCTACATAATACGACTAGTTGTTCTTTTTTATTAAAATATATATATACTGTTTCTATTACTTAAATATTACTTGGTCATCCACAAGGACATTTCTAAATCACTGCAAGAGCTACTTAAATAATACAAGCTTCTGCCCGCGGCTACCTTCATAAAAAGCTGCCTATACCCTTGTTTAAGATAATTGTTTAATCTCTTTATTAAATTACAAGATCCGTTTAACCGTCCGGTTGTAGGAACGTAACAAACGCACAGAAAGAGACACTTTAAAGATATAATAGGTATAGTAAAACTTGCAGTGGAATTTGAGTCTCTTAACTCCAATTTCGTTGACAGCCGAAAAGACCAAGCAACAGTCAACCCAGTGCCAACCAACCGAAGTCCACCAGATGAGTATTTGGAATGTATAATCAGAGAAGTTGCTGTGACGGGACATCACTCAGGGGGAACCTGCGCAGGAGGGAAAGTCGTCGACGAGTTACTCAGGTCAGTCATATTTAATTCAATAATTATTTAGTGGCCTTTGTCGAAGGAACCGCAATTTCGTCAATGTCACGTTTTATGTTGGCTGGCGAAAAAAAAGTTTATAAGTAGTAGGTATATTAGTTATGTGGTAGCCATAACACAAGCTCTGCTTAATTTGGGGCCAGATGATGCTGTGTGAAATGTCATTATTTACTAATTTTATTTAAATATCTATATAGGTGATTCAAATGGTTCTTGGTCGTAGGTGATTTTAGGTGTCAACTACTATAAGCTCGTGCTTTAACTACCTATTAAGAAATTTATAGCTTTCATAAAAAAATGTGAAGAAAGCGTAATAAAATATAAATGACTAGGTATATTTTATTACATGGACACATGTAGCTCTGCCCTCAGACAATTTATATGAAATAACAAATGACGAACGACAAGATACGACTTTGTGAAATACCATAAACAATATAAACACTTGACACTGGCACTGACACTGACACTGACATTAACGAAGAAGAAAAAGAACTAATGATTATGAGAGTTTCAACTTTTATAAAAACTTTTTTTTATTTTCAGAGTGAAATCAGTGTCCGGACTTCGTATAATGGATGCCAGTGTTATTCCCTCGCCCGTGTCTCTGTTCCCCAACTCCGTGATAATAGCTATGGCGGAGAGAGCGGCGGATATTATACAAAATATTAAATAGGATAGGTACCTACCTAATAATGAATAAATAAATATTCCTGAACATTTCAAACAAGACCATCTAGCCCCAAAGTAAGCAGAGCTTTGTTATGGAAACCACAGACTGATAAACTACCAGTGCACACTACACTGTATCTGTGCTTTTTTTGTAAACCAGACCCGAAAATAATATTTGCAGATCATACAAACATTTGTTCCGCGGCGGGAGTCGAACCCATATCATTCTGGACTGTATAAAATAATAATAATTATACGATTTACGGTATTAAGAGCAATGTGTTTTTACGGTTGCGTATCTCAAAAGGAAATAGAAACCCTTATAGGATCACTTAAGTAGACCATTTGTCTTATCTGTCTGTACGAGGGTGTCTGTCTAACCCTTTTTCTTAGATACGCGTAGAGTTATCAAGTTAAAATGTATCAAATACTTATGTCTGCGGTCCCTTGGAGCTGTAATCAATTTCTAAGCTCAACTCTCTCACATATTGGTATTTTATATTATTGTATACTAGCTGGTGCCCACGACTTAGTTTGCGCGTAATTCCAACGGTTTTTGCAGCGCACTCCAGAATAGCTTGCAGATGGCAGATTTTTTTCCTACTTTCTTGACACTTTGACGTTATATTTTGGACAATTCACACAATATCTTTATAAATGATAGCCTATGTGTAATTATCGTATTTGTATCGTATCTGTAAGTAAATAAAGATTAATCCAACTTCCAATTAATTGCATTCAAAATATACGGCTCTTTAGTCAACTCAGGCCGCTCCAAACTTATCCCGCGGGATGGGTTGACCAACGTGAAAGCACTGACAAGGAGAAGGTTGCAGGTCCGACCCCCCCCCCCGCGGGAAAACGTATGGCCTGTATATATTTGTATCGGGTCTGGGTGTTTTTCTATGTAAAATATGTATTTACAAAAAAAAGTACATAAGTACCTAGTAGGTATATCAGTCATGTGGTTCATAACACAAGCTCTGCTTACTTTGTGGTTAGATGGTGCTGTGTGAATTGTCCGTCATTATTATTATTATTATATATAAAAACTTATTTCCCGTTCACCTAGATCATAATCTTTTGCAAAAGGAAGGTCTTACAGCACAAGTAAAGGAAAAAGACCGCAAAACTGATAATATGTTTTCTTATAAACACAAAGATATATTTCTTTGTTTTACAATCTAACATGATCACTCATAACTAACTAGTAAAAAACTGATGATAAAAGAACCACGATGCTGAATAGTTAGGTAGGTCCGGTAAACTCTTAGGCACGCCTTTTGCACTAGACTGATTTATTTTTTTACAACACAGCCATAACAAGCGTACGGCCCACCTGATATAGGGTTATCGTAAACTATCACGTTTGCAATACCAGACACTCTTGAAATCGATCAACGATATATCGGATCAATAATCGTGCAATATCAACTATATTGTCAAAGTCAAAAGATACTTTATTCAATACAATCACAAGGATCACTTTGAAACGTCTTACATACTAGGTGAATTTAGGTGCCAATTCATCCTAACTCAAGCCCGAGAAGAACTGGCAAGAATTTTGTTTCGACTTGTTTTGAACTATGGATCTATATCTATGTTATGTAGGATTACGACTTCAGTTTCAAATCGAATATATATATATCTATTAGATTTGAAACTGAAGTCGTAATCCTACATAACATATGATACGATAATATGAATTTAACAACGAAACAAGGTCTTGATATTTGAGTCTTGTGGAGTCGAGAGCCTGGGTCCGTGGGGAATAAGCCCTGTGCTTTTTCAAAATTATTTCATGGCGTCTACGTCTGGTAGAAACATTGCGTGACCCAAGAGCTGGCTCCTATCTGGACTAGCGTATCAGCATTGCCATTAAACGTAGTAAAATCGTGGCATATGTTAATTGGTTAAAGTATATGTTGGATAGGTTAAAGATACTAGGAGTTCTCTAAAACAATCTTTCGCTACAGTTATTAGTTTGATAAATATTTGAGAAAGACTGTTTCGAACTGGCCATTTTTTAGATGTCAGAGTCCGTCCGTTAATATAAATGCGAATTTTGTTTGTTAGTCTGTCAATTCTTCACGATCAAATCTAAACGGATTTTAATAAAACTTATAGGTAACAGACTAGCTGTTCCGCTCGTGACTTCGTCTGCGCGTTTTAAAAATAAAAAAAATATGTATCTAATAGTAATTTAAAACAATTCTCGAATCCACTTGAACACACACAAAAAATCATCAAAATCGGACCAGCCGTTTAGGAGAGCTTAATTACAAACACACGCACAAAAGATTTATATATTATATAAAGATATAGATGTGAACCAGGAAAAACACCAGAAGCCATATATCTAGTTAGGTTAAAAGCAAAGGCAAAGATCTACATGGCAAAAGCCGCGGGCTGCATCTATATTCATAAATTACCCATATTAGCGAGGGGCACTTTTAGGTGCTGTATTAGTGTTAAACGAAAGCAAATACAAATATTATAACCAGTCTTAAGGCGCATGGTACTGATTCATCAATGATGTCTTGGTTTTTAAAAAAATGTAAAATTAGTTGTTTACCCGAACTGAGATGTCGCGATGTCCGTATTATTTTATGCGAGTATCATGCTGCTCCCGGGAACGTATACGTAAGTAACAGGGATTTGTAATGATTATTATCCAATATCCGATGTGATATAACTAAAGTCCTACTACGATACTTCAATTCTCCAACTTATAATTCTAATATATTATACAAGCTTACAAAAACTATATATTTAACGATTGAAGTGAGCTCTTACCGTTCACAAAGAGATACTCTAAATTACCACTACCTACCCTAATATTACTGGAGAGCGAAGCGTGCCCCGATTTTTTCAATAAGCGAGCCTTACCATGCTTAGTACAATCGCTTGTAAAAGAGAGCTTTCCATCTTGAATGTTACACATTAACGTTGCACACCATTCCCGATAAAGACCTATGAAGTCAACGAAACTTTATTTAATAACTTTTAAAGTTTCTTCCTATCAGTATCCCATATCTTTACAACCCCTAGTCCAATTTGGCACAATTATGTTACCAGTTTATTTCACAATTCCAATCTGTCGATCTTCCAAATTTGATGCAGATCAGATCAACAATTCGATAGATACCGTCGAACAAACAAACACCAAATCGCCCAAGTTGTCTCCAAGATCTTCACTCGATTTTTTCGGTCAAAAAAAAATTGTCATGAGAGAATTAAATATGTTGGTTATATTTTCAAAGAAAACATTGGTGGTGATTCTATTGTGTCGAGTAACTAAAATATTGTATACTAACGATCTTCTTTTGCTTACACCATGAGTCCATATTACATTAACATTTTCAAATGTTCGGCGAAACAACAAAATCAGAACCAATATATTTCTTAATTTTTGTAATCAATTGACACTATTATTATTCTTGGCTGCCTGGCCATTATTTTGATAAACATAGCGTTATGTCAAAATTATGACATAGGTGCCATCTCGTCTTTTTAAACCAATTTTGTATCAGCCCCTTAAGAGGCTACAAACCAAACAAGCTTACAGGTACACGGAACTGAATAAAATTAAACAGTGGCTCTACCGACATGGTCCGCTTATGTAGTTTTGAAACCAAACGTTCCTAAAATGTGCAAAAGCTACACCAAACTTGCTGGCAAAGTGGCCATCGTAACCGGTGGCAGCTCCGGAATGGGCTTTGAAGTGGCCAAAGACCTCGCAAAACGTGGAGCCAGAGTCATTATCGCAAGTAGAAACGAAACCAACCTGCAAAACGCACGCGACCTTATCAGATCCACGTCTGGAAACACCGACGTTGACTATAAGCTACTGGATTTAGAATCTTTTCAATCAGTTAGACATTTTACTGACGAAATCAGGAATGAAAATAGACTAGACATCTTAGTCAATAACGCAGGAGGCATTGGATTGCCAGATAGACTGACAGAGGATGGCCTGAACTTGATGATGCAAGTTAATTTCTTCAGCACATTCTTACTAACGTATCTCCTTCTACCATTACTAAAATCATCAGCACCGAGTCGGATCATCAACAGCTCTGCAGTGACCATGTATTTCGGAGAAATAGACTTCGAGCATTTGAACGACATTGGAAGGTACGATACAATCGCAGCGTCAGGGAACCCTAAGCTAGCTGAGGCGCTCATCACGCTGGAATGGGATCACCGTTTAAGGGGAACAGGTATTACCGCGAACAGCTATGACCCATGGTTCGTCAAACAGACAGATATAGCACGAAACATGCCTGCACATTTGAGGGGAATTTCGAGTTTGTTTCTGGATACCATAGGGCGTCCTAGAAAGGAGGTCGGTCAGCAGATTGCTTACTATGCCACTGCCCCAGAGCTAGATACAGTCAGCGGAGCTCACTTTATGTTCTGCATCAGATGGCCACATCACTGGCTGGCACAGGACTTGAAGTTGAGGAGACGGCTTTGGGATGAAGCTAAGAAGATCGTGAAGATCACACCTGATGAGGATTGGGAGGTCAATGGACTTCTGAATGTTAAGGCAGGAAACGACGTTTGAATCAAATTAATGATATTGAGCCGAGTGAAATACATAATGTAGTCTTACCTCACACATGGATTGCCTGTGTTGTCAGAAAATAAAAATCTGACTAACAAACTATTGTTTTACTGTTCAAATTAACATAATAAGGCTCTTGATTATTTTACCACACTGCCACGCATATAACAGCCAAAACCAGGAAACTGCAGATAAATGGATCTTGTCATTTAATCTTGTGAGCTTAGGTAAATCACTTTATTCACCTAAAAGAGTCCGTAGATGATCTCTACATAAAAATAGATGATTTTGTATGAAATTAAAACAAAATATCTAATAAAAAATATTCTAAAAAATTTCCATATCAAATTTCGTTATGACTTTAATAACTAGCATAAAAATGATCACGTGGTTATACAAAAAAATATACGTGCAGTGCGTACTCTTTGTCTTTACTTCTTTATGAATGTAATTACTCATCTATTTACGCGCACAGGTGCACGTCCTCTTCATCCAGCGTCCATCACGTTTTTCCTGAAGGGACTGGAACTGAGACTTCATTTAAGATTTTCCAATTTATGTTTAAAACCAAATGTGAATTTGGTGTTCCTGGTACCTACCTGATAAATTAAGGGCTATTCGATTTTCGTTAAAAAATTTAAAAATACAAATCAAACAAGTTACAGTGACTGGAACCTTGTCAGATTTAACTCGCAATTTCTGAAGGAAGCAACTCGTAAATGATTGGACGCATTTTATATAAAATCAGCCCTTGAAGGCAATGAACTAAAAGCTGTTTTTGTTTTAAAAATCCCAAGAACAAGGTCAAACCGCTACTATTGTAACTATCGATTCGCTTTACGGCTACAAATCGAGAGCAAACCTTTTATCTCTCACAAATTGTTGGTATCTTTTATTCTACTTTTAAAATGCTGAATAGTAGGTCCATTCCGTATATAGTATTTTAAAGGCTTTATGGCTTTTAAAAGACTTAATAGGGATGGGCATGATGATAAAGGGTATTCCTCGTGCACCACCTGTCTTGGTGGTGGTCTACCTGGGTGGAGGATCACAATTTGTATGCCATAGTGCTGTTGTAAACTCATTATCATGTCATTACATAACCGTCATCTTTCGTTACTTATCACGAATAATTGACAAAAAAAATAATGATTTGAATATACACTAGAAGTCTAGTAAAGTGTGAACCAAAACATTGGTAACACATCTGACCCTTTGATTACCTTGATATTAAATACACAGTATCCTTACCGACTCAGAACTAAGAAGTCGGTTCCAATGTGTTCAACTAACGTGAAGTTACGCGGCAAAGTCGCCGTCATAACCGGGGGTGGTTCTGGCATGGGATTCGAAGCTGCTAAGGACCTCGCATACCGCGGAGCCAGAGTCATAATAGCTAGCAGAAACGCTACAAAACTAGCCATAGCGCGAGATGAAATAAAAACAGAAACTGGAAACTCCAACGTTGACTTTAAAGTCCTCAATCTTGAATCGCTGGCTTCAGTTAGAAGTTTCGCGCGCGAGGTGGGTAAGGAGAGCAGATTAGACATCTTAATTAACAACGCTGGTGGTGTAGGACTGCCAGACGCGCTAACCGAGGATGGTTTAACAAGGATGATGCAAGTGAACTTCTTTGGAGCATTCCTGCTTACGTACTTACTCCTGCCAATGTTAAAGGCCTCAGCACCGAGCCGGATCATCAATAGCTCAGCTGTTTCTATGCATTTTGGAAAGATAGACTTCGAGCATTGGAATGATATAGGAGTGAATGGGATACTCCTAGCATCAGGCAACGCTAAGCTCGCCGCGGCGCTAATCACAGTTGAATGGGATCGGAGGCTGAAAGGCACCAGAATCACCGCGAACAGTTACGACCCCTTCTTCGTCAAGGATACTGACATATTAGGTTATCTCAACCAATCTTTAACGGCGGCATCTTTGTTATTACTAGATCTAATTGGTCGTCCGAGGAAGGAAGTCGGTCAACAGATAGCGTTCTATGCGGCTGCTCCATGCTTGGAGAAGGTCAGTGGAGTTCACTTCATGTTCTGTGAAAAATGGTCAAATCATTGGCAAGCTGGTGACCTAGAGCTGAGGAAGAGGTTGTGGAATGAAGCGAAGAAGGCGGTAAAGATAACGCCAGATGAAGATTGGGAAGCTCAGGGGCTTTTGAATCACTTATAGGCCAAGTTCAACAATAAATGAACTAGTTAAATAAATGCTTGTTTAACTTAACCGAATCAATTCATTATTATGACTGGTCTGTCAGCTCAGTTGGTAGTAGCTCTGCCTTCTGCGCTGTAGGTTGAGGGTTCGATTCCCTCCCAGGATAAACATTTATGTGAAGAACATATTTAGGTGTTAGTTCTGTGTCTGGGTGTTATAAAATATCATGGTTATGTCTTTATAAATATATAAGTATTCTATCAGTCATCTAGTCACCATTATACAAGCTATGCTTAATTTGGGGCTAGATGGTGTTGTGTGCATTGTCCAGCAATATTTATAATAATTATTTATTTATTCCTATACTTGCAATTTAACTAAATGTGTCAGTTATTATGTTGCTAACTGTCTATTGACTGACAATAATTAATGAGTTGCGCAAGCAGATAACTAATGCTTTGTAAACAATTATACTGTACGTACCTACTCGTACCTAATGAGTGTGAAAATCAATTAGTTTTCATGATTTTTACACAGAATGTGCTAAGTAGCTAAGTAACGGCCTTAAATATTTTTCTACGTTAAAACCTGATCAAATTGGTTCACCTTGATATTATTGTTATGTCAAAAATAAAAACAGAAAGTTGTCACCCGGGTCAGTTTTTTTTTACAATGGACTTGTTCATATTTAGAACAAGTAAAGTAAAGTAAAGGGAGATAATAAGTACCTACTTGTTAACCACTTGGTTTATTATATTTATTTACTGCGGCATTGATAGGTTCCTATGCAAATTATTCGCCTCTTTAGGTAGACCAGTTAAAATCAAAAAATATTTGTTTAACAGGACTTGTTTAGGGATTCCAATTTAAGTATGTCAATAAGCTCTTTATGGGCTACAGTTTGCCCCAAATTATCATAAAAATATAATTCTCATGCCAGACACGTAATTTCTTACCATAATTATACCAGGAAACCGGCTCCTGACTCACCGAGACCTTTTTGCTTTGTGACTATTTTTAATCAGAGAATTTATCATAAGAGTGTGTGTCCTCTACCCAGTATATCATTGGACACGAATCTGGAATCATGTGCGACACAAATGTAAACTTATACGATAAAGTCGCGATTGTGACTGGTGGAAGCTCAGGGATGGGACTGGAAGCAGCAAAACAGTTAGCGAAACGCGGCGCTAAAGTGATTATAGCCAGCAGGAACGAAACAAAACTCAAAATCGCTCGGGATCATATCCAATCCGAATCGGGAAACTCCAATGTAGCTTACAAGACCCTGGATCTAGGATCTTTTAAATCTGTGAGACAGTTTGCCAGTGAAATCGCAAGTGAATCCAGGCTAGATATTTTGATCAATAGTGCCGGGGCAGTTGCTTTACCCGATAGGCTAACACCAGATGATTTAAACTTAACGATGCAAGTGAACTTTTTCGGGAGTTTTCTGCTGACGTTTTTATTGCTGCCTCTTTTAAAGTCTTCATCGCCGAGTCGGATTATCAACGGTTCAGCAGCGTCAATGTACTTCGGACAGATAGATTTCGACCACTGGAACGACATCGGCAGATACGATTTCATCTCATCTGCGGCGAATTCGAAGCTAGCCATGGCATTGTATACTGCAGAACTGGGGAGGCGTTTAGAAGGTAGTGGTGTTACGGCTATTAGTTATGACCCGTTCATTGTTCGCGACACAGATGTGCTGATTAACATTAATGGTGTTCTGAAAAATGTGACGCAGTTTTTCGTGGATCTTTTAGGGCAGAGGAAAGAGGAAGTTGGCAAGCAAATAGCTTATCTAGCGGTCGCGGCTGAATTAAAAGATGTGAGTGGGAAGCATTACAAGTTCTGCAAGCCGTGGTTGAACCACTGGCTGGCGAGTGATGAGCAGCTGACGAAACAGCTGTGGGATAAGGCTAAAGCTCTTGTGAAAATCACGGAGGGTGAAGATTGGGAAAAAACACTGCGTAATACTAGTACACAAATGCCCCATTAGAAAGTTGTGCCTACACTTTGTTTACTGAATTACTAAATCGGTACTACTTAAAATGTTAAGTGCTTATTTTCATAAATCTAAACCTTTTCACAGTCCATTTATATAGTAGGTATCTGAATCCATAATATCAAATACCCAAATTCAGTTGCTGCGATCTTGATGCCTTTTGCTATCACAATAACATTAGGCATATTATCTACTGAACTAGATAATATCGCTCGCACGGTCCACTTCACATGCGTGTCCACCGTATTGTTCACGGTGACATTACTTCCATTTTAGTGATTGTATAATTGTTTAACCATTATTTTAGGCAATTAAGTTCACCTACTGATATTTTTTGTAAGTCCCTACCTATTGCTTTATCTTTTGGTCGAGATAGTAGGAGACCAAGAATGCCGTAAAGTATAATATATAACCATAACTACTCAAGATTTGATAGAAAATAATATTTAGGAAACGACATCGTTAAGAATTTACTTGTATGAGTATTTTATACAAGTACTTAGTCTACCGTTATTATGACCTTATTTGAAACCTGCCTTCATTCACCTTGTAGACTTATAATCACTCAGTTAAAACATATCCTCGGTGCAAACCACATCGTTTATTATGTTGAAAGACGAGTTCAGTGAGTGTGAAAATAATGTGCAACTTTATGGCAAAGTGGCAATTGTCACAGGAGCCACTTCAGGCACTGGGTTAGAAGTAGCCAAAAACCTGGCAAAACGCGGTGCCAAGGTCATAATTGCTAGTCGAAATACCGCTAAACTAGAAAATGCTAAGAACATAATCTCGCAATATGGGCCTGGTGAAGTTGTCACTAGACAGTTGGATTTCGAGTCCCTATCTTCAGTTAGAAACTTCGTAGAAGACACGGTTCGAACTGAACCGAGAGTCAATATCTTAATTAACAACATCGGCGCTATTGGGCTGGAGGATAAGCTGACAGCAAACAACCTCCACGCTATGATGCAAGTCAACTACTATGGAATGTTTCTCCTCACCTATCTCCTTTTCCCGCTTCTGAAAACGTCAGCACCGAGCCGGATCGTCAACGTATCGTCCCTTGGCCTGATCCTTGGGACCGTAGACTTTGATAACTGGAATGAGGTTGGAAGATACTCCAGTTTCGGCTATTACTGCAACGCGAAATTAGCTGAAATCCTCTTTACCGTTGAATTGGATCGACGCATTAGAGGCAGTGGTGTTAGTGTATACAGCATGGACCCAGGGTTGGGAAAGTCGGAGTTCTTTCGTAATTTTGATAACGAGCTGGTGAAAAAAGTACTGAATACTGCGCTGCTGAAGTATGGTAGACCGTTGGACAGGGTTGCAACCATGCCGGTGTTTTTAGCTGTGGATCCGAGAGTAGAAAGCCGAAGCGGGATGCATTTCAGGGATTGCAAGGAGTTCTACAGTTCGTGGTATGCTAATGACACGGCTCTGACTCGGAGGCTGTGGGAGAATTCTAAGAGGCTGGTAAACTTGACCAGAGCAGAGGACTGGGGGAACTTTATACAAGGTCAGAACATCTAAACTGTGTGGCCGAGACCCGTAATCTTTATATTAACCTACGTAGCCGATAGTAGGTGTGGTAAACTTATTACTTAATTACTAACCTTGACCGTACTTACCTAACGGGCTGTGTAAGATACTACACATTAAGGTCATCATGTCTATTATCAATTGTATTTTGCATCTGCAAATATGCATGTTACATTTAATAGTTATCCAAGTTTTCTACTGGGTGTTAGAATATAATAATTTTTATTGTAAACTTTATGAAATATACACAAAAACAATTGAAATACATCATGTTTTAGTGGCTAACGGGTATTTATATCGTTTACCTTATAATGACCAAGCTTGGCTCGGTATAAAACATGTGTAAAACGACGTGTTCTAAACATGAAACCTAGCTAGATCGATTTATCGCCCCTCAAACCCTGCATACGGAATTTCATGAAAATCGTTGGAGCCGTTCCGAGATTCAGATTATATATACATTTGATTATACAAGAATTGCTCGTTTAAAGGTATTAATTAGATTTAAACCCGACAAATTTAATCACCACGGTTATTGCAACAAAACCCAAATGTCGGGAAAATAAAATAAAAGGTAACACGAGATAAATTCTAATCGAATGTTTAAAATACAATTTCAATTAATTAAGCTATACAGCTGGGCAGACATATAGGCGGACATATTTGATGATCTATCCAAAGATGAATAAGGATTCTAGATTCCTTAAATTGAGATCGTTAGGGTTCTCCTTGTAGACAAATTAGTTGTGACGATAATGATTCGAGCAAGTCTGTTATTTGCGAGGCGCAAAGAAAATCATTATGTCACACGCACTCTCCTAGCTTCCGTTTGACTTGCGCAAAGAGCAAATGGCCGAGATTGGTGCAAGTTGTAAACATACAGCGTAACCCACCTTTTGAAGAACTCGGTGGCGCATGGCGGTGCTAGTGTCTAGCTGACAACTTATACTGATACTGGTGTCAATATATACAACTTCTAATAGAATGATATAGATTCTTCGTTTGTAATTTCATAAAATAACATAGTAATTCTAAATTAATTATTTTTTCTCGTGCTATTGCATGTTTTATTCAGTAACTTTAGCGGAATTTTAATCAATAAATTGTGACGTCATAGCCCGAGTAAGGACAATTTAATTTTAAGTGTTGCAAAGTGATTTGAAGTTAAAAGGCTTTAAAACACAGCGGATGCAGAAGAGCTCAAGATCGTTCTAAGTATATATTTTACGAGGTACTTATTTCACGAAGAGCGCAAACAATAACCTCGAATTTAAGAGCAGACGTATGTTCCAAAGTTTTAAGGTCGATCGATCTTAAGGTAGGTAGGGATTAATTCCACCTAAAAATTTAAAAAATGTAGTACTTACCTAAATAATATAATATTATAAGTAGGTTACTATATACTTAAGTACTATTATTTAAATACATATAAAGGAAGATATGCTTTAGATCTTATAATTGCTATTTGTCTTATAATTCTATATTATTATAACGATATCAGTTAAGTACACATATTCTTGGAGGTATAAGAAGTAACATAGAAGTAACTTTTTATGAAAAAATATATATATTTTTTACGAAGTGCGGACGAAGATGCGACCAACAGCTTGTAATATATAAATTTAATTGTCTCAGTCTGTCTGTCTGCATGTAACCTTTTCAGGACTAAACAGATGAACAGATCTTGATGAAATTTGGTAAGCAGATAGATTATATCTTGGGAATGGACATAGTGTACTACAAAAGAAGTCAAAACGATTTAACTACATAGGAGTACATAGGATACATCATTTCGACTTGTTTTCAACGATGAAACGACCGACATAACTTTACTGACAATCGATTTCGTAAAACGCTACAACAGACAATACGATAATTTGAATTTAACAACGAAACAATTTTTATTTGATTGAATTCAACGAACAACGAACAACGTTTTAATCATTCTGATTCTCATCAGAATGAATTCGAATTCGGTTGGTCTAATAGACACCCTGACTTGAAATCGATTTGTATAATGGTTGTACCGGGTCCACACTGACTTGGAAGAGGACTGACGTCAGTAACTAACTCGATGTCAATCGATGTCAATCGCCTTTTCATCACCAACAACCAGCGACCCCGCATCTCCAAGATGCCGTAATACGGACAATATGGGAACAGGCGTTTGTTTTTATCGACCTATTATTTACCTACAGCTGATATATAACGCCCCTACCTACCAACATTATTTGTATCTAGTTTTATTTTCTGTTATTTGCTGCTCTCTTTGAATAAATAAATTGACAATTCACACAGCACCATTTAGCCCCATAAACTAAGCAAAGCTTGAACCCAAAGTATAATAATACATAATTATAATTGGCTGCAGTGTTTACCTATAATTGGTGGTGCAATTAGAATTAAGTATGTAATAGTATCTAAGCTACAACGGTGTTTTACTACAACTAAATTTTAGGATTTTAGGGGTTTGTAGGATTTTTAGGGGTTATAGGGGTTTTTAGGCGCTGTAGGAGTTTGTAGGGGCTGTAGGGGTTTTAGGAGTTTTAGTGATTTTAGGGGTTGTAGGGGTTTGTATGATTTTTTAGGGGTTGTAGGGGTTTTAAGGGGCTGTAGGGGTTTTTAGGGATTTGTAGGGGTTTGTAGGGGTCGTAGGGGTTGAAGGGATTGTAGGGGTTTTTAGGGATTGTAAAGGTTTTTAGGGATTTGTAGGGGTTTATAGAATTTTTTAGGGGTTATAGGGTTTTTTAGGGGTTGTAGGGGTTTTTAGGGATTGTAGGGATTTGTAGGGGTTGTAGGGGTTTGTAGGATTGTTTAGGGGTTATAGGGGTTTTTAGGGGTTGTAGAAGTATGTAGGATTTTTTAAGGGATTGTAGGGGTTTTAAGGGGTTGTAGGGGTTTTTAGGGATTGTAAGGGTGTTTAGGGATTTGTAGGGGTTTTTAGGGGTTGTAGGGGTTTGTAGGATTTTTTTGGGATTGTAGGGGTTTTTAGGGGTTAAAGGGATTGTAGGGGTTTGTAGGGGTTGTAGGGGTTTGTAGGATTTTTTGGGGGTTGAAGGAGTTTTTAGGGGTTGTAGGGGTTTTTAGGGATTTGTAGGGGTTTATAGGGGTTGTAGGGGTTTGTACGATTTTTTAGGGGTTGTAGGGGTTTTTAGGAATTTTTAGGGGTTTCTAGTATTTTTAGGGGTTATAGGTGTTTTAGGGGTTGTAGGGGTTTTTAGGGGCTGCATGCAGCTCGCGCACCACGCAACCTCTAGTTACTAATAAAACTGGAAATAACTCAAGAAAAATAAATAATACAAATACGCAATGTTGTACGAACAAACAAACTAGAAATAGTGCCATCAATTATTTTAAGATAGTGACACGACGAAGCATTTAAAGCATCGTTTAGTTTAGACAGTGTTCAAATTATGAGGCATTATAAACGCCTCTTCATTTGAAAGGCCGATAATTTGACATATAAAACAAATAAATAACACGAACATTTTGGCATTTATAACATTAGCGGGATATGATAATGATAATGATAATGTGTTTAATAGGTATTTCTATTTAAATGAAAAGATATTACAGTGTAGTTCCGCCCAACATAGTAGTTACACAGCTATATTAAAAAGCGACCACATCCAAACCAACACTATACTCTGGTATTTAATTAGAGTATTTTTAGAGAACAAACATTTTTTTGTAAAAACATTTTCTTTACATTGAACAAACTTTTCTAGTAGCTAGCCACGATAATAGATAGCACGTTCCATAGAACGCCTGTGACATGTTGCAGTGCAGGCTAACCGCACCGCTTCATTTCAATTGGACGCCTTTACAAACAAGAATAGCAAATCAATCTGCATCTACATGGTAGAAAAGAAACGAATAGGCTCTATATATTCCTCATTCTTTAACCCACGATTACAAGCATACCTAATATAACCTCGCTGCGTTTGTGTGGTGCAAACTGGCTTAGTATCCTATATACTCGTTAGTCGGTGCTGGAACATCAGGATGCGTGCTGGCTGCCCGTCTCTCTGAAGACCCTGGCACAAGTGCCTTGGTGGTCGAGGCTGGTGACTACTTGGGTACTTCACCAGGATACCGCTCACAGGCACTGCGGCTCAGCTGGGGCCTAATGACTGGACTGTGAAGACCACACGCCAGAGATACTCCTCTTTTGGGATGTGGAATCAGGTTATACACAGAACAGCCTAAACTTGAAATACCTATACGATAGGCTTATATTTTTTTTTTATACCGAGTGCTTATAATTTGTTATAATTTGTCCTGCGTCCCAGTTTGAGTAGATAGTGTGTAAAGTTATGGCTGAGGCGCAAAAAGTGTATATTTAATTATGCTGCTGGACAGATGTTAAAAAAAACGAGCTAGCCTTACAGTAGTCGCAGAATGAGGTGTAACATCTGGCATCAGACAGAATATGGGTTGGTACCATCTGACGGCTAACTCTACCATCGCACGCGTTCTTTAGTCGAAAGCAAATACCTAATTATTTATTTATTTATTTATTTATTTATTACTTCGCGCGCTCATTGTTCAAATCAAATAACGCGAGCTTCCTCGGCTTCCTGATTGCAGAAAAGCGAGAGGCAAGATGTTACACATCAAACATTTCCATATTTGGGCGTGTACAATAAGCAGGTAGGTAGGTAGGTAGTAGATACTAGGGCATGCAATTATCGAAACTTTTCGATATTCGATCGATAATCGATAATCCGATTTTTATCGGTTTTTTTCGATAAAAACCGATAATTACCGATTTATATAAGAAAAATAACTGTCTAGTAGAATTGCTTTCTTCGTCCATATCCATAGTACTTATACAAGAACATTTTACGTTTTTTATTATTGAATTAAAATAATTATTTTTTCGATAATATGGATTTATTTCAATTAAACTTCTAATTTATCCATAACAATCAAGTCTGAATCTAAATAGCACTAGTCATGGTTACCTACCATTAAAATCTAAACAAATAGAATATTTTTCTGAAATAATTACAGTAAAATATACTAAGGTAGGTAGTAAAACAGTCCAAGGTGGTAAATCTACTTATTAGTTCGTACTTCAACCATAGTGAAGCCATAAAACCGTGCTACTTTATGTTTATACAAGAACGCACGCACAGTCAGACAGCCAAACCGTGTGCCATGCTCTTAGTACATATCGCCATACAGTAAATATCGTAGCAAAAAAAACACTATGCCGCCCTGTGCGGCGAAAAGTTCGGTGAAAACTAAAAAATAGTGCCACGGTATCACTTTTCACTTGTAAGTAACTTCTAATAACACCTTTTTATTAAATATACTTCGTAAGTTTTAAGGTTATTTGGAACACAAATCCTTATTGACACACTTGGCATAAAACGCGATGCTTGCCAGAATTTATTTTAAAATTTCCCTAGTCAATGATATTATTTTATACTCGCTGTTGCTCGCGACTTCGTCCGCAATTTTTTTTCATGAATTGTAGCCAAATTTTATTGATAAGTTTCAAACCAATCACCTGACCACCCATTAAAAACATACAAACTTTGACACTCCATTTTACCTCTTTGTTAAGGTTATTTTGGAAAATCCTGAAATACAGTTGATGTCGCCGCAGCAAACATTTCCAGGATTTATTTAGAAATCCGTTTCCGTATCCGTTTTGTAGAAATATCTAAGAATTTATGGTATAATAATAGTTAGGAATTTAATATTTCTAATTAATTGTAAAAATAATAATTTAATTCTTATTTATTTTGTAACTGTTATTTCTGGTAAAATTGTATGTAAATTAATATAAATTAGTAGGATGATTGGTGGTAGTACTTTGTTGCCACGCCATAATTTAGTTAAAAACAACCGGAACAATATGGTGGGGTGACAGTCAGACCAGCCGAGGCATTCCGATCTGGAGCGGAGCAAAGTGAACACCTCTCTATTCTATAGTAAATATACGGTATATCTAGCTAAAAATAATTTACATCAGAAGTGTAGATTAAACCACGCTCAATGCCCCGAAGCCGCAAAAGAACGCACGTAGAAAGAAAAGCAAACGGAGAGCTACACCTTCTAGCTCTTAAAGTTCGTGTTCTTCATCAAGTAGCAGCTCAGATGGACATAAAACAGACACAGGAAATCGAGATGCACCAGGCGTGCGTCTCCCGCAGAGAGCCAAAATGTTCTATTATCATCGGTGATTCCGGCGTTTGACCCTTAAGTAGACGATATAGAAATGTGGATAAATGTTGTAGAAGCCAATACTCGCGCTTTCAGCTTGTCCGATCGTGTCTTACAATATCAAGCTTTGCAAAAATTACGGAATACCGCAAAAACGTGGTATGATTCGCTTCAAAAGAATATGACACGATGGACTACCTGTAAGTGGAAGGACTGGCGTAATACTTTACTAGATACATTCCAAATTAAGCGTAATATGTAAGTACAGTTTGCTCAAAGAGTTGGTTCAAGCTAAACCTACAGATGGCGAATCGTTATATGAATTTCATTTTTAACAAAAAGGCAAGATTTATAAAATGAGGTTAGCTTTTCCTGAACAGGATATTATTTCTGTTATAGTAGGATCTATTGGTGAAAAAAAATATAAGCACTGCGGCAGAAGCCGGTAACTTTAAATATTGCGATGACTTGGCTTCATTCTTACACGGAAAAATTTACTCGGAACCGGAACAAAAGCCAGTTCAAAAACATGCTAAACTTGCCATCTAAAAGCTCGGTTCGTATACCCCCCTATTGTAATGTAGATAAGAAGACGGAAAGTTCTTCAAACTTAAATGTAGCATCATATAATTTTGGAAATAATTCGAATATAACTTGTTTTCGCTGTGGCGAACCTGGTCATAAAAAAACTAACTGCAACCAAAAGGATAATGTAAAATGCATTTCATGTAATCGGTTTGGTCATTTGGAACTTGCGTGTAATTATTTTCTATCTAAACCTAGGATAGAAAAGAATAGTGAAGTTAAGTTAATAGCCACACCTACCCCCAAAGATAAATATTTGGAGGTTGAACTGAACGGATGTAAAAGACAGGTTTTCATTGATATGGGTAGCAGCTGTTCTTTAATTACTTCTTCTGTGGCATGCGAGTTAAAACTCTCGCCTTTTCAGCTAAATGCACCGGTTGTATTAACGGGGTTCAAAGTCGATTCATGCTCCCAAATTACCCAGGGTGTAAAAAGTTGATCTTGCGGTTGATACAGCGGAACTGAACATTACGCTTTACATTTGTGATGAGCTAGCGGGTTGTCCCATTTTGATTGGTAGGAATTTTACAGAAGACAAAAGAATTATGTATGCTCGTATTGGAAACATTTTATCTTTTCGCCCTTTAGGTAGTAACCAAGTAGCTATAACAGAATCGTCATTATTTAACTCCGACTCTGTTGAACGAAATATTTTCCAGGTATCCGAAAGTGATATCTAAAGATTTAGAAACATTAGGGCTAACGTATTGTGTTGAGTTAGATATTGAACTAACCACGAATAAACCTATTTGCCACCGACCATATCGTATGTCTGAATCTGAAAATACAGCTACACGAAATTTTATTGAAGATCTATTATAAAACGGTATAATTCGGGAAAGTAGCTCCGGTTACGCTAGTCCAATTCTATTGGTTGATAAACCTTCTGGGGAAAAACGCATGTGTGTCGATTATAAGGCCTTAAATAAGGTCACTGTCAAAGAAAAATATCCTATGCCTATTGTTGAAGAACTAATCGACAAACTAAGAGGTTGTAACTACTCCTCTTTAGATTTGGGAAATGGCTATTACCAGATTAACGTAAGCGAAAAACAAAAATTAGACAACGCTTTATTAAAAATCTTTGACCCCAAGTTACCCACTATTTTGTACACCGATGCTAGTCGTGACGGCTTAGGCTGTATTCTTACTCGAGTAACAGAGAATGGAGAGGAACCAGTACATTTATATAGCCGACAGACTTCTAACGAGGAAAAACGTTACCATTCATTTGAACCAGAGTTTTTAGCTATAATGGTTGAGTTGCAAAAAACCGCCACTACTTATTAGGATTAAAATTCAAAATTTATATTGTAATGGTGTCAAGTTCACAATCAATAAGCAGGAAATCAATTCTAGGATAGGTAGATGGGTATTACTGACGCAAGAATTCACTTATGAAACTATACACAAATCAGGAACGCAAATGCAGCACCAGCAACCCAGTCTGTGGTGCTACCATATGTAATGAAAGTGTGTCTATTATCACAAAGGGGGTTATTGTCAGTCCAGTTACAAGATCCTAGTATTTGTGCAATTAAAGAAATTTTAGAATCAGGTGAGGCCAAGCTTAATAGAAAAATATTTAATGACTATGAGTTATTAGGTAATAAGGTTTATCGTAGAACTGAATACGGCAGACGTTGGATGGTGCCTAAGAAATGTATTTGGCAGATTATACGAGCTAATCATGACGACCTTGGCCATTTTGCCATGGACAAAACAACTGAAAGAATAAAAGCTCTTTACTGGTTTCTAAAAATGAAAAAATAAAAGTACATAAATATATTAAAAATTGCCTTAACTGTATTTACTCTAAAACTGTCCACGGCAAAAAGAAAGGGGAGTTATTTCCTATACCTAAATATGCAAAACCATTTCACACGTTGCATACAGATCATTTAGGCCCTTTTGTAAAAACTACTCGTAAAAATATGCACATTCTAGTAACTGTTGACTCGTTTACAAAATTTGTTTTTATTTCTCCTGTACGTAACACAAAAAGTAAAGTTTTTATCAATGAAGTGGCTAAAATATTTAATGTTTTCGGCAATCCTAAACGCCTCATATGCGATGCGATGGAAGTTCTTTTACGTCTAAGTTATTTACTAAGTATTGTAAGGACAAAAACATTAGACAACACGCTATAACCACTGCAATGCCGCGCTCGAACGGCCAGGTAGAGCGCTATAATCGGACCATCCTTGACGCATTGAGAAGTATGGGCGCTAGCACTGACAATAATAAATGGAACACACATATAGCCAGCATCCAACAAGGCATTAACAGCACTATTAATAAGACCACTTCAACAACACCTAGCGAAGTATTTTTTTGGATACAGACTTCAAACCGATTCTGACAAGTTAATGGATGACAGTGAAGAACCACCTGTCGACGTTACTTCATAGCGAAACACGGTCAGTAGTCGCATCCAGATTTGTGCAGATAAACAAAAATTTGATGGTGATGGAGATTTGGTGGTTATAAAAATTCCCAGTCAGTCAAATAATGGACAAAGTACAAAGATGTTGCCATTGTTTAGAGGACCTTTTCAAGTTACAGAAGTTTTGGGTCACTATCGCTATAGGGTTAAGGACATGCGTGGCGCTGAACGATCCAGTAAACGCTACAAAGGGTCCACTTGTGCTGAAAATATGAAACCTTGGATCCAAATAGCAGACTTGGATAGCAAAGCTGTGATTGTGGAAATGGCCTAAGATGTTGTCAGGTAATTTGTAAACACTATTTTAATTGACGTAGTTATCTCGCTAAAAATATATTTTGTTTACTTATTATTGTCTAGTGCATTTGCTTCAAACATGTAATATGTTTTGGTATTTAGACTATTATCAAAGTAACTATAAAAGTATGTATGTTTTGTGGTGATATGCAACTAGGGTTGGCCAAAGGCACCGCCTAGGGGAAATCACAATTCATAACATGTGTAACAACTGACCGCTGAAGGAACAGTTATAGTCTAAATGCCAATAATATGTTATGTTATGAAGTATTGATGGGTTGAGGAGTCTTCCATCTGCTGGCCGTTGATGGAATAGCAGAGTGGAAGGCACTCATTGTAAAATTGACTCTAGTTCATAGAGTAATGTAAGCATATAGACCTAATGTGTTCACTCTGTTTTCAGCAATTGCACCAGACTATTACGCTATCCAGGGACGGATGCGTGCGCAGGACGGCCGAATGTTGTCGCCGCAGCAAATTTTTTAGAAATCCGTTTCCGTATCCGTTTTGTAGAAATAGCTAAGAATTTATGGTATAATAATAGTTAGGAATTTAATATTTCCAATTAATTGTAAAAATAATAATTTAATTCTTATTTATTTTGTAACTGTTATTTCTGGTAAAATTGTATGTAAATTAATATAAATTAGTAGGATGATTGGTGGTAGTACTTTGTTGCCACGCCATAATTTAGTTAAAAACAACCGGAAAAATATGGTGGGGTGACAGTCAGACCAGCCGAGGCATTCCGATCTGGAGCGGAGCAAAGTGAACACCTCTCTAGTCTATAGTAAAATATACGGTATATCTAGCTAAAGATAATTTACACAGTGTCCATTTATTTTGCATGTTATTTATTCATATCAATTTTCAAGCAAATCGCACCACGCGTTAAAAAGTTTTATACATTAGTTTTCACCCCTTTTCACACTCTTAGGGATTGAATTTCAAAAAAACCCTGCCTTAGTGGGTGGTTTTGCTGCAAAAGGAAGCTACGTTCCAAATTTCAGCTTTCTAGCTGCAGCGGTTTCGACTCGGCAATGTTGAATCAGTCAATCAGTCAGTCAGGTTAAGCTCTTTTATAGGTATAGATTATTTTGATATAAAATAAAATACCCAAAGTTTTAAGTTCTCAAGCAGCAACAGTGAAACAAAAATAAAATGAATCACTGCTATAAGAAACTGTTGAATGTATCCTCAATGACTACCATCGAAAACAAGCGTGGTTTGTTCAAATAATTTTGAATGCTATGACTTGTGCATAACTACTTTTGGACTTTATCGTGTGATCAAAAGCGAATATCCATTATCGGATATCTCGAAAAGCATTCTTAAAATTATCAACTCTAAATAGCTCAATAAATGGCGATGTAATAAACATACATAACCGAAATATTAGGCATAAACTATAATACGCGGTCACACGCAATAAATACCCGTTAACTAGTAAAACAAAGTGAACCCTGATCGTGAAGGTTACAAAAAAATACACTGTTATTAGTTGTAGTAGTGCAAAACAAAATAATTGATTTGTAAATGAATACACCACCACAACTTTTTACGCATTCCTACAAATTTACCTAATTATAGGGAACCATTTAACAAATGGTGACTTCACTTAGGTAGCGGCGAGGCGTCTATATATTTACCTCGGTCTGAGTTGATAATGGGGTTTATTTGACTCGCGCATCTTTGCTATTACTAGATCTAATTGGTCGTCCGAGGAAGGAAGTTGGTCAACGGATAGCGGCTGCTCCATACTTGGAGAAGGTCAGTGGAGCTCACTTCATGTTCTGTGAAAAATTTTCAAATCATTGGCAAGCTGGTGACCTAGAGCTGAGGAAGAGGTTGTGGAATGAAGCGAAGAAGGCGGTAAAGATAACGCCAGATGAAGATTGGCAAGCTCAGGGGCTTTTGAATCACTTTTGAAGTTCAACAGAAATGAACTAGTTAAATAAATGCTTGTTTAACTTAACCGAATCAATTCATTATTATGACTGGTCTGTCAACTCAGTTGGTAGTAGCTCTGCTTTCTGCTCTGTAGGTTGAGGGTTCGATAAATAATTTCATAAATAAATATATTTTTTTATTATTATTTTAATACTTATTCCTCGCTTATATACTTGCAATATAACTAATTGTGTCAGTTATTATGTTGCTAACTGTCTATTGACTGACAATAATTAATGAGTACGTACCATAGTACCTAATGAGTGTGAAAATAAATTAATTTTCATGATTTTTACACAGAATGTGCTAAGCAACGGTCTTAAATATTTACCTACGTTAAAACCTAATCAAATTGGTTCCCCTTGATATTATTGTCAAAAATTATAACAGAAAGTTGTCACCGGGGTCAGGTATTTTTACAATGGACTTGTTTATGTTTTGAACAAGTAAAGTAAGGTAAAGGGATAAGTACCTACTTGTGACTATTTTTAATCAGATAATTTATCATAAGAATGTGTGTCCTCTACCCAGTATATCATTGGACACGAATCTGGAATCATGTGCGACTCAAATGTAAACTTATACGATAAAGTCGCGATTGTGACTGGTGGAAGCTCAGGGATGGGACTGGAAGCAGCAAAACAGTTAGCGAAACGCGGCGCTAAAGTGATTATAGCCAGCAGGAACGAAACAAAACTCAAAATCGCTCGGGATCATATCCAATCCGAATCGGGAAACTCCAATGTAGCTTACAAGATCCTGGATCTAGGATCTTTTAAATCTGTGAGACAGTTTACCAGTGAAATCGCAAGTGAATCCAGGCTAGATATTTTGATCAATCATGCCGGGGCAGTTGCTTTACCTGATAAGCTAACACCAGACAATTTAAACTTAACGATGCAAGTGAACTTTTTCGGGAGTTTTCTTCTGACGTTTTTATTGCTGCCTCTTTTGAAGTCTTCATCGCCGAGTCGGATTATCAACGGTTCAGCAGCGGCAATGTACTTTGGACAGATAGATTTCGACCACTGGAACGACATCGGCAGATACGATTTCATCTCATCTGCGGCAAATTCGAAGCTAGCCATGGTATTGTATACTGCAGAACTGGGGAGGCGTTTAGAAGGTTTAGAATAAGTTTTTCAAATATTTTACTAAATGTAGGAAGTACTGATATAGGCCTAAAGTTACTAGGATCGGAATGACTACCTGATTTGAATAGAGGTATGATCTTGCTATGTTTCATCAAATCAGGAAATACTCCACTGTCAATACATTGATTAAATATGAAAGCTAGATCTGGTGCAATAATGTCAATTAGTGGTTTTATAACACTGACAGAAATGCCCCAGAGATCAGTGGTCTTTTTTACATTAATCATTTTGAATGCCTTGATAATATCGTTTTTGTCCACATGTTCAAAGTAAAATTGTGTGACACATTCAGGTAAACTATCTTTTAACAATGATACTGCTATTACATGAGAAGAGTTTAAAGACTTTGTAGTGGAGACTGGAATATCAGTAAAAAAAGTTTCAAATGCCTTTGCTACATCTATATCTTGCTTAATTATATTATTGTTAATATTTAAATTTATTACACTATAATGAGTTTTGGATTTTCCGGTCTCACTATTAATTATTTTCCAAGCTGCTTTTATTTTATCTTGACTGTTTCTAATTTTTGAGCTTAAATACTGAGATTTAGCAAAGCGACAAACATTCTTAAAGATTCTTGAGTAATTTTTTACATTTTCTTTAAACTCTTCACTAAAGTTATACCGTTTTTCACTGTACAATTCATACAAGGTACGCCTACTCTTATGAATATCTGCTGTTGCCCACTCACAAAATGTTGAACTGCCAGAGACCACAATAGTTTTAGATGTGAAAATGGAACTGAATACATTATTAAATTCAGTGAAAAATGTATTGTATAAATCATTTGGATTATCATCATTATACAATAAAAAAGGCAAGTTGGTATCCAGGTTCAATCTTACTTTCTCTAAACGATCAGTGGTAACTGGTATATAAGTAATTTTTTTTTGTACATCTTTATTGTTCATTTTAGTTTCTATTTGAACTAGTTGACCGAGATGGTCAGAGTGAATATTACTAATTATATTTTTGCTTATTATGTTTATATTGGTAAAGATATTATCTATGCATTTGGCCGAAGTGGCAGTTATTCTAGTTGGCTCCATAAATATAGGTTCAAGACCAAATGAATTAAATAAACTAGTTATTCTGATACTCAATGAATATTTCTCAAGCAAATTTATATTAAAATCACCGCATACAACAATTTCTTTATTTGATTTTGTAATAGACTTATGCAAAATGTCCTCCATAATTTTCTCAAAAATATCAAATGAGGCGGTTGGTGGGCTATAAGTGCTTATAACAAGGAACCGCTCCAACTCTATGCAGGCTATCTCAATGTGTCTTTCTACAGAGTGGGCGACAATGTCTTTACGTTCTTTGAATTTTATTTGTTTATTTATTAATATTAATGACCCGCCTCTTATAGAATGTACTCTGCAGAAAGAACTACCAACTTGGTGATTCTTGAAGTTGAACATGAGCTCATGACTTTTCAGCCAATGTTCTGTTAAGCAGATTATGTCAATATTGTTTGAGTTCATGTACAAGTCTCAATATCTTAATTAACAACATCGGCGCTATTGGGCTGGAGGATAAGCTGACAGCAAACAACCTCCACGCTATGATGCAAGTCAACTACTATGGAATGTTTCTCCTCACCTATCTCCTCTTCCCGCTTCTGAAAACGTCAGCACCGAGCCGGATCGTCAACGTATCGTCCCTTGGCCTGATCCTTGGGACCGTAGACTTTGATAACTGGAATGAGGTTGGAAGATACTCCAGTTTCGGCTATTACTGCAACGCGAAATTAGCTGAAATCCTCTTTACCGTTGAATTGGATCGACGCATTAGAGGCAGTGGTGTTAGTGTATACAGCATGGACCCAGGGTTGGGAAAGTCGGAGTTCTTTCGTAATTTTGATAACAAGCTGGTGAAAAAAGTACTGAATACTGCGCTGCTGAAGTATGGTAGACCGTTGGACAGGGTTGCAACCATGCCGGTGTTTTTAGCTGTGGATCCGAGAGTAGAAAGCCGAAGCGGGAAGCATTTCAGGGATTGCAAGGAGTTCTACAGTTCGTGGTATGCTAATGACACGGCTCTGACTCGGAGGCTGTGGGAGAATTCTAAGAGGCTGGTAAACTTGACCAGAGCAGAGGACTGGGGGAACTTTATACAATAGTATTTTGATTGTAGCGAATGGCCAAACATAGTGACTAAGGGTGATAATTGCAAAGAATGTCTGCTAAGGTTTCCGAGGGCCTACTAGCTGAAAGGTCAGAACATCTAAACTATGTGGCCGAGACCCGTAATCTTTATATTAACCTACGTAGCCGATAGTAGGTGTGGTAAACTTATTACTTAATTACTAACCTTGACCGTACTTACCTAACGGGCTGATACTACACATTAAGGTCATCATGTCTATTATCAATTGTATTTTGCATCTGCAAATATGCATGTTACATTCAATAGTTATCCAAGTTTTCTACTAAGTGTTAGTATATTAATTTTTATTGTAAACTTTATGAAATACACACAAAAACAATCGAAATACATCATGTTTTAGTGGCTAACGGGTATTTATATCGTTTACCTTATAATGACCAAGCTTAGCTCGGTATAAAACATGTGTAAAACGACGTTTTCTAAACATGAAACCTAGCTAGATCGATTTATCGCCCCCCAAACCCTGCATACGGAATTTCATGAAAATCGTTGGAGCCGTTCCGAGATTCAGATTATATATATATATATATACAAGAATTGCTCGTTTAAAGGTATTAATTAGATTTAAACCCGACAAATTTAATCAGCCCGTGACCACGGTTATTGCAACAAAACCCAAATGTCGGGAAAATAAAATAAAAGGTAACACGAGATAAATTCTAATCGAATGTTTAAAATACATTTTTAATTAATTAAGCTATACAGCTGGGCAGACATATAGGCGGATATATTTGATGATCCATCCAAAGATGAATAAGGATTCTAGATTCCTTAAATGGAGATCGTTAGGGTTCTCCTTGTAGACAAATTAGTTGTCTAAATATTTAGACGATAATGATTCGAGCAAGTCTGTTATTTGCGAGGCGCAAAGAAAATCATTATGTCACACGCACTCTCCTAGCTTCCGTGTGACTTGCGCAAAGAGCAAATGGACGAGATTGGTGCAAGTTGTAAACATACAGCGTAACCCACCTTTTGAAGAACTCGGTGGCGCATGGCGGTGCTAGTGTCTAGCTGACAACTTATACTGATACTGGTGTCAATATATACAACTTCTAATAGAATGATATAGATTCTTCGTTTGTAATTTCATGAAATAACATAGTAATTCTAAATTAATTATTTTTTCTCGTGCTATTGCATGTTTTATTCAGTAACTTTAACGGAATTTTAATCAATAAATTGTGACGTCATAGCCCGAGTAAGGACAATTTAATTTTAAGTGTTGCAAAGTGATTTGAAGTTAGAAGGCATTACAACACAGCGGATGCAGAAGAGCTCAAGATCGTTCTAAGTATATATTTTACGAGGTACTTATTCCATGAAGAGCGCAAACAATAACCTCGAATTTAAGAGCAGACGTATGTTCCAAAGTTTTAAGGTCGATCGATCTTAAGGTAGGTAGGGATTAATTCTACCTAAAAATTTAAAAAATGTAGTACTTACCTAAATAATATAATATTATAAGTAGGTTACTATATACTTAAGTACTATTATTTAAATACATATAAAGGAAGATATGCTTTAGATCTTATAATTGCTATTTGTCTTATAATTCTATATTATTATAACGATATCAGTTAAGTACACATATTCTTGGAGGTATTAGAAGTAACATAGAAGTAACTTTTTATGAAAAAATATATATATTTTTTACGAAGTGCGGACGAAGATGCGACCAACAGCTTGTAATATATAAATTTAATTGTCTCAGTCTGTCTGTCTGCATGTTACCTTTTCAGGACTAAACATGAACAGATCTTGATGAAATTTGGTAAGCAGATAGATTATATCTTGGGAATGGACATAGTGTACTACAAAACAAGTCAAAACGATTTAACTACATAGGAGTACATAGGATACATCATTTCGACTAGTTTTCAACGATGAAACGACCGACATAACTTTACTGACAATCGATTTCGTAAAACGCTACAACAGACAATACGATAAATTGAAATTATCAACGAAACAATTTTCAATTTGATTGAATTCAACGAACAACGAACAACGATTTAATCATTCTGATTCTCATCAGAATGAATTCGAATTCGGTTGGTCTAATAGACACCCTGACTTGAAATCGATTTGTATAATGGTTGTACCGGGTCCACACTGACTTGGAAGAGGATTGACGTCAGTAGCTAACTCGATGTCAATCGATGTCAATCGCCTTTTCATCACCAACAACCAGCGACCTCGCATCTCCAAGATGCCGTAATACGGACAATATGGGAACAGGCGTTTGTTTTTTAAACTATTATCGACCAACAGCTGATATATAACGCCCCTACCTACCAACATTATTTGTATCTAGTTTTATTTTCTGTTATTTGCTGCTCTCTTTGAATAAATAAATTGACAATTCACACAGCACCATTTAGCCCCATAAACTAAGCAAAGCTTGAACCCAAAGTATAATAATACATAATTATAATTGGCTGCAGTGTTTACCTATAATTGGTGGTGCAATTAGAATTAAGTATGTAATAGTATCTAAGCTACAACGGTGTTTTACTACAACTAAATTTTAGGATTTTAGGGGTTTGTAGGATTTTTTAGGGGTTATAGGGGTTTTTAGGCGCTGTAGGGGTTTGTAGGGGCTGTAGGGGTTTTAGGAGTTTTAGTGATTTTAGGGGTTGTAGGGGTTTGTATGATTTTTTAGGGGTTGTAGGGGTTTTAAGGGGTTGTAGGGGTTTGTAGGATTGTTTAGGGGTTATAGGGGTTTTTAGGGGTTGTAGAAGTATGTAGGATTTTTTAAGGGATTGTAGGGGTTTTTAGGGATTGTAAAGGTGTTTAGGGATTTGTAGGGGTTTTTAGGGGTTGTAGGGGTTTGTAGGTTTTTTTGGGGTTGTAGGGGTTTTTAGGGGTTGAAGGGATTGTAGGGGTTTCTAGGATTTTTTGGGGGTTGAAGGAGTTTTTAGGGGTTGTAGGGGTTTTTAGGGATTTGTAGGGGTTTATAGGGGTTGTAGGGGTTTGTACGATTTTTTAGGGGTTGTAGGGGTTTTTAGGAATTTTTAGGGGTTTCTAGTATTTTTTAGGGGTTATAGGTGTTTTAGGGGTTGTAGGGGTTTTTAGGGGCTGCATGCAGCTCGCGCACCACGCAACCTCTAGTTACTAATAAAACTGGAAATAACTCAAGAAAAATAAATAATACAAATACGCAATGTTGTACGAACAAACAAACTAGAAATAGTGCCATCAATTATTTTAAGATAGTGACAGGACGAAGCATTTAAAGCATCGTTTAGACAGTGTTCAAATTATGAGGCGTTATAAACGCCTCTTCATTTGAAAGGCCGACAATTTGACATATAAAACAAATAAATAACACGAACATTTTGGCATTTATAACATTAGCGGGATATAATGATCGTGTAAAAATGATTATCGTTAGTGTCAGTAACATACTTTGCGCGGTCACTGGAAAGTAGGGGCAGAGGTTATGGCATCCTGTGACGTCACTATCTCAATTTATAGTGCGTTTTATACAAACACCGGTATTCAAACACGACTTATTGACAAATACCTATTGCTTAGTACTTACCTAACGGCTCGTGTTTAATAGGTATTTCTATTTAAATGAAAAGATATTACAGCGTAGTTCCGCCCAACATAGTAGTTACACAGCTATATTAAAAAGCGACCACATCCAAACCAACACTATACTCTGGTTTTTAATTAGAGTATTTTTTGAGAACAAACATTTTTTTGTAAAAACATTTTCTTTACATTGAACAAACTTTACTAGTAGCTAGCCGTGACTTCGCCTCATCATCATCATCATCAGCCCATAGTAGTCCACTGCTGGACATAGGCTTCCCCTAATAAGCGCCATTGCGCCCTGTCTTCAGTTCGACGCATCCAGCTTCTGCCGGCAGCCTTTCGCAGATCGTCACTCCACCTTGCCGGAGGGCGTCCTACACTACGTTTGCCGAGCCGCGGTCTCCACTCAAGAACTCGTTTACTCCAACGGTTATCGGTTCTTCTGCAGATATGGCTAGCACACTGCCACTTCAGCCTACTAAGTCTCTGAGCTATGTCGACAACTTTAGTTCTATGTCGGATAGTCTCGTTCCGGATTCTATCCTTCAAAGAAACCCCGAGCATAGCTCGTTCCATAGCTCGCTGAGCGACTTTAAACTGGTGGACTACCCGTACTGTGAGTGTCCACGTTTCAGCTCCGTATGTCATAAACTAATTAGCGCGTATTCGGCAGAGGTTCTAATTTGCAAAACACGAACACGCTATTAAATGTCCTAGCAAATATACCAGCTAAAAGTCATTTATTTTTGCGTAAATTACATACATTTACATAATCATTATATAACCTTAATTGTAAAGTTACGATGGTGGTGCTATCTCAATTTAAACTGAAACAGCAAATTAGCTAATTTAGTCCATGTACCATTGTTGTGTCAAATTGTACCAGGCCGTACATATTACACACCGGTTTGACTATCGGCCATAATCGGCTACCATACACACAATGTATGAGTAACAGAGAAGACGCCTAATTATTTAGCTCTATCTTATAACCACATAATATTTAATGAAGCGACCAAATCGATTTTTTGGGTTCCGTACCATAAAAGGAAAATAGGATCACCTCGTTGTCTGTCTGTCTGTCTGTTTGTTTTTCGTATGTGGAACGTGTGACGGACCGTCACTGACGGTATCGGGTTGAAATCAACTACTATGATCTACGGTCTTTTAGAGCTATAAAAAGCCAAGCTTATAAGTCAATGCAATCAGAAATACGACCATTTATGCCGCATATTTCGACACTAGCCTGTAAATCAAAACCTTTGGAGCTCTGCCTGTTCACTTAAAATCATGAACGAATGCTCTGGTTGTGGAATGAGCTACCTGCCGGTGATTTCCCGGGGGAACAGTATGGGGTACTTAAAGAAGGGAGTTAATATGTTTCTAAAAAGTCGGCAACGTTCATGTGATGCTCCTGGTGTTGCAGGCGTCCATAGGCTTCGGTGGCACTTACCATCAGGCGGGCCGTAAGTTTGTTTGCAACATCTGTGGTATTTAAAAAAAAATAGCAAGAAGCAAGGTCTGACAGCCGACAGCAAAAGTAAAGGAACAATTCAAAAGTCGTTGTTTTTTGGTTAATTTTCATTGTAATTACAAATACACATTACTGCGGCGCATATCGATGTACTTTATGAGAAAAATTTAAATTTCAAAGCTCATACCAGCCTTTAGGAAGTCCACTGCTGGACATAGGCCTCCCCAATTGATTTCCAGGAAGAACGATTTTGAGCCCTCTCCATCCACCGACTTCCTGCGATCTTTACAATGTCGTTAGTCCATCGGGTGGGGGGTCGTCCTACGCTTCGTTTTCCTGTCCTTGGTCGCCATTCGAGAACTTTTACTCCCCAACGGTTATCAGTTCTGCGAGCTATATGGCCTGCCCATTGCCACTTCAACTTGCAAATTTTGAGTGCTATGTCGGTGACTTTGGTTCTTCTACGGATTTCCTCGTTGCGGATTTTATCACGTAGTGAAACATCCAACATAGCTCTCTCCATAGCTCGTTGCGCGACTCTGAGCTTGTGTATGAGGCCAATAGTTAGCGACCAAGTCTCAGTTCCATATGTCATCACTGGCAACACGCACTGATTAAAGACTTTCGTCTTGAGGCTCTGCGGTATCTGTGACGAGAAGATGTGCCGTAATTTCCCGAACGCTGCGAGTTCCGAGTTGGATTCGTCGGCTGACCTCTTTGTCGAAGTTGGACTTGCCTAGTTGAATCGTCTGACCCAAATAGACATAATGGTCATACAACATCGATTATATCGCTCTCAACATGTACCGGTACGGGTGCAACATGAGCGTTTGACATGATTTTTGTCTTGCTCATGTTCATTGTAAGACCCACTTGTTTAGAGACGATATTGAGATCGCTGAGCATTGCGCCAAGGTCTTCCAGCGATTCTGCCATGATGACTATATCGTCGACAAATCGAAGGTGAGTGATGCGTTCGCCGTTGATATTGATACCATATCTATGCCAGTAAAAGAGCTTGAAAACATCCTCCAATGCAGAAGTGAACAGTTTCGGAGAAATAACATCTCCCTGTCTCACCCCTTTATGCAATGGGATTGGATTCGTGCTCTGGTCGGATAGACATGGTGGCGTTACTGTACAGACATTTCAACACTTTGATATACCGATAGTCGATTTGGCACCGCTGGAGTGGCCGCAATACAGCCTAGGTTTCGACAGAATCAAAGGCTTTCTCATAGTACACAAACGCTAAACAAAGTGGCTGGTTATACTCTTCGGTCTTCTGTATAACCTGCCGGAGTGAAGTGTGTTTTCGAGGCTTGCATGGCATTTGAAATGCCATCATACATAGCCTCCACTTCATGGACTGGGCGTTTAGAGTGAGTTGCGTACACCTGTATGACCTTAGTGTAAGGTATACCACCCTGCTCGACACGCTTTCGATCTTCACAATGTTGTTAACGAGGGATTTGTGGACGAGAAACCCAACACCGTGCTGAGATAGTTGATCGCCCTCCCGGTAGTAGAATAAGTAGCCGGAATTTAGGATTATCTTGTCCTCTCTTCGGACTTCTGATAACCCTATAATATCCCAGTGCAACTTATTCAGTACTTCTTCCAGCTCTATCAACTTCTCGTCGGTCCTCAGTGTGCGTGCGTTGTAAGTTGCCAGGGCCAGGGGTCGTTGGGATTGGTAGCTGGACCTCTGCCGGAGATTCTTCGCACCCCTTGTTTCGCCGTTACCGTGGCCGCCACCTATGCCAGGAATAGCGGAACTGCCGGGAACTGGGGGCCGTCTTCTATTTATGTACATCATTTTGGGGGTTTTGCCATAGTCACCACGCTTGGCAGGCGGATTGGTGACCGCAGATTTTGTGTTGAGTACTCGGGAGGTGCTGCTGCCCAATCTCCCGGTGTGTGTTCCCTTAGTCGCCTTTTAAGACATCCACGGGAGGAGATGGAGTGGTCCTATTCTATGCCGGAACCACCACGGCCAAATTTCAAATTTCAAAGCTAAGTTTGTCATTTAATCCGACTAATATTTTCGTTATACCGATGTTCGGTGCTTTCATAGCAAAGTCAAAGTCAAAATATTATTATTCAATATAATCACAAGGATCACAGTAAAAAAAAAGTGAAAAAAATAGGTACCAACGTAGGTACGGTACCGTGTCTCTGTCAATAGTAAGGCTGTTGCCAGTCATTATAGAGATTAAATCGCTGGAGTAATTACTTCTTACAAAATTACATCAGGATGTTGAATGAAATGAATGGAGTATTTGAGACAAATTCTTACTATTGTAAAAATACAAATTAAGTTCATACTTACTAATTAATTTACATAAATTATTATTACATAAATTTACAGAAATGTGCAGAATAATATAACTTCGGACGACCTCTGTGGCGCAGTGGGCTAAGGTTTAGCTGAGACGCAGATGGTTGCGGGTTCGATTCCCGCCGCAGGACAAATGTTTGTATGATCTGCAAGTATTTGTCTCGGGTCTGGGTGTGTCTATGTATAATATGTATTTATTTACAAAAAAAAAAGGTATAAAAGTAGTATATCAGTCATGTGGTACCCATAACACAAGCTCTGCTTACTTTCGGGCCAAATGATGCTGTGTGAAATGTCTGAGATTATTTATTTATTATTAAATTACATGTGAAACATAGAGGCCGTTTAAAACGATCTATAGATATAGCTCATCTGATCCAGATGGCCAAGACGCTGGCGGCATTGCCACGTGGAATGGTAATGCTAATATATGCTAATACGCGAGCCAGATAGGAGCCAGCTCTTAGCTCTTAGGTATTAGACGCCGTGAAATAATTTTGAAAACACGGTGGGCTCCTGTTCCCCACGGGTCTCGACTCAAAAAGGCTCATATATGTAGACATTATCAAGACAGGCATATTTGCGCCCTTTGAAGTCCTCGAAATATTCAGCCGCCACACCATACAAAATTAAAAGCAATTGGTAAGTTAATTTTTTTTTTCTACTGTCTCTGGGAACACTGTTTTATTTTACTGATTATTATTCCTCTTTTTCTTTTCATCGTGTCACTAGTTATTTCGAACCAGCGTGGTGAAAGGATTAAAATGCGCCTTAGAGGCCTCTTTTATGCATTTTATAGATAAATATTTTTTTACAATGAGTTAGCTGATCTAAAATGATCGCGAATAACAAAAGTTTGACATAGACTGAAGAGTTTTGTTTTGTATATACCTAGTAGGTATATCAGTATCATATTATACGAGTACTTAATAATAATAATAAAGCCTTCATTCCCAAATTTTATATTAATATCAACATAACGTTAAATTTGTTAAATTTCACTTTTATATTAGATTATTCGTTTCGTAATTATACTATACTAGCTGTTGCCCGCATCTTCGCACGCGTGGTACCTACATAAAAAGTAGCCCATGTCCTTCTCAAAGCTCTCCTCTATCTCTATACCAAAATTCATCAAAATCGGTTTAGCTGTTTAGGCGTGAAAATGTAACAGACAGACAGACACACAAAGTTACTTTTGGATTTATAATATTAAGGGATTATTATATTATCATTTGGGCACCCAAAAATGGATGTAGGCCTACTCCATGCGATTCCATTGCCGGCGATCTTGTGCTAATCTAGTCCATATCGTCCCCGCAACTTCTACAACATCGTCATTCCACCTTCTCTTCGGTCTTCCTCGTGTGCGTCTCGCGTCACGTGGGTACTAGTGTAGAATGCGTTCGCTCCATCTGCAATCTTACCGAAGTAGGTATACGAGTACTTACTGAAGA